>JARUPZ010000013.1:4128244-4487197 GCA_031213475.1 Nereocystis luetkeana | reverse complement strand
GCCTACTGCAGATGGTGGAAGGTTTGATAGCGTTTTTCCTCTTTTTGTTTTTTTGGGTGGGACGAAAGGGCTAAAAATACCATGATCAGGAAACGCGAGTAGGCGTGTTGGGTGGTTACGCGGACCGTTACGGGGACCGCTACGCGGCCCGTTACCCGAACCGATACGCGGTCCGTTACGCGAGCCGCAGCCGCAGATATCCTCGGCCCCTCAAAGAGGGAAACCGCGTAAAAATTCACGGCTTTCGCGGAGGGGGGGAAGGGGAGGAGAGGGGGGGGGGGGAGTAGGTATCGGTAGAGGTCGTTGCCGGTCTGAATCTGAAAACATGTCTTTGAAAATAGTTTTTTTTTGGCAGATCACTTAATTAAATTGCTATTTGCCTTCGCCTGGGGAAAACTAATATAAGGGGACGCACGTTGGTCGACCCGCGGAGACTCACCGACCCTTACCGGCGGTACAGAGGCCGCGTGCCTACAGGGGGGTTAAATAGGGGGTGGGGGGGGGGTAGTCACGGGAGGCGTTCCTGTTTTGATGCAAGGGGGGTTCTTGTCCAGGAGGGGGGAGGGGAGGGGGGGGAGGAACTGCGGCGGTGGCCGATGCTTTGGCGTAACACCGCGCTTGTTTTGTCGCTCACACTTTCGTTTTGGTTTGGTTGGGGGGGGAGGGGAGGGAGGGGGGGGGGGGTTCACGTGTGATATGTTCACGCCTATCTTTGCTTCTCTGGAGGGGTGGGGGGGGGGGGGGGGGAGGAGGGGAGGGTATTTAGTAGGGGTCGGGAGTACCACGTTGCTCGCCCGATGCGTCCGGCGCTGGCCTGGTACGGCACCACGATCGCGTATCGGGAGCAGCAGCTGTTGTTTCCTTTTGCGGGAGACTTCCATGAGTCGCGTGGGAGGGAGGGAGTGGAAGGGGCGCGGGGGAGAGTACGGGGCGGGGGGCGGGGGGGGGGGTAGGTGCGTTCCCCGCCCTTTTATGCCGCCTCCAAGGTTTGCTGTTGTGCTCGCGCGTGTCTGGAATAGAGGAGGGACCGCATACGAGAGATATTGAGAGAGAGGGGGAGGGAGAGAAGGAGGAGTGAACAAAACAAGGAAAAGTACTACTACTACTGCTACTACTACTACTACTACTACTACTACTACTACTGCAGCAGCTGCATCTGTCTTCGTCTGCTTCTACTATCTACCTTAGTTGCACGTACGAATGGATAGCCCGTCTTGACTTTATCGCCGGGTGCGCCGGTCGTCCGGGGAGCTGCCGGGATCGCCACTTAGAGGAACCACCACCAGTAACGTTGTGGATCGCTTTTCATTTACGCGTTGGAAACGCCCATTCATGGTGGGGCTCTTGTTGCGTGTCCAGCTCCAACGAACTGTCCCACAAGCGGATTACCCCCCCCCCCCCGCCCCCCCACTCCCTTCCCCCATTCACCTCCCCCCCCCCCCCCCCCCCCCCACCACACATCCTTGTGGATTCCTACGCGGAATCCGCATAATAGATGTCTGACAGTTTTTTCATGAAGGTGCTTTCGTTTGGGGGAGCACAGTAAAGTCGCTCGCCCCCAAGACGCCCCCGGTGGCTTGGTAGGTGGTCCGCGCACCTACTGAGACCAATTCCGTGGGTTCGAGTCTCACGGAGTGCATACTAGTGGGGGCTTTTCCTTGCATAAAAATGGATTGGCGAAAAACACGAGAGCGTGTGAGTTAGCAACATTCGATGAAAGTCGACGAGCAGTGGGAATGCTGAACCCTATGCGCGAGAAAAAAAGGAAGGCACGTGCCGGGGGGAAGGGGCGACACCTGTCGCCATCGCTTGTCCTGGGAGATCGCTGAGGGTAAAAACCTCCTACCAGGTACGAGATAAGTAGAAGTGATGACTAAATAATAAATGAACAAAACATGGCGGCAAAGCAAACGTCGACTTTATCTCCGACATTTGTTTTGGAAAAAAAAAAAAACCCTTCGACTTCGGAAACGAATATCCGCCCGATTTGGAAGTATTTCAGCAGGCCTACTTGTTATTGTGATGGTGATTTTTGGCGGAGAAATAACCCCCCCCTCCCCCAGAATGCCCCCCCCCCCACCTCCCCCCCTCGTCAAGAACTCCCATTGCTGTCTCTGGAACTGGCCACCCCAAACACATCATTCAGTTCTAAACTGTCATCCATAGCAAGTGCGTCCCAAAAGCGGTAGGAAGCAGCCTACCCCTCATGCGACTTGCCCAACACCTCACGGCGCTCCGCGCATGGCGCCAGCGTTGTCCGCTTTGACAGGTGAAACACAGGCGACGTGCTACGTCCCGGCATCGTAGGGATGCGAGGGTCTTTGGTCATACGACTACGACCATGCATGACATGAGTACCCCCCTCCGAGGCCTTCTACAATAGAGGTTCACCCTAAATTTTTCTGAGGCTCCTCACTTAAGGAGCTCCATGCCTCACCCGAAAACGGACTTCAGCAAAAATCGAAATGCATCGCGGCGAAGAATCCCGTAATAACCCAAGTCTGCAAAACGTTTTTTTTTTTTTTCCAAATCAAGATTGACATTCCGACGATTTAGGGCCAAGGAACAACGTCTTTCAGAAACAAAATAACGGAAATGTGCTACCTCTATCGTAGAACGCCCCCCCCCCTACGCGCCCTCGAGAAGCTTATATATCTACGAAAAAGGCGGTTTGAAGAACCACACCCCGTTCAACCCCCCTCTCCCCGGGTTATCGTATGTTGGCAACGACACTGTAGTACATGCCGCTCACTGCTTGAACTACAGTAGACAACCACTTTTTTTATTTTTATTTTCGTGGCGGTCGGGCGGTCACAGCTGGTGGTCGAGTTAGATCACTTGCGCGGGATGGAAAACCTTTACTTCTAGCAAGGGGGAGGATCCAATCACGTACCTGCCAGAGATACAATAGTTACGCAGTACTCCCATTGCTGTCTCTGGGAGTGGCTTCACCGGAAATTAAACTACCTCGTTGAAGCTGTCATCCACATGCAAGTCCGCGTCACAAGCGGTTCTTAGTAGGATGCAGCTCACTCTTCATGCTACTCGCTGGACACCTCACGGCGCTTCGCGCTTGGTGCAAGCAATGTCTGTCTGGTCGGTGAAGACCCGACATGCTCCGTCCTGACATTGTAGGGATGCGAGGGTCTATGGTCGTACGACTACGGCCATGCTGATATCGAGCACGCCCCCCCCCCCCCCTGTCCTAGGCCACAGCAGGCAATCGAACTTGAACATTGTGCTGGGTAAAGAATCCTCCGCACAAGGAGAATTACCGTATCACTTAGTGTAAATGGTAAGGCACCCACGAGGGAGTTACATACCTGGTATCAGGTAGTAAACCCACTGCTGTCTCTGGAAGTGGTCACACCGGGAAATTATTTAACTCATCGGAACGGTCGTTCATATGCATGCCCTCGTCATAAGCGGTTCTTTGTACGACACAGCTCACCCTCCACGCACTTCCAAGAACACCTCACGGCGCTTCGCGATTGGTGCAAGCAGTGTCCGCCTGGTAATACTCGCTGAGGCTCCGTCCCGGCATGATAGGGATGCAAGCGTCTACGGTCATACCACTATGGCCATGCACGATATCGAGTACCCCCTCTCTCCTCCTCGCCCATAGGACTACGGCCATGCCTGATTTGAGTACCCCCCCCCCTTCCTCGCCCATATGCCAGAAAACCCGCCTCAAAAGCAGCTCTTAGTAGGATGCGGCTCGCTCTTCATGCGACTCGCCCAAGACCTCACGACGCTTCGGGCTTGGCGCAAGAAATGTCTGCCTGGTCGGTGAAAACCTTACGTTTCTCCGTCCCGGCTTTTGTACGGATGCGAGTGTCTACGGCTATACGACTAAGGCCACGTATGATATCAAGCACCCCCTCCCCCCCCCCCCCCCGGCTCGCCCCCAGGGACCACGTTTCCCCCTGTCGAACTCCCTTGAGTCTGCACGCAGGTTTTGTTCGGGCGAAACTGCATGCAATGGTTGTGGAGTGACTTTTGTGCAGGGAAACGTAAAGTCGGAAAAAATTGGAGTTCGTTGGTTTTAACGAGAAAGCGACGACATCGTTGTTCATGGATGGATAGGTCTATTTATTGATTGATGGGTGGATTGATGGATAGATGGGCCGATGGACAGGGGGTAGACGGAGGGGAGGGTTTTCGTCTCGTTCTCAATTCTCAATGTTTCTTCTCAATTGCCTGTGTTTCATGTCCGTTTAGCCTTTAGGCTTTGAGGAGCCCCTTCAAGCGAATTATGTAAGAGCACTTTGGTCCTGTGCAAAACACACATCCGTTTTTTTGTCTTTCAGTTCCGAACTAATTTCTGGTATAATTCCGACCCCTCCTGACTCCCTACCGAAACGACATTTCTCCGGCTCTAATACTCAGACCACCTCCCTCCCGGCAGGTTTAGAGAGCGTCGGTCACAGCCAACTGCGTTTTGTCAGTCGCCGGGTCGATCCGACGCCTCTTCCATCACGAAACGTGTCTCTCGCTAAAAACCGACTCCCCACATACCCCTCCTACAAAGTATTAACGAATTTGAGATGCGGAAGTTTCTCAGGCTGCTGCTGATTTTCATCGACAACGTTGAACACTATCGACAGAATAAGGAAAACCTACCTGTGGCTCTACGTAGTTCGACCGTCCGTAACGCCATACGTGGCCACAGCAGAGTGCAGATAGATGCCAAAGAGGATGATGAACGTCCTCCCTGGATGGGCAATTTCGTTTCGTGGTGCGAGCACAGTGTGCTGCTGCAGAGCGACGATGGCTGCCCTTCCTTGCAGATCCAAGGGCCCCGACACTTACTTCCTAGAGACCATAACGAACACGCTATACGTTGGCTAGGCGACGGTTTGGATCCTATTCCCCATATTTACCTAGGGGTTCTATATCGGAAATTAGAAACCTGTCTGTCTGTCTGCCTGTCTGTCTGTCTGTCCCCGCTCAAAAGGAATCTCCGACCCTCGCAAACTCTGGTTCCAAACCGCCCCCGACGTCGACCCGACGTCGACGTGTTTACCACACGAATCGATAGCGGACCCACGTACAAGCAGTCTGGGCCAACGTCCGGATTCAACGGCACCCTGCGGCTTGAGCTACGCGACCCAGCCCCACCCGCATTCTTATCGCATGTAGACAATCGCTTGTTCCAGAGTTGGCGCGAGCAGCGAAATATTTCGCAAATTAATTGGCGACAGCGCGTCGATCGTAACAAAAGTAAGACCACGTTATACAAGCATGGCTTGCTCAGGGGAATGGACTAAGGTCGTTAATGAGCTCGTTGCCCGCAGCTCGCAAACGACCGTGCAAGGTCTCTTCTGGCGGCAAGGTCTTGACCCCATGGGGTTTGCGATTCTGTGTCATTTTATGGCAGGGTCGCTTCCTGACCCCCAGTAAATCTAAATACGTTTCTAATAATAGACAACAACAGCAGCAGCAGCACTTCTGAATTTCTCGACGCCGTGCGAGGTCCCAGAGCAATTGCTGCTCGATCGGAAAGACTCGCAGGGATGTAAGTCCGCCCACGAAGAGTTACTGACGCACGGACGCAAAGTGTCCTCTCGGAAGCACGCCGCGCGCAGCAAGGGTCTCGAAAGAGGCTGCTGCTGCAAAAAGGTGTGCCACACGCCCCGTACTACCGCGACCCGTACTTTGGGTCGTGTTTGTTTCCTGACCACCCGCCGTTATGTTACAACGCTATCATATAGGTGGCGAAAAACCAACTTACCTCTCCACCTAAACCGCCCATATTTTCTACGTTGATGTACCAGTTGTGGTATATTACCACGATGATAAGTAGATAATCTGATGAGGGGGTAATAGCCATATTCGTTTGAACTAATCCGCCTACTAACCCATCGACGTTCCGATGCTTACTGCTGCGCTAGTGGTACGACCGCTGCCACGCCAGCAGCGCGGTCGGTATACGTATGCACCCACACTACCGACGTTCCGATGCTTGCTCGTGCTTCGGGTGATGTTTGCCGACCACCGGCCAACGCTGCAACGCTATACAGCGAAAAACCAACCCACCTAACCACCCAGACCACCCACACCCCCAGCACATTTCATTCTGAACTATTAATAATCCGCCTACTAACCCACACCAACGTTCCGACACTTGCTGCTGTACTACTAGTTGTACGACGGCTGCTACGCCAGCGGGGGCGGCATGCGTTTATACCCATACCACCGACGTTCCGATGGGTGCTGTATGCTTTGGGTCGTGTTTGCTGACCACCCGCCTATTATGCTGCAACGTCATGTATGTGGCGAAAAATCAACGCACGTATCCGCCGGAACCACCTATACCCCCCGCAGTGCAGCAGTGACAGCAGTAATACGGCAGTGCAACAATCCGCCAACTAATCCACCGAAGTTCCGATGGTCCCTGCCGTAACTAGTGGTGTTCGTATAGTCCAGGCATGGCAATTTTTCCCAGAAGCTCAACACTCATATATATATATATATATTGAAGTGTGTGGAGGGCGTCATTTATTTTCACAAGACGTAACATACGGTATTTATTGCCGAAGAGTTCTGTTTCAGACGGATCGAACCACCGCCGTGGCAGACTGTTTATATTTTTCGTTGCGTTAGAGCACTTCGTTTTTCGGACTAAAAACGTATCAAGATTGTCGAGGTTGACACAGCAGTGTAGAAGATTGAACGGAGGAAATCTCGGGTGTGTGGAGGGGTAATTAATCGTTGGCACACGTGCACAGAGAGGATGGGCAAAAGGTTCATAGAGTTGATGATGGGTTGCAGTTAGTTGGGTGAACTAGGAACACAGAGGCAATCAACGTTTTTTATTTGACATCGGCTTAGCACGTATCTCGTCCAGGGAGAAATTCCTGTCAAAGCAGATTTTTATTTGTTTTATTTTGAAGCGAGATATGCAGGCGAGAAAACAAAATCCCTCGGCTCCAGCAGTGGAGATTTTGTCGTTAAACTGGCACGACGGTTGTCGAAAAACTCCTCGGATTCGGATGAAGTGGACCTGGACCCAGGACCATGTGATTTTTCGAAAAAAACAAATGTGGGCCGAGGAAAGCCGTTGTAGTTATCTTGTACCTGGTATGATCGTATGTATCATTGTGAATATGTATAAAATATAAGGTTCCCCTTACGGATGTGTGTGTGTGTTCTTCACACTAAACCGTTCTTTCTACCCGTCGACATCCAGCACAACCAGTGTCCGGGCCGATTCTTCAATCCTAGAAGAGACACAAGTTCTGTGGTCACAAAGCTACGCCAGAGAGATACTACGTTGCCACGTGTGCAGTGTGCACTGCAGTGGGCAATGCAAAGCCATGTCATCATACTAGATACGACAGGCACGACATACGCAATCTATGAAATAGTGAAACGAAAAGAAACAATCAAAGAGAAAACAAAAACATGTGTAGACAAATCGAAAGAGAAAAAGAAGAAAAATGAAAGCAAAATCTAAGAAAAACAATCTGTCGTGCCCCCCCCCCGCAGGCGAGGTGGCCAACATTTGAAAAAGAACGAGCTGGAGAAAAGAAAGAAAATAAAATAAAATAAGAAAAAACACCACTGCTTGTAAACAGAGTAAGACAAAGAACCCAGGAAAAAAGAAACAACGAAAAATAGCAAAGGGGAAATAACAGGCAGACCAAAGCCCAAAGCACCTTCCAGGTGGCGGCAGCAGCTTGTGGTACGAGTAGTATAGCCAGGTTCTCCTTGCTAATCCGCCTGGCACCTTGCTACCAGACTGCCGTCTCCGCCCTGCGTTCGTCAACTATGCCCAGCCCCTTGGCGTCAGATAATACGAAACGAGCAGAGCAGGTTCGTTTTCCAACCACGCCACACGGCTCCTTCAGTACGGCTTATCAATCAGAAAAGGAAGAGGAAGAGAAAAAATAATATGAAAATCACGGAGAGTCAGCGCAAGAAAGAAAAAAAATACAAAAACAAGAAGAGAAGACAAGGGAAGACCACGTTCGAACCAGCTGCACCGGTTGGTAGCACTAGTAGTATGGTCATGTTCTACTTTCTAGTCGACTTGGTGCCTTGCTACCCTGTCTGCCATCTCCTTCTACTTTCGTCTACCGCCGTATCCCTTCTACCCCTCCTGTTCCCCCCCCTCTCCGCATTCCCTCGGTCGGGCTTTCTGCCACTTCTCTTGTTGCCCCCTCCCCCCCCGTTCCCTTGGGCACCATCCACGGCGGATGCGCGGCGCTGCCTACTCATCTCAGCCTCAGCCTCGTGCCACCTCACCATGAACCGTTCGGCTGCTTCAAGGATCCCCCGGTACCACTTCCCCGCCTTTTTGGCTGCAGTGGACCACAACGCGGTCTCAACTCCAAACACCAAGGGGGCAACTTCCGTTGACCCTTCGGTGGCTCGGGACTCCCTAAGGTCTTCGACTATGCATCTATGCCAAGTCTTACACTGTCCGCCTGGTCTCGGGTTCTCCCCACCAGTTATCGTCCCGAACATTACCCGACTGGGTAATCGCTCCTTGCTTTGCCGTGCCACGCCCCCCGCAAAGAAGAGCCGCCGTTTACGAATGATGGTCGTTTCGATGCTCTCGCAACGTGTCATCTTGAGGGCCTTCGCGTACGAGAGGGTGGCATGGTGCGTGGCGCGAAATCCGGGGGGTGTTGCAAATTGAAAAGGGAGACGCAGGTAAAACCCTTACACCTCTTTTTGGAGCAAATATGATCTCGGGGTCAAATGAGTCATGGGCTACTGGATTGCTGAAACCGAAGAGTAGTAGTCTAATCATCGATGCTCTCGACTGTCTTGGCATATAGGAGGCATGGACTACTACTGTAGCATTGCTCAAAGGAAAGCGTAGCACTCAGCTGCATGGTCTGCAGGATCTGTATGATCTGCGTGGTTTCTGTATGATCTGGAAGATCTGTTTATTTTGGATACTTCACACCTGTTTACGGCAGCCGGGACGGGTCCATCAAGCAGATATTTCACAGGTAGGTGTGCACCTGAGTGGGATTTGTGTGATGTGCACATATTTATCGCGTGGGATCTGTTTGATCTGCAGGATGTTGATGGTTTGCAGGATCTGCATGATCTACCTGACATACTGTGTGGAATATGTGTGATATATGTATGATCTGTACATCTTGACCGGGATGGGGTCTGTACGATCTGCAGGATCTGTATGATCTGCAGGATTTCTGCATGATGTGCAGGATCTTTGTGATCTTCCTGAGTGGAATCTGTATGATATGCACATTAACATCTTAACCGAGATGGGGTCTGTATAATCTGCAGGATCTGTATGATCGGCACGATTTCTGTACGATCTGCAGGATCTATATCAAGCTGGATACTTCACACTCACTTGTTTACAGCATGTTTAACCGGGATGGGGTCTGTATGAGGTAGATATTTGCACGTGTGGAGCTGAGGGGAAACGTGATCTGTGTGATCTGTACCTGTGTGTGATCTGCATGGTCTACCTAAGCGGAATCTGTGTGATATGTATGATCTGTTCATCTTGACCGGGACAGGGTCTGTACGATCTGCATGATCTGTATATATGAAGTATATGTTTATCGGTGGGTTCGCATGGTCCATGTTTATCGGTTGGTTTGCATGACCTCCAGGATCGGTATAGTCTGTATGATCTGCACGATCTATAATATTTGACAGGTGTGTACCTGAGTGGGGTCTAGATCTGTGTGATCTGTGCATCTTTACCGGGTGGGATCTGTATGATCTGCATGAACTGCGCATGTTTCCGCCGGGAAGATAAAAAAAATCAACAATAAAGTCAAGCTCGAAAATGAGTTGATAGACAACCCTATCACGCGCAACCTGGTACAAAGTATGCTGGTACACGAAATAGAAGCCAGGGTGTGATCAAATCAACAGTCGCACTGATCACACTAACACAAGAAACAAATAAGGGTAGCAGCAAGCAAGCAACCTGCACCAGCAGCACCAGCAACAGCTATATCGTGATAGTGTGCAGCAGGAGCGTCATCAGCAGGAGCAACCGTGTGACACGGGCAACAAACAAACAATGGGGTTCAGCAAGAAAAGCAACCTTGCGCCAGCAGCAACAGTAGTAGCAGGTATACCGTGATTATGCGCTGCAGTGTGTAGCAGCAGCAAGATAAGCAGCAGCGGCAGCAGAAGGAGCAGCAGCAAGATAAGCAACCGCGTGGCATGGACAAAAACAAAATTAAAGGGTAGCAGCAAGAAAAGCAACCTGCTCCAGCAACAGTAGCAGCTTTTCCGTGCCTGTGTGCAGCAGTAGCGGCTGCAAAAGGAGCATTATAAAATAATATGCGAACCGCGTGGCACGGGCACATTAAACAAAGGGCAGGGAACACTCGGCTATCACACGCAAGGTAATACGTGGTACAAAGATCCGATAAACGATGAATCGCACCGAGACAAAAATAAAAGCAAAAAAACGGGAGGGGCGAGGGGGGCAGCAGAAGCGGGCTTATTCTTTGAGGAATATCTTGAGTGATCCACGTTGAAGCTCATGCCGCATATTGTCGGATGAAAAGCATTGCAATGATAAAACAATGCTACGTGGTGGATGCAGCGTTTTCTCGCGTCTTCTTGGCCAGCCACTTGCAGAAAAAATCCGGTTACTCGTTGGTTTCCAAGCTTGTAGCATCGAAAAATAGCAACACGAGAGACCACGATCACTTGATTGTTCGAGAGCGACGAGCACACGACGAACACGAGCACAACGCGGCCAAGCAGTCACGAGCACACGAGTATTCAACAGCAGCACTCGAGTAACACTCGAATCGAGCAGCACTCGTACGCCTGTTGTTGCTGCTGTTGTACAGCTGCGTAATGCTCGAGCAGCACTCGAGCGCAGGAGCATGAGTAGGTTTCCAAGCCTATAAATAGTACCGAAAAAAATAACGCGATGACACGATCACTCGATTGCTCGAGCACAACGTGGCCAAGCAGTCACGGGCACACGAGCATTCAGCAGCAGCAGCAGCACCCAGCAGCACTCGAGCAATACTCGACTCGAATAGCACTCGTGCGCCTGTTGCTTCTGTTGTTGTACTAGTGCGTACTGCTCGAGCAGCACTCGAGCGCACGAGTATGAACTCGAGCGGCACGAGTACTGGTGCAGGACGCAGCGAGAAGCGAGAAGAACAAGAGTTTTGCAGCTAAAAAATACGAAGATTCGCGAAGGTTTTGAAGCCCCTGGATGACATTTGGGAAGTTGGAGCCAACCCCCTGAGTTGCTTGCTGTGTCATTCGACTTTGGCCACCTATAGCATGTGCCACGGAGCCCGGCCGGGGCCAACGCTTGCACCGTACTGTTCACGCTGCCCCCCTGCGGGTCCCGGAACAAGAAGCACGAGAAAATACCCACGGTCAAAGGAGCAAAGTAAACATATGAAAAACAAAAAAAGTCGTTAGTTTGTAGCGTACTCCAAAGTCCCATGTTTGCCGGATGGTCCCGTTGCTGCCTCGGACCCCGCCCAGGACCGCGAACGCGGTGGAGCAGGAGCGGGCTCGACCAGGGACCGTCTTCGCGGGGACCAGGGGCGGTGCACATATGTATTACCTGGCGGCCTGCTATAAGGAACATGTAGATCTACGGTCTCAACCTCGGGACGATCGCAGGGACCAGGGGCAGTACGCATATCTGGTACCGGCGGTGAAGAACATGTAGTACCTACTATCTCAATCAGGCGACCGTCTTCGCGGGCGCTCTCGGGTATTTTTAAAGGGTAAATTGCTCGACTAGCCTGAGCTGATGTCGCTCTTGGTTACGCGAGCCACACCGCTTCCTCGAGTTTTTTTACTCGATTTAGCTTCCGGGTAGTATTACGGCAAGGCCCCCGGACTGAGCTGTCAATACTCACCTGACTCGCCTCCTTAGTCCGTATGTGGACCCGTCGGCAGCCAACATGGCTCCAGTGCTTCGCTCAGGTGAGGGCGAAATAAAGGATGACGGAAAACCCCGATTTCGAGCGATGCAGATACTCAACTAGGCTCGAAGTCACGGGGAACGATGCATTTATGCGAACGCACAGTTGCTCTAGCATTTTATTCCTTAGCACTCACCAGGAGCCCTTTAGTTCACTTTTTAAGGTTAGGGTCACTCTTTAGATTTTGCACGTTTTCCCCCTCTTGCCTGGTAGCGTGTAAAGCCACTCGGTGTTGGCCCACGCGCTGCGAGCGCGGTACACCTTGGTCAGGCGTTTTGCATTTCAGCAGAATGAAACGCTTATCACACACCCCTTAGAGTAATTCGCTTCTACTCTGCGCCCAACGACTCGTGGCTGCATGCCTCGACTCGTCGTACGTTTAGTTGCTCTCACGTCCCTGCGATGCAATACCCCCCCAAGTCTGGGAGGGCCCTCCAGAATTTAAAACAGTGCGGTTCCGGATGACTGAGCTCTTCTTCCCGTCTCAGCCAGACCCACCTCTTGAACAAACGGTTTAGACTGAAATCGCCGGCAGCTCCTTCCTCCGCTTTAGCTCTGAACGATTGAACTCCTCCAAGTCTTCTTCAGCCTTCCAGCCAGACACACCGCTAAGCAAACGGTTTAGACCGAAATCGTCACCAGCTCCTTTCTCCGCTTCAGCTCTGGGCGATTTGATTCCTCCCGGTCTTCTTCGCCTTTCCAGCCCGACCCGCCGCCTGAATACACGGTTTAGGTTGAAGTTGTCGCCAGTCTCTTCCTTTGATTTAGCTCTTGACGATTGAACTGCTCTAGATCTTCATCGGGATTCCCCCCCCTCGCCGATATTGGTAGCTGAAGTCGTACCCCTCGTTGCTTGATGTTTGTCTGCTTCGAATGGCTGGAAACTCCGTCGCGACCTTGGTCTCCATTCCGTGTACCTCACGCGCTGTTTTGGAAGCTCCTACTTGTTCTTCCCTTCTTGGCATCCGGCAGACGAGGACGGCAGTCCGCACCGTGGTGCAGTCCTTATATCCAGCTGCAATGGAGTGGAACCTGTCCTCACCTCGTTCAGATCACAGCTGGAGACTTCTCCCGTACTTTTACGTGTCTCCACCAGGAATACGCGCATCTGGAGCGAAGCAGCACCCTCTCTCGCGTTAACCTCGTCACGCCAGTTAGTGAGCACTCGGCAAATCCACGTGTTTGCGACACCCCTCGAGAGCTTGCAGTCGGTTGTCTTGTACAACGGTGCCGCCTAAATGTACATCTCGGCAACTGTTATATCCGATCCCCAGACCAGGTGCGCGAGCCAATGAATCGACGGCATTGCCAAGTTCAGAACATTAGTGAAATGGCTTGATGTTCAGCGCGAACAACCTCGTTCTCGTTTGGGCAGTGCGCCCATCCATGTAAATCCTGTCAAACGTCGATATCGGGCAGTACCACAGTCGAGGACAGGCATGAGAAACGTTAAGACCAGACCTGACACGAATCAGTGACAGGCACGACAAGCGTCAACGGAACGCTTGGTGGTTGAGGGTCTGGGGTGATCGCATTGAATCCATACCTCGGCGAGTACTTACTCGTCCCACTGAAGAGGCAAAGACCTGAAGCGTCCCGACAATGCTGTCTGTAGCCACCCCCCCGTTACTTCGACAGCTCCCTGCCCTCGGGGACGGTTGGTGGGACCCTAGCATGTCGACACTCTTAGCCACTGGCATAGGTGTTTCACCTGGACTGTAACTCCCCCCCCCCTGCATCGCCCCGGACCAAAAGTGGCATTCCAAATGCACATCGCTCCAACAGTTCGAGGCTTGAACGCAAGGGTCTCCTTCGACGGTACAGGACATGCGAGATAAGGACGTGCTGGCTGTATCCACCAAACACAACGCCCAGTCGTACCTATTACCTGTTTGTAGCTCCTGCTCGAGGGACTTTCCACCATCGTGGAGGGCTAGCGGGTATTACTGTCACTTGGTTGTTCACCCAGGATTGGTTTCTCCTGCGCTCACAAAGAGGCGTTCTGTACGTCCCTGACCAGCTTGGGCTAGTTTCACTTGCCCTGGGTCAGCAAAGTTGTGTGCGCCACGCCTGGATAACCAAACGTGCTGCAAACCAAGGCGAACCACTGGGGTATCATTGCCTTCGACGTACCTGGTAGCCAGTATTGAGGGCTTGCCAGCGTACTGTTTTCACTCTTCATCTTTACCTCTCCACCTGACCGAAGCTTGATTCAGAGTTTTCGTAGCGTTTCGTGGTAGCACCCTACCTCTTCCCTGTTTTCCCTCTAACAGCCATGAATTCTGCGCTGTGTAAGCTACTTGGGTTCATACGGCAGAAGGTGGATTTACGGACCCCTCGTACCTTCTTGTGGCCCTAGGAGATAATCCACATCTACCAATGGTAACTCAGCGACGCCAAGAATGTAATAAACTTCCGTACTTCCATTCGTCTTGACTACGATCGACGTTGACTAATCAGGCATGTTATGACGGTCAACACGGTTGGTTGTCTGGCTTCGGGCGCGTATACGGATTGTATGCATGCATAACAGATGGCACATGACGTGTACAACATACATTTTTAGTTTTTCTTCCTGTATCACTGGCTGTTGCCGGTGCAACCACTCCGTCCACGCCAAGCTCCGCAAGGATGACCTCCGATGCTAGTCCCTCCGGACTTCAGTACGTTTGACATCGCCGTGCATCGTCCGGAAATGCCTCGCTGATGCTCTCACCTCAACGCAGAAGACGCCAACCTTGACAAGATATTCGGGAGCAAATCATGAGCTGAGGGTGGCCTCTACGACAGGTCCATGTCGTATTCGATGAAGCGCAGATCTCTTCTGCGCCGCGTGGAGGAGTGTACACGCACATTGCAACACCACCACACAGAGCAGAGAGAAGCAGCAGCACGCCTTGAAGAAGAGCACACGCAAGCACACGCAGACAGCACACCTTGACCTGTGTCCATTCCATAGATGAGGCTGTTGGTGTATCATGCTATTAATATAAACGAGAGAGGCTCCATGGAGGACAGAGAGATACTATTCGATCGTACCTGTACCCTGTGCTACAGTGTCTACTATTTACGGTACCTGGGGTTGATATTGTCAAACCCTTCATAGGACTGCGGTGACTAGGGGTCCCATGTTTGGGGCAAACCACTCAAATTCTACGAAGTAGGTTGACCCCAAAATGTTACGTGTAAGCACAGTACGGATAATATTAGTACCGCTAGCAGGTGTGCTCTGACTACTCGCACAAAGTGCTTGCCAATGTAAGAAGTTACAGGCTCTTGGAATAGTTGTTGCTTGCCTCGCCAGATGTATTCCGAGCGAAGGGGCGAGGCATTCATCAATAAGAAGGCAGGCGATAACGCCTTCCTGGTGTGATGAGGGGATGCTTGCTACAAGTTATAATGCCGGGGCAGGGAAAAGGGGAGACCGTAACAATAGCCCACCCTGGAGGGCCGTAGATGCAGATTCATCGTAAATTCAGGCTCGAACCAAACCCATCCCGAGAATTCGCAGAATGGATCGAAGATGCAGCGCTTCACAACCCACTACCACACGTCTAACTCTTAAGGCTGAAACCGATAACGGCTGGAGACTACGAATCAGACAAGAACAAGTCCGAAGTACGGGTATGCGGAAGTAGGCAAAACAAGCTACCAGGTAAAAGGGGCGTGAGAGGGACCAAAAGTACGACAAGTAGAGGCATTTCTCACGAACGAGTAGGTACAGAAGATCCAGTGAACCGATGTATGTAGTAGTTCCTGGTCCAATAAATGTGTTTTCCGTCGCGGTAAATGCCCTATCTAACGGGGAAGCGGGGTGACTTATGACTTTACTGCATGGTAGTATTACACCCTCGGGTATATCTCAGCGGGTATACTTGTAAAGCACGTACCGACATGTACAATACCACCGTGTATGCATACAAAGCGTGGTAGGAGCACAACGCATGGCGGGAGGGTGAGCTATCAGGGCGTGTTTTAAAATGCCTATACCTGACAATATCAAAAGGTCAAAGAACGAGTGAAACCGATCGTCTGAAGACCTGCAGTATATACCCTATACTGCTGTCAATATGGTGTTAAGATCATGGACAGCGGGACACTCTGTATCCCTTGGCAGGTCTGCCTATTTCGCCGGTATTCGTTGGTACTCAATGTGTTGTTTGCTTAGAGATAGATAGTAGAGCAGCTTTATTCCTTTCGTGCACGACGGAGACTGAGACCACGCTCGTGTCTCTCTGGGAAACCCCTGGTTTTCCACCTACGATACGCCTTCCAAGCACTACAAATACGATCCCAATGCCTACACCCCGGTAATTGCCGGGCTTTCAACCTCATACAAAGCAGTATCATAACACTAGCCCACTTTGATAAGCCGTATATATAATATATGCAGAATTTTGGGAAATTCATGGAAACCCCGATTCCACGAACTAGAACATGAGTCGAAGATGCGGCTCCTCAAAACCCACTCCCACACCTCTGAACGGCGAGGCAACGAAGCCGGTAAAGTACGTACAAATAATGAAAGGAAGACGCAGCCTCAAGGGGCAGGAAGAAAGCGTCAACGAAAAATAATCGCCGTGTCACCCGCGACGGGGTGGGGCGAGGAAGGTGCATGGAAAAGTGAACAGTGAAAATAAAAAAAACGAGAAGAAAAAAAACACAGAAGATGTCAAGAAACACCGAAAACCGATCTTGCAACTCGGGAAACGTGTCCTGTGCCACAAATGAGTGGCCCGATTACTCAGACCAGCCCCGACACTGAGCGGGGGGGGTAGGCATGAGGTTGGAACGGACCGGATATACGGGTCGTCGCGGGACACCAACACGCGGTTCCAATTCCTGGGGACCCAGAAGTATTTTCCGGATTCTTGACATGAGGAAACTCAGGCGGTTTCCGATGCGGTTCGATTTTTGAGCTTCAGATTTTGGCCCGATTGCTTTTTCAGATGTATGTGAAGTTGGCAAATCGAAACAGTCTTTCTATCCGAAAAAATCGTTTGTGTAGAGATTCGAGCAAACGCCGAGACCAACTGCTATTGTTTTGGTTTGGCGCCGCGAAGAGACGCGCAGGGTGCGCTGCCCTGCGCGGAGGACCCAAGCGTGCGAGCCAAGGCTGACTGCCTCTGGTCTGGCGGCGAAGAGACGTGGCGAGTGCGCTAGAGCCAACCTGTCTTGGTATTTTGTGTTCCATTTTGTGGCTGACTGCTGTGCAGCTGTACAGCAGTGTAGTCTACGAGTACTCGTACGTATCCACGGAGAGGTGCGTGCCGAGGGCGCTTCTCTTGATCTCTAGGCCCGAGCCCGCGCCAGGCGACTGTAGTCTGGCCACGGAGGGACGGGCCGCCCGCCGCCCGAGCGTCGGGCGCGAAGCAACGTCGCCATACCGCTTATTTAGAGAGCATGCCATTTTTCGATTTGAAAATCTGATGACCCCGATCGTCGGGTTTTGGGCCAAAATACGACGACTCGGGTCATCGGATTCTCAATCGAAAAATTTCTGGTCGGATTTTGTATATTTGGACTGCATAAGCAGGGTCATTCGTTTTTGAGATCTAAAAACACAAATCTGAAGCTCGAAATCGAACCGCATCGGAAACAGCCTCACTTTTCTTTTAAAAGAGATTACATGGTGGACGTGAGTTTCGAACTCACGACCAACGACCCATGTCCTTCCGTCGACTCCATTTGTTAACCCCTTTAGGACCGCAGTCCCGTTTGGTGGACAAACTACTTGAAAATTGACTGGTTTGTCCCCAAAACGAGACTGACTGCGGTTCTTTAGTCCGTTGGGCTCAAGGTAAAAGGTTAACCGATCGCCTATCCATTCTAAGCTTTATAACACTCTGCCCCCCTGAAGAACCTCATAACAATTTCATTGTATTTTTTTCCAGCACATGTCAACAAAGTTTTCATCGGTCAGTCGTGGTCCCGGGACCACGGCGCCCGAAAAAAGGAAAGTCCTCATATAGCCGCATCTATTAATAGTCATCACCGTATCTAGGGTGTGTACGCACTATACTACCAGCAGAGGCCTGCGAATAAGAGAGAGCCCACTAAATCGTCCTTAGCGTGTCACGGCACACGAAACAAGGGCGGGTTGAGGTTGATAGAATATCTGCTCGGGTGTGTATGAGGTAGTTGGCACTCAATTACGTATGTATGTGGGGGTATAATATTATGCTGAATGCTGAAACGTGTACGAGGGTAGAGGCACTGATGTAAAAGATTGAGTATACTGGTATGTATGCAGTATTCCTAAAAAAACTGAAAACAATGTATCAATAGCGTCACATCAGTTCTGATTTGTCGTAGGATACTGCCGCGCTTTTGTTCTGGAGAGTTCTTCACTTACTTTCTGTTATTTTAAATAGTCGTTTATTAGAACAACACTACTACACATTGATTGTCGGATATGGCAAGCATAATAATAACTAATACTAATACTAGTAGCTCATCAAAAATACAACGGATTCGTAGGAAGAGGGCTTCGATGAGTCTGACCTGTGTAGTTTACGATTCGGCCATAATGTTGCTGATGATGACGCGCGAGTCAGTGTAGAATCGATCGTACTGCTTGCTGTGGTGCCCCCAGCATTTGTTATTTTGCGTGCCGGTCATAAACACAATCCTGGTGCATGCAAGAAAAAACGAGGTGATGCAGAAAGGACCACACACCCCGTACGCACCCACGAAAACGTCTTCACTTAGTGATACACATGGTATACGAAGCAACAGCAACAACAGTGATCCACAGTAGTAGCTGTGACTCAAGTTTTGTTCGTCCGTGGTTTTTACTAAATAACAGGGATGAACATAAGCAGAGACACTAAGTTCACAGACCTGGAACGAACTGACACCGATGATACCACAGCAGCAGCGTGTTATTATCGGAACAACTGGCAATAATATACCGGGATCGTACACCTGTTGGTTGGGAGTGAGTTGCCATCGCTCCACGTGTTAACGTTGTTAACAGCCTGCTTGCGCTTGACAATTGGGGGGGATGTATGCTACTACTGTGCCTGGTACTCTTGGTATGATAGCAAGCGCGGATGTGCATATTTTATATATATATATATATATATATATATATATATGGAATGTGCGGTGTGATTCCAGCCGCAAGCACCCCAACGGTATACCCGCCGCCAAAAATCCAACTTCCCAGGTCTACAGGGAGACTTACAAAACGAAACCTGGGATTGTTTCCATTATCATTGTGAGGTCGGGGTCACCGGGCCAAGGATAGGTGTGAGTGTCTACACACTGCGCAGGTACGAATGGGGAGGAGTGTGGCTGTTTGTAGGAGGGCCAACTGGTATGGAGGTAGTGGTGCTGGGTGGCCATGTGGTCCCTAAAGTCAGCGAAATAGGAACACCACCACCAGGGCTGGCCACGTGGTCCCGTATCGAGATGGTGGTGGGTGGCCATGCCCATGTATGTATGTGCTCGTTCACTGGGCATGAGAAACCAAATATGTTGGTGGTAGAAGTAGCAGTGTTAGCAGTAGTAGTACTGCAGTAGCAGCAGTGATGGTGCTGCAGGCATGGGTAAAACGATTTCAGCAGGAAGCTAGAACATCGTCTACCCTCTGTAAGATCCACTTTCCAGAATGCGCAGTGGTCGTTCGATATCTAAATATATGCGGTGTGATTCCAGCCGCAAGCACCCCAACGGTATATACCCGCCGCCAAAAATCCTGATCCAACTTCCCAGGTCTACAGGGAGGCGTACAAAACGAAACCTGGGATTGTTTCCATTGTGAGGTCGGGGTCACCGGGCCAAGGATAGGTGTGAGTGTCTACACACTGCGCAGGTACGAATGGGGAGGAGTGTGGTTGTTTGTAGGAGTTACAACTGGTATGAAGGTAGTGGTGCTGGGTGGCCATGTGGTTCCTGGGATCAGCAAAATAGGAACTGCACCACCAGGGCCACGTGGTCGCGTATCGAGATGGTCGCGGGTGTGGCCATGCCCATGTATGTATGTGATCGTTCGCTGGGCATGAGAAACCAAATATGTTGGTGGTAGAAGTAGCAGTGTTAGCAGTAGTAGCAGTACTGCAGTAGCAGCAGTGAGGGTGCTGCAGGCATGTATATACCGATTTAAGCAGGAAGCTAGAACATCGTCTACCCTCTGTAAGATCCACATTCCAGAATGCGTGGTGGTCGTTTGATATCTAAGTATGTGCGGTGTGATTCCAGCAGCAAGCACCCCAACGGTATTTACCCGTCGTCTAAAATCCTGATCCAACTTCCCAGGTCAACAGGGGTAGAGTACGAAACCTGGGATGGTTTCCATTGTGAGGTCGGGGTCACCGGGCCAAGGCTAGGTGTGAGTCACTACATACTGCGAAGGCAAGAACGGGGAGGTGTGTGGCTGTTTGTAGGAGTTACAACAGGTATGGAGGTAGTGGTGCTGGGTGGCCATGTGGTCCCTGGGGTCAGCAAAATAGGAACAGCACCACCAGGGCTGGCCACGTGGTCCCGTATCGTGATGGTCGTGCGTGGCCATGCCCATGTATGTATGTGATCGTTCGCTGGGCATGAGAAAACAAAACGTTTGGTGGTAGAAGTAGTAGTGTTTGTAGTAGTACTGCAGTAGCAGCAGTGAGGGTGCTGCAGGCATGTGTATAACGATTTCAGCAGGACGCTATAGAACATCGTCTACCCCCTGTAAGATCCACATTCGAGGATGCTTGGTTGACGTTCGATATCGCAGTATGTGCGGTGTGGTTCCATCAGCAAGGGCCCCAACGGTATCTACCCGCCGCCAGGAATTCATGATCTAACTTCCCAGGTCTACAGGGGCAGAGTACGAAACCTGGGATTTTTCCAATGTGAGGTCGGGGTCACCGGTCCAAGGATAGGTGTGAGTGTCTACATACTGTGCAGGCACGAACGGAGAGGAGTGTGGTTGTTTGTAGGAGTTACAACTGGTATGGAGGTAGTGGTGCTGGGTGGCCATGTGATCGTTGGCGTGAGAAATATAGGAATAGCACCACCAGAGCTAGCCACGTGGTCCCGTATCGAGATGGTGGCGGGTGGCCATGCCCATATATGTATGTGATCGTTCGCTGGGCATGAGAAAACAAATATTTTGGTGGTAGAAGTAGCAAGTGTTAGTAGTAGTAGCAGTACTGCAGTAGCAGCAGTGAGGGTGCTGCAGGCATGACATGTGTATACTGATTTCAGCAGGAAGCTAGAACATCGTCTACCCTCTGTAAGACCCACATTCACGGATGCGTGGTGGTCGTTCGATATCTAAGTATGTGCGGTGTGGTTCCAGCAGCAAGGGCCCAAGCGGTATCTACCCGCCGCCAGGAATTCATCATCCGACTTCCCAGGTCTACAGGGGTAGAGGACGAAATCAGGGATTGTTTCCATGGTGAGGTCGGGGTCTCCGGGCCAAGGATAGGTGTGAGTGTCTACATACTGCGAAGGCACGAACGGAGAGGAGTGGGGTTGTTTGTAGGAGGGCCAACTGGTATGGAGGTAGTGGTGCTGGGTGGCCATGTGATCGTTGGCGTGAGAAATATAGGACAAGCACCACAGGGTTGGCCAGGTGGTCCCGTATCGAGATGGTGGTGGGTGGCCATGCCCATGTATGTATGTGATCGTTCACTGGGCATGAGAAACCAAATATGTTGGTGGTAGAAGTAGTAGGGTTAGCAGTAGTAGTACTGCAGTAGCAGCAGTGATGAGGGTGCTACAGGCATGTGTGTAACGATTTCAGCAGGAAGCTAGAACATCGTTTACCCCCTGTAAGATCCACATTGAATTTCACGAATGCGTGGTGGTCGTTCGATATCTAAGTATGTGCGGTGTGATTCCAGCAGCAAGGGCCCAAACGGTATTTACCCGCCGCCAGGAATTCATCATCCAACTTCCCAGGTCTACAGGGAGGCGTAGAGTACGAAACCTGGGGTTGTTTCCATTGTGAGGTCGGGATCACCGGGCCAAGGATAGGTGTGAGTGTCTACGTAATGCGCAGGCACGAACGGAGAGGAGTGTGGTTGTTTGTAGGAGTTACAACAGGTATGGAGGTAGTGGTGCTGGGTGGCCATGTGATCGTTGGCGTGAGAAATATAGGACAAGCACCACCAGGGCTGGCCACGTGGTCCCGTATCGAGATGGTCGTGGGTGGCCATGCCCATGTATGTATGTGATCGTTCGCTGGGCATGAGAAACCAAATATGTTGGTGGTAGAAGTAGTAGGGTTAGCAGTAGTAGTACTGCAGTAGCAGCAGTGAGGGTGCTGCAGGCATGGGTATAACGATTTCAGCGGGAAGCTAGAACATCGTCTACCCCCTGTAAGATTCACATTCACGAATGCGTGGTGGTCGTTCGATATCTAAGTATGTGCGGTGTGGTTCCAGCAGCAAGGGCCCCAACGGTATCTACCAGCCGCCAAAAATCCTGATCCAACTTCCCAGGTCTACAGGGGTAGAATACGAATCAGGGATTGTTTCCATGGTGGGGTCGGGGTCACCGGGCCAAGGATAGGTGTGAGTGTCTACGTACTGCGCAGGCACGAACGGAGAGGAGTGTGGTTGTTTGTAGGAGTTACAACTGGTATGGAGGTAGAGGTGCTGAGTGGCCATGTGATCGTTGGCGTGAGAAATATAGGACAAGCACCACCATGGCTGGCCACGTGGTCCCGTATCGAGATGGTGGCGGGTGGCCATGCCCATGTATGTATGTGGTCGTTCGCTGGGCATGAGAAACCAAATATGTTGGTGGTAGAAGTAGCAGTGTTAGTAGTAGTAGTACTGCAGTAGCAGCAGTGAGGGTGCTGCAGGCATGGGTATAACGATTTCAGCGGGAAGCTAGAACATCGTCTACCCCCTGTAAGATCCACATTCACGGATGCGTGGTGGTCGTTCGATATCTAAGTATGTGCGGTGTGATTCCGGCGGCAAGCACCCCAACGGTATTTACCCGTCGTTAAAAATCCTGATCCAGCTTCCCGGGTCTACAGGGAGGCGTAGAGTACGAAACCTGGGATTGTTTCCATGGTGAGGTCGGGGTCACCGGGCCAAGGATAGGTGTGAGTGTCTACATACTGCGCAGGCACGAACGGGGACGAGTGTGGTTGTTTGTAGGGGTTAAGCCCGTTTCAGAGTGCAATTCTGGAATCTGGAATCTGGAAACTCGATTTTAAAACAACATAAACGCATCTATATTCCCCATGAAACCCCTTGAAGGAGGATTGTAGACCGTGTGCGACACCATCACCCCTCGACATGGCGGCACAACGGCAACGAAAGAACAACCTGATATTGCTACTCGTAGTGGAGTTACTATGCGAGGAGGAGGAGGAGGAGGAATGGCTCGATTCACTCGACCGTCACCTTAGACAGGACATCTTGGAAGGGAAGCAGGTGCACAGGCGTAAGCAGCCTGAGGAGCGATGGTGGTACCGTGAAGGAAGACACAAAGACTCGAGGCGCTTCTACGGCCTGTTCAGGATGATGTGAGCTGCACGTCGACGTATGTCGTAGTAGATAGATTGCCATGCAGGACCTCTGCTTGGGGTATCTCTGTAATATGGTGCATGGCAAGCGCCGTAGTTTCTGAAAAGCTAGTTTTATAGGCTATGTTTTCACCCTCCGAACCTCGGGTGGTAGGTGGTACTGCTGTACGTACTACGATGCCGTGTACGTACGTGAACACACCCTGTCGATACCAGTGCGAGGAGATGCTACCAGAGCACCACGAGGAGTTGTGTAATTGCTATTAATAGATTATCAAGCTGCCAAGTCTAATGTTTGCCCGTAATATATATGTGATGCCCAACGAGCAGTGTATATAGGCGCAGTATAAGCTGGTCTACTCTGCAAGGTTTAGTAAGGTTTAGACAATGGGAAATGTACGTCGATGCCGTTGTGTTTCTCGTATACCCCTGGTACCTGGTATATACCTGGTAAGGGGAATAGTCTACACTCGTACCGGCATTATATACCTGGTACCTTGTAAACAAGTACCAGGCATGCACGTATGGACGGTACGGGTTAGGTTCACTCGCAGCGCTGCTGCTGTACAATGCATGTTCAATACGCCGACGCAACATACAAGTACACCATTGTACTCCACGTCATGACGTCGAGCCAGGGTTTTTGATGATCAGGTATACACTGCAAACCTGGTACCTGATATGAGTTATCCTTATGTTACGTGGCCGTTTCCTATACGGTTCGATTTTTGAGCTTCAGATTATGTTCCGATCGAGTTTTTAGCGACGTCCATAGTAATTCGAAAATCGAAACAGTTTCCCTATGCAAGAAAACACGGATTTGTTGTTGTACGTGCAGATATTTGAGCAAACGACGAGACCAACTGCTGTTGTTTCAGTCTGGCGCCGCGAAGAGACGTGCCGAGTGCGCTGTACTGGGCGTAGGACCCAAGCGCCAGAAGCCAGGCTGGCTGCCTCTGGTCTGGTGGCGACGCGCCGAGTGCGGTCGAGTCGACCTGTCTTGGTATTTTGTATTTTGACACAACGAAAGATCCGAGCCCAGCACGTCGACTGAAAAACAGCTGCTGCTGCTGCTGCTGCTGCTGCTGCTGCTGTTGCTGCTGCTGCTGCTGTAAAGTCTACAAGTACGGAGAGGCGCGGGCCGAGTGCGCTTCCCTTTGTATCTAGGCCCGAGCCTGCGCAACCCAAAGTGTAGTCTGGCGACGGAGATACGCACCGATCGCCGGCTGCGCGTCGGGCGCCTAGCAACGTCGCTGTGTCACCATCCAAGTCATCGATCGTTCTGCTGCTGCTGCTGATGCTGTTGATTGGTGCGTGGATAACATCTTGAATGTAGAAACCATGCCATTTTTTTATTTGAAAATCTGATGACTCAAGTCGTCGGATTTTGGGGCTAAATTGGACGACTTGGGCGATCTGATTATAAAATCGTAAAAGTTCCGGTCGTATTTTGCACAATAATACTGCATAGGACGGTGCTTTCGTTTTTGAGATCGAAGAATACAAATCTGAAGCTCGAAATTGAACCGCATAGGAAACGGCCTCAAATGGGTCTTGAATTTTCAGGAGTATAATCCACGCCGAGGTATACGCAAAACCCGTGGGAAGTGATACAAAGTAGCTTCGCGTAGCGGCCATTCCCCCCCGGGATAATGGGACAGAACTGATTGCTCCCAATCATCAGGCCGAGAGAGTCGAGAGAGTATAAAATAAATAAACGGTAGCCACGAGACCAATCGTACGTGCGTACTTCGTACTTTTGCAGGGGTGTTCATTTACCGCACGAAAGAGAAAGCACATCACAACACAGCACGTCACAGCTTCGAACCACACGGCACCACACAGCACCGCACGGCACCATCAAGCGCGACGGTGCCCTGCTGAGCTCGCTCTGCGTTGCTGACCTCGGCTGATTTGGCTGAGCTGAGGTGGGCGGGATTTGCAATAACAAAAACAGAACACCTACATATCCTGCGCAGAATATCGTACAGTACTCGTACAAGTAATTGGGACTTTACCGCAAATAAGTACGTCAACCAAATGCCACCCCGCTCAATGGTAAGAGGGTTGAAGGATAACACGAGTAAACGAGAATATGTGTGTGTTGAACAACGACGTAGCTATTATTTAAATTCAGCCGTCGTCCATGCAGTACACACAATAACCGTGTTGATTGTCATATCCAAGATCAATACCGTATGTGGTACCAAAACTACGACGCAGAGGCAATTCCAAATCATGCAGCAAGGAGGGTAGCCAATTGAATGGCAAACCATCGTATTGTATACGACCATAACAGGACGCACACGCGAGCAACACTTTCACATTGTAAGTTAAGCGAAAGAAGAAGAAAAATATACTCGTACGCGAATAAAAGGAAAAAGGAGAGAGGGAGAGACTGGGACCATGCAAGATAGACGAAGCCTTGTCTTCGTAAATTCGCTCAGTTCCATCCATTCACACAAAAACACCAACTCCATACTATACAGTGACGTTAATGCTGAAGCGGTAGCTTATGTTAATATTATTTATTTTGTATTTGTAGTTCTTGACCTTTGAAGGGGAGGGGGGGGGGGCTCACTCCGCACCTCCTTGGGGGTTGGGGGGGGGGGGGTTGGGGGGGGGGGGGGGCGCTCTTTTTGTTACGCCATGTTGAGGCTCCACCGGAGCAGCAGGGGGAATCAATAATGGCCAAAGATAGCCTTAACAGAGTATAAGGTACCAGGTATGCTGTACTGGCTGAAACAGTCAGCACATGCTAGCCCTATAAACAGTCCCAGGTATTATCTGTACTGCGTAGGTCTTGAAATCCCCTCTAACACAGGTTTATACAAGAGTAGTACACTTACGTACCGAGTACCAGGAACCTACTGTAGTACTGCATAATAAACGACATATCATCGTACAGGGTTTGTGCGACACTCAAAACAGGACCCTAGGCCATAGAAGTCACAGGGCTCCCCTTCCCCCCATACCTAATTAGGATTCGACGCGCGAAGTTGTCAAGCTGCAACTTTCGACCTGACGAAGTTTTATCATCCAATCCACCGAAACCTAAGCTACACCTAATCCAAATGCGTCAGTCATGAACATGCTCCCCAGAGGGGCGCCCAAGTACGTTGTGTAAACTCCCGCAGGATATGTTACGTCCCGTGGTGTCTCCGTCGCGAGCAGCCGGGGATTCGTTTCCCCCAGCACATTGGAACCAAGATGTAAAGCCATGTGCGAATAATTAACCTTTCGTAGACAGACAAAGAGCGTTGAGCGAGAACGGCATTTCAAACGAGCTGTGGACCGCACGGTATGCAAGGGCAGGACTATCATCTGTATTTGCAGAATATATAATGCCTGTTCGTGATGCGTCGTAGGGATTTCTTGGATGGGCAGAGCAGACTTTCGCTCAATACTGCAGTGCTCGCCCGATGTAGACCGAAATGCCCATTGAACGAACCATCTCCGTCGTGCCAGGGGGGGCATGCATGTAGATAGGCCGACCTCGCCGCTTTGAACACGCGCATCAGCAGCTCGGGTAAAAACACGCACTACAGCCGAATCGACCGCGTCAAACTCGACACGGCTCGTGAAAAAGGAAGACCCACGGGATATATTGCCAAAGCTCACTCACTACTATACAAGTGTACTATCAATACGACATAGGCGGAAGTTGGTAAAATACCGACCTCCCAAAATGCAGTGGCAGGGCGGAGAGCACATAGGCAGCAGATGTATGGCGGGCGAGTACACCCTATTTTTCATTTTGCAAGACTGTACCCACGTTGACATTGGGGTGATCGAACCTGGGCTTGTTGTCCTACTTTTTCTTCATGTCAACTAAATAGTTTCTTGATGTTTGATGTTATACATTGTAAAACCGAACCACCGGCTCAACATGAACGGATCCCTACATTTTAACACGTCTTCGCTTATGATACACATTTTGTTTATCGCCGCTCCCTTTCAACGTTATATCCGCACATCGTGCGTTATTGCGAGGCCAGCACACAAATCGACGCACGTTTCGCGTGACGCAAGAACCCTAATACCCTCATGAGCGAACTTTCAGTCGGTAAAAACGTGATTGCGTCAACAGTGTCCGCTGTACAGGCATGTACGTCTACACTGGGAGTAATATTTCCTTTTAGTGGACAAGCTGATATTTTCCCGCAAACGCCGCGACCCGCTCTTCCTACTATGTGTCGAGTGTTGTTGGGGCTTTTTGTCTTGAGTGTGCCTCGTGTTTTTTTGGGTCTATGTTGTGAGGCCGACTTTTATGGAGTTGGAATCCAGAAACCAAAACATATTTTCCCCTTTGTGGTGGCGAAACCCGCACAAGGCTCTGCTTATTTTATTCTGTCCCAAAACCTGCCCGATGCAGGAAAAAAAACGAGGTTTTCGCACCCAGCAACCCCCGATGCCACGAGTTCTCGCCTCACAGAGCACGGGTTAGGCTAAAACTTCCAAGGCTGTATGCTCCTCTTCTCTGAGCATCCTCGCTGTCAAGTATGACGGCCGTAGGTGGTCGTGTGTCCGGATGTCTTGCTTGGGGCATGAAGCCTGGACCATATCTGTCGAAACTTTTTGCTAGACAGAAATGGGTCCCTGTTATGTCTAGCAAAAATGTTCGACATAAATTGACCAGGCCTCACGTCCTGCGCGAAACCTCTAGCCACAGGCCACATACGGCCCTCAAACTTGGCATCGAGGACGCTCAGAGAAGAGGAACATACAGCCTTGGAAGGTTTAGCGTGACCCGTGCTCTGTGAGGCGAGAGCTCGTGGCATCGGTGGTTGCTGTGTGCGAAAACCTCGTTTATTTTCCTGTGGGCTGCCCCCAGAAATGGCCCATCAATATCGATGGCACTGCTCCACCAATACCGTACCTCGTTTTCCCCACCAATACCGGTTGTGTCGCACATTGTTTGACCTTAACCCTATTCGCCGTGAACTCGATATACCCGAAGCACCGGAATAATGATAGCATGGAGACACGGTGTTAATATATATTCTCACACCCACCTCTCGCCTCCCGTGCGCTTGTTTTTGGTTGCATACCACATGCTTGCCCTCACCCCCGCCTCAGGCGACCCACGTTTCAGCGCCTTGTGGAGGCTCTTTATGGCACAACAAAGTGGCGTAAGACATTCGGTCCGGGCTTCGACCCATGCGAACGGGTGGCCCTGACTCTGTTTCGTCTCGGGCAGGGTGACACCGTTCAAACGACCAGCGAGCTCTTCGAAATGTCTGAAGGATCCGTGACCGAGATTACCATGTCTGTGGTGGAGCTAATCCTGACCCATCTGGAGGAGGACTTCATTCAATGGCCGACCATACCCGAACAAGAGGCCATGTCTCGAAAGTGGGAACTCGAAAAGATGTTGAGGTGAGCGCTGTGTTAGGTAGGATAATGGCGTGATGTGCGCCACGAAAAAGCTGATAACTACGAGGTAGGAAACTTGAATAGTTATTATCCCGCTTGTTCGCGTGAATACTTGAAGGTTTCCTTGCGTCATGACGTGTTCGCCATTGCGTACCTGTCAGATGTAGAGCTTGTTGATCAAAGAACGTAGCTTTATTTTGAGCCTAACGCTTGGGGTGGAGTATTGGCAAAGAGTATCTGCCAAGCCTACACAGCATGAACTGTAACTATTTAACCGTTTTCATTTTCAAATACTCCTGTTGTCTTTGTGTGTCCGACTTGCCAAAACACTACCCCAGGGGGGTAATTGGTGCCATGGACGGAAGTCACATCAAGATCGACAGCCCCGAGCCTGGAATAGCGGTCCATTACTACAACTACAAGCAGTACACGTCGGTGGTGCTCCTTGGGATCGTCGGCCTTAACGGTGCATTTACATGGATCAATGCCGGAGCACCGGGCGGGTGCAGTGACGGAGGAATTTGGAGGTCCTCCGGTCTGTGCGATGCCATCAATGAGGATGTCAAGCTACCCGCTTCAGATAGGTTTTTCTTGGGGGAGGGGAAACTGATCCTTGGCGACTCTGCTTTCTCGGAAGTAGACGCGAGCATGCGGACCCCATATGATAATGCCACCACTCGAGAGCAACGGCTTTACAACTACCTTCACTCCAGCGCACGTTTTCGTGTGGAACACGCGTTCGGCAGGCTGAAAGAAAAGTTTCCGTGCCTGAGCCATGGACTTCCGTTCAAGCTGCGAAGCGCCGGGAAGGTGGTGACTGCGTGCGTCGTGTTGTACAACTTCATGTTGAAACATGACGGGAGGCGTAGTGAACCAACGGAGCATGTGCGAGCCCCCCAGCCGGCAGCAGGCGCCCCACCCGCAGGTGTAGGTACGGCCCGTGACCGGGAGGCAGCATACCTGTCCAGGCACCACATGCGAAGAGTCTTCGGAGAGCCGGGGTCTCGATTAGATAGGCGCCGGAAAGCGGAGGAGCGCCGTCAACGCCGACGCACACGCCGTCAACGTCGGCGCACGACGACGTCGACGTAAACAAATCTACAGTAGCTTTCTAGACGTTCGGTATTTACCCGAATATGTTGGCTGCGGTTTGTAGCCGACTTTGGTTGAGGTGTACGTGCCCTTCTGGAGATTGTAATTAATACCGCAGATGTAGGCGGATGTGGATAGCAAATATCGTTGGGCGTCGTAGCAGGCATGGTAGATGATAATATGTCGGCGCAGCACATGTAGTTATTATGTCGGACGGTATAAACCTTTACTGCCTGTAGTAGCGATCGTACGCACGGGCATTAAATGCACCCTGTTGAACCTGTAGTGCGTAAACCTATCCCCTACCAGGTATGTTGTTTCGGGAAGCATCGGAGAAGTAGAAGAAGAGAGGAAGCGTGTCCCATCGAATATGATGATTGAAGCCGCATACAGCGCGAGTACTGGGAGCGAAGAAGTTACATTTGAATACTGTTTATGGTTGGTAGAGTGTTTCGCGAACCTGCGCGAAAACAACAAGTGTGAAATGTTCACATCATGATGTACAATACTCGTTCTTATCGATTTCGATGGTCGCAACCTTATCCGTACAACAAGTACTATTGAGCGCCCACTGCCCCATGCAACTGAAACGACGACATAGGGTTATGTTTTTGAAGCTGCGGCGGAGAGTTGAGCGGTGGCCTGTCGCCAGCCGAGGGGGTGGAGGGGGGTAGGGAGAGGGGGGGGGGGGGCGGTTGTGTACTCAACATTCATGCATGGCCGTAGTCGTATGACTAAATGCTCAACTGCCGTGCCAAATCTCTGGGTGTTCATTGCTTGGCGTAACTCGTTTTAGGGGCTAGGTTCAGCGTAACTCGCTTACTAAGACGCTACCTTAGTTACCTCGACGCTACTCGCTTGTCTCCGCGTTTCTTGCTTGGTTTAAGTCGGCGTTACTCGCTTGGCGTAAGTCGGCGGTACTCGCTTTGTTCAGCGTGATTATTATCTCCTATAATTACATTCTCCCCCGGAAAAGCTGGATTGTTTCCACATATCTCGCTTTGCGTTACTTCTAATTACTCGCTTCCTTCTACGTATTGATTTTCCACTTCACGCTAGTTGCTCGTCTCTGCCCTGCTCGCTCCATTGTCGGACACGTTGGAACTACGAACACTATGTTGTATGTATTCCAAAAACAAAAAAAAACGCACTAACACCGTACACTATACACGAAGGTGACTACACCGGAATGTCGAAGGCAACTACGAGTCATCGACCTACGACATAGTCAAGGACCTAAACTGCGTCGGAAATGACATAAGTAGCGTAAACAAAATCGGCGACGTACTAAATAATAAATATCCAACCTGGCACGGTACCGAAGGTTTTAGCCGGGTGTCCTATATCACGCCAAAATCTGAAGCTATAAGTTCCTCTTTTGCGCATCTCCTTGTCACGACGTTACCCACAAGCCCTTATACGGGAAACGGGGCAATCACCCACCCCATATCCCCCCCTCCGACCCAGGTCCGAAAATCCCCTCGCGCCGTTCATCGCAACTTCACTATGCGCGCAATGGATACAGTGCTCGTTACGAAAGTGAGACTCAATAACAACAAAACCATCACTTTTACATCAGTGATAGAAAGCTCACGAAGATGCATGGTATAATTGTCTAACGTAGTCAATAATACGCACCGCCAACCTCGCTTCTAATTACAATAGAATAAAACGCTTAATAATCCAGGCGGCCATCATACAAGGTAGTGCAAAGTAACACGCCGCAACATAGAACTTATACTTCGATTCATCATCGCGCCAATAATAAACCAAGATGTGTGAAAACTTTCGGCACCGTTCGAACGCACCAACCCTACTGTTCTGTGATGCGCAGACCGAAAGCAAAGAAGGGCCTAATCCACACCTTTTTAGTGGGGACCATGGAGATCGATGAAGATGGAACACCATCCCACCTCAATATACTCCACACGGCCTTTCAATGCATTACCACCGGCGTAGCGATCATTCAAAGAACTTATTGCAGTCTTCTACTGTGTACGGACACGAAAGCCCGTCGTCCAGACGCTTTAACATAGCTAGCCCAACCTTTACCCGCTCGATGTCGGTCCCCGCCCGTCCACCACTCGAAGCCCCCCCACCGCTCGACCCACCCTCACCGCTCGCCCCACTCCCACCGGTCGACCCCCCCTCGCCGTTCAACTCGACCGCTCCCAAAAGCCTTTCTATTTGGGCGTCCCGTTTCGATTTGCTACTCAGCATTGCTTTCTGGAATTTTACAGGGTTGAAAGCCGGCGCTCGTCCGCGTTTTGAGCGGTCCCTCTCTCCAGGCGATTCATCTTCAGAAGAATCCTCGGCTCCGGGGCCATCGACATCGTCCATGTCCGCGTCTTGATCGGACATGGTAGGCGTGACGCCTCCATCTAGAATGCGACCCGACCCTGATCCACCGACGTCGCTTCCTCGAGATTCACCCGGACCGCCTCTCTCTACCCCGGTAGAACTGCCAGCGCCGCCTTCACCACCGCCTGCACCGTGACGAGATGTCCTTGAGATGGGGGTGTTGCCAGCTCCGCCCCCTCGCGAGACATCGACGTTGCTTTCAGGGTCCAAATCGGGCGAGGGATCAAACATAGTGCCAGGGTCCCCGACGTGGCCGTCTCCATCTGGCACGGATGCTGAACCTAAATCGTGGGCGCTAGCTTTACCCTTTCCTTTGTCTCGGGCACCACCGGCACGGCTGCTGTCGCCACTTGGCCTCGGTACGCGAGGGGGCAGCCTTACATTAAGCGATTGCCGGCTCCCCAGCTTGTGGACCATGTGGCTCCGCCCAAAGGCACGATCACGGAGCTCTGCCATTTCAGCCCTCTTTCCTGTTCCCTTCACCGGGGTGGCGTCACGGCTCGGGGGGCCTTCCGGGGTTCCACCCGCGGCACCGGTGGTTGTTGGTTTTCGTGGATTGCTTCGCGCGGCCTGGTGGGCTCCTACGGAGTTTGATGCTTGACTCCGCTGCTTGCTTATCCATACTCTCACGACGGATACCATGGAGCTGTTGAACCGGCGCGTGGCGTCGTAGTTGGCCGCGTACTCGGTGTTGCTGGATAAAGACTGACGACACCGTTGAAGGAACGCTACGTCCCAGTTGGCTTCGTTGACACCCCGGGCGCCGCCTCTATATTTCACGTCCTGCTCGTAAAAGGGGCGTAGGGAAGTAAAGGATATTGGGGGTGGGTTTATTATGGCGAAGGGGAGGGGTGTGGAGGGGGACGAACAATGTGTACATACCGCTTTACGCTATCCACTTCAACAACAAATAATAGGGCATAAGCTATTTACCCACGACGAAGATTAGATAACTAGCTCATCATTGATGGGTACAGAAAAATTGAGCAAAAACAAAATCGGGGTCCTGTCTGTATCTCTAACGCAGTGAGTGCCGTGGTTTAGCACGATGTTGTCGTCCGAAGCAAACACCATACGTAGGGCGAGAGGGCAGGAGCAGGATGTGTGCTCATATTTACTCAAGACAAAGAAAAGGGCAGGTTGGTGGATGGTGTGGGGGTTGGGGGGTGGGGAAGGGGGGCTGGCGGGGGGGGGGGGGGGTGGGGGGACTGGGGCGTTTGTTTTATTGATATCCTATGTGTGTTGAAGTATGGTCCGCTATTCGGGGAGAACGTTTATTTACGTATTATATTTCAAGGAGTGTTTCAGGAGGACACGATCCTTTGCGTGCCACAGTGAGCGGAGGTGAAATTTGGTGTTGATGACGAAGTGTGTTCGCCCAGGAGTGAAGAGCACGACAGTATGTGGTGGTTTTAGGGGCGGGGTATGGGGTGTTAGGGTAGGAAGGTGGGTGGGGTGTAAGGGAGGAGCGTACTAGCCTTTGTTGTTTGCCTTAGTCATTTTACCATTCACCAAGCATCCCGTTCGAGACGGAAGGGGGGGGGGGGGGGGGGGGGGGTGTACTTCATTTTCATGAGTGGCCATAGTCGTATGACCATAGACCCTCGCATCCCTACAATGCCGGGGCGGAGCATGTCTTTTTTTTCAGATGCCAGGCAGACATTGCTAGCACCAACCGCGAAGCGCCGTGAGGATTTTGACGAGTCGCATGAAGGGTGAGCTGCATCCCACTAAGAACCTCTTGTAAGGCGGACTTGTATATATATGGATGACAGCTTAAATTAGTTCATGTAATTTTTGGTGTGGTCACTTCCTGAGACAGCAATGGGAGCACTATGCAACTACCTCGTGGGTGCCTTATCATACACACACTACGTGATACGGTCATTCCTCTTGTGCGGAGCAAAGGTTCTCCAGCCCGCAGAAATTATCTAACTCGACCGCCAGGCTTGATGACCGCCAAAAACAAAAACGGTACCCTGGTGGTCTAGCTCACTCAGTGAGAGGCGTGTTTTACAGTGTCGTCGCGAACCGACGCCAACACAACCCATACATACAAGTATATATTTAATAGGGTGGGGGAAAATATTCTTGGGTGTGGGTTGGGGGGTGGGGGGGGGCTTGCATATGATGGTGGAAACATGGGGCAGGATGGGTTAGGGGAGGGAGGGTTGTCACTACTAGATAATCGCTGTTGTATATAACACTATAGGCCCTCGCATCCCTAAAGTCCCGGTATAGAGCCCGTCGGTGTTTCGCCGATCATGCAATAATTGCTTGCACCGAGAGCCAAGCACCGTGAAGTTTTTTGTCGGTGTGAGTGAAGGGTGGTATCCACCCTACTATGAAACCCTGTTAGACGGTACACACATCAAACTGGACACATGATAGCGTCGAATGACTTGGGAGTGGGCGTGGTGGAACCCAAACTCATTTGAAGGCTCGTGATTCCATTTCGAGGCGGAGCACCCTTCCTGGACTTACTATAATCATACATTATTTGGGGCCTTGTCATGTTGATTCTGTGTATATATAACACCTATTTAGCCTTATATTTTACAGTAAGTTGTATAGTAAGCAATGATAACATAGAGCAATATCGGTAGAGGTGGTGCACATTTGTCTGTAGGCGCAGTAAATTCGGCGAAAAGGACGACGTCAACGTGCTTACGCGGTGACAAATCGCTATCCAGGGTGGGAATAGAGTTCGAGACTAATTTCCTTGCAGGAATTGGAGTGGGAGGTATGGCGAAGACGCGATCAATCTCGTCAATCCCATGGCAAACTAACTTGAGGACGTAGTAGGCGAGGGGGTAAAAAATATACGCCGTAGTACTATGCGCGACAATTACATTAATTGGCAGCACGGTTGTTTTTTTACCGAGGGTTGCCGCCGCGGGTGCCCCCGGCGCAACGGGCGTCTCCCGTCGTGGCCCAAACCCGGATCCAAAAAATTACTACAAAACAAATGGACCGTAAATACATCTTGATCGTCGGTTTTGGTTAAATATACATGACAAGATTGAAAACGAACGTAAACAATGAGCGGAGTACAGGCCAATACATGGCGCACCTTCTTTCTAGAACAAATAATGGTAACAGCGTCTCGGAACATGGTGGGCATGAGTACCTCCGATAGACGGCGTTTTACCTCTCAGCATCGGTTATGGATTCGTCAACCTGGTTTTCATGGACATTCTTGAGACTGAGGGCGTGGTTGTATGTCGGATACGCGAAGGTTCTGCCAGGCGTATACGTTGAGCTGTTTGTCAAAGTGAGTCAGTGCCCTACAATAGAAACTCACGTCGAAGTTGCCCCCCGCCAGCAGTTTGAACATGACGACTTTCTCCACATCCAGAAAAGGGAGTGGCATGTCGTGTCCGAGCTCTCTTTGCTCTTGGACGTACGCGTCAGCCTCTCTCTCAGCCGTCTACGAAGGTTGAACAGGTTTCGGATTCAAGAGGAAAACACGCGGAGGGACATCAATGTACTAATAACCACGAAGTATTCCAACCACTACACGAATTCATGAACGGAACGGTCCAACCTCGGGCAGAAAGCAACCCAGGTTGTACTAGGTTGACCTTAAAGCAAGGGTTGTGTACTCGCCTAATTGACCAAACTGTAATCGTAGGCAGAAGGATCGCTGCGATTTTTCCTATAAGTTTAGTCGCGAAACTATGAACATGTGATACAGGACAACGACGTCTTCGAGAGATATCCGAGTTGAACCAAACACTGACTAAACCTTGGTACTTAGGACGACTAGTGACGAAAGACATGGCATACACGTATCTGGATGTGTAACTTTGAGACCACCTCTCAATCTACGGGCGCAACAAGACAATGGTTTTGGCTGTCCCAGTGTATCAGCAAGGTTGTTAAAAAAAAAGATGCATTTGTATGGATACACTAAACGTTCACAACAATGACATGTTACTACTATAGACACACAAACCGGAGCGAACGGAGCTACATCTACCGCAAACCTTACCTTTTTCGCCCTGGTGGGCTTTTTCAAGCCGCGCTTTGGTGGTGCAGGCGTGCTGCCGCCTCCTTTACGGGTCCCAGATTGTTCAGGCGGGTTATTCGTCGGGTCCTGCAGAACACAAAAAGGAACGTGATGTTTCGTACCAATATTAAGGGTTTGACTATGTGAGGAACGCATTGAAAGGAGCAACACCGCCGGGGGGGGGGGGGCGGCGGAGATATTTTAGCTGGGAAAAAAGACAAACATGCCCCCAAAAACTTACATGGCACGAAATAACAACAACAAAGCCAGAAGGAAATAAAACAGAGTTGACAAAACGGCCCCATAGCAATGTAGACGAGCAACAACAGTATACGCCGCAACTCGGTATCGTATGCCAGGTATGTCTGCAACAAGAACGAAAATACACGGACGTCTATAAAAAAAGAGATGAAGCACACCCAGAGAGGGATGCAGAGAGAGGAGGAAGGGGTCGGGGAGGGGAGCGAGGGGGGGCGGGCGGCGGAGAAGTACTGAAACCTAAATAACAAGCAGGACTAAAAAAGTACCAGGTACCAGGTATATAGCATCGATGGCCCTACGTCCTCTTCGTAGTTCCTTGTCTCTCGTCTCTCCTCTTCTCTGTCCTCTCTTCGATCTATCACGGAAAATATTCGGTGGGTTTCGTTGCTATAATATGGCGTGTTTATTGGGCATGCGTCGTAATACAAATAATAAACTCGCCGGGTGAATCAGTACCTGGTAGGTTGCTACCGACAGTAGAATACAACTGCCAGTACATACTGAGCAGTCCTACGTACTCGTAGCAAATATACGTCAAATATCCTGCAAGCTATACGCAGCAGTGTATGCCACCAGGATATTAAGAGCACTGCAAGTACAAATATACTGCCGATTTCAGTATACGAGTATACGTCCAGTATATACAGGTGCAGTGGCCAGTGCACAGGACTTATCAAAACACCATGCCCCTTTCCTGCAAGTTTTTTGGCACGTACATGCAAGGCAAAGTGGGTACACTTAGGAGGTCACGTAGGCGTGCTACACGTGCACAGCACGATCCGATAAAAAACGGCAGAGCTGTAACCAATGCAGGGGTAGAACGCGTATGTTAAGCTGCCAATCACAGGAACGAGATACAGCCCAAAACAGTGAATCTACGCATGCATGTGATAACAGCAGTACAGCAAGCGGTACGTACTGTCGTATATCATTCCGCCCTATCTACTCGTATCTCACCTTCGTAGCCACCGCACAACCGGCAACTTGTTGCGACGATGACGCACCCGCACCGGGGCTGGGAGCCGATGCCTGGTTCGACAAATCAAACTCTACCGCTCCAGACTGATCACTCGGGTCGAGATCTAATGCAAAGCTGGACGACGGCGATGCAGCGCTAAGATCGAGCAGGTTCTTCGCCGCCTCGCGCTGCTTCTCGACGCTCCAACGCCCAGGAAGAGCCCGCTTGTCCCTGAGCCTTTCCTGGCGAGAGGGGCTTTCGGCAGCGTTTCCGGTCGAAGACCCTCCTGCCAGGTTTGTGTCTCCTGAAGCAACAGCAACACTACGTGCAACCCCGGGCTCAGGCGCGTTGCTGTTCCGTGCGGTTCCTTTACGCGTGACTGGCCTACGCCGAGTCCTAGCCTGTCTCCCCCCGTCCTCGCCATTGGACGAAGCCTTGGCCTTTGTCCCTGAAACACCCGAAGTAGAACCGCTCCCAGCTTTCGTCTTGCGGCGGTTGGTTTTGATGCTGCTGCTAGAGCTCTTGCCACTGCGAGTATTAGTCATGTCGATGCTTTCGACTCGTAGCGGCTGGTGTCTCGCGTGTCGGCGTGGTGAAGGCTTGCGCTGCTGGAGAGGCGATGCTGCTGTGGCTTGTGGACTACGGGTACGTGTCAACAAATCTACCTCGCATGAAAGTTCAAGTTCAGGTTTTAGTAATCTCGCCGCACTCCGGGGGGCGGCGAGATTCCAGATTCCAGATTCCAGATTCGAGTTTCCAGATTCCGTTTTTTTATGAATAGGGCTTTACAACAGGTATGGAGGTAGTGGTGCTGGGTGGCCATGTGATCGTTGGGGTGAGAAATATAGGAATAGCACCACCAGGGCTGGCCACGTGGTCCCGTATCGAGATGGTCGTGGGTGGCCACGCCCATGTATGTATGTATGTGATCGTTCGCTGGGCATGAGAAACCAAATATGTTGGTGGTAGAAGTAGCAGTGTTAGTAGTAGTACTGCAGTAGCAGCGGTGAGGGTGCTGCAGGCATGTGTATACCGATTTCAGCAGGAAGCGGGAACATCGTCTACCCCCTGTAAGATCCACATTCACGGATGCGTGGTGGTCGTTCGATATCTAAGTATGTGCGGTGTGATTCCAGCAGCAAGGGCCCCAACGGTATCTACCCGCCGCCAGGAATTCATGATTAACTTCCCAGGTCTACAGGGGTAGAGTACGAAAGCAGGGATTGTTTCCATGGTGAGGTCGGGGTCACCGGGCCAAGGAAAGGTGTGAGTGTCTACATACTGCGCAGGCACGAACGGAGAGGAGTGGGGTTGTTTGTAGGAGTTACAACTGGTATGGAGGTAGAGTTGCTGGGTGGCCATATGATCGTTGGGGTGAAAAATATAGGAATAGCACCACCAGGGCTGGCCACGCGGTCCCGTATCGAGATGGTGGCGGGTGGCCATGCCCACATGCATGTATGTGATCGTTCGCTGGGCATGAGCAGTAGTAGTACTGCAGTAGCAGCAGTGATGAGGGTGCTGTAGGCAGGGGTATAACGATTTCAGCAGGAAGCTAGAACATCGTCTACCCCCTGTAAGATCCACATTCTAGAAAGGGCGGTGGTCGTTCGATATCTAAGTATGTGCGGTGTGATTCCGGCGTCAACCACCTCAACGGTATTTACCCGCCGCCAGGAATTCATCATCCAACTTCCCAGGTCTACAGGGAGGCGTAGAGTACGAAACCTGGGGTTGTTTCCATTGTGAGGTCGGGATCACCGGGCCAAGGATAGGTGTGAGTGTCTACATAATGCGCAGGCACGAACGGAGAGGAGTGTGGTTGTTTGTAGGAGTTACAACAGGTATGGAGGTAGTGGTGCTGGGTGGCCATGTGATCGTTGGGGTGAGAAATATTGGAATAGCACCACCAGGGCTGGCCACGTTGGTCCGTATCGAGATGGTCGTGGGTGGCCATGCCCATGTATGTATGTGATCGTTCGCTGGGCATGAGAAAACAAATATGTTGGTGGTAAAAGTAGCAGTAGTAGTAAATAGTTGGAGTAGTAGGAGTAGTACTGTAGTAGCAGGCATAGGTATAACGATTTCAGCAGGAATCTAGAACATCGTCTACCCGCTGTAAGATCCACATTCACGAAATTCAATTCGTGGTGGTCGTTCGATATCGAAATATGTGCGGTGTGATTCTGGCGGCAACCACCCCACCGGTATTTACCCGTCGCCAAAAATCCTGATCCAACTTCCCAGGTCTACAGGGAGGCGTAGAGTACGAAACCTGGGATTGTGAGGTCGGGGTCACCGGGCCAAGGATATGTGTGAGTGTCTACATACTGCGCAGGTACGAATGGGGAGGAGTGCGGTTGTTTGTAGGAGTTACAACTGGTATGGAGGTAGTGGTGCTGGGTGGCCATGTGATCGTTTTTGGGTGAGTAAAATGGCGATCCAATCCAAGGATTCAAATTTGGCACAAATAATGGAACCATTGATTTTATGGAAATGTCTCGTTATATCGAATCGAGGTCACTTCTTCCTTTCGCTCGAGTTGGTCGCGAAATTCTTGAGGTGTATGCTGAGAACCACCCGGTCGACACCAGCCCCTCCAGGGGACGCGACTGCCGCTATCGCGTCGGCCCCGGGCCGGCGCCTTCCGGCCGAGCCGCGAGCTTGAAGCAACGCGGCTTTTGGTCTGGTATATTCTAGACCTCCGTTGCAATGCCATCCTCCTGGAGTCGGAGCACTGTGTTCTTCTCCTCGGAGCATCCGAGGTGGGGGCGCTTGGGGAGGCGCTGCGCGACAGGTAGGCTACGGGGCAGGTGCTGCGGGAACGTAGGGGGCGGCGGCTCAAACCGAGACGGTCGAGATCGCCGGTGGTGCAAACGCTGGTGAGAATGCCTCAGCTGGAGCGAGCTTGGGACCGGACCTCGTCCAAGTTGGGCCCCGCAGGTCCAGCCGCCAACCATAAAGTAAGGAGTAAAGATTATCAGGATCTGATCGGACTCACTACAACCACGCACCTTCCAGAGGTACGAGTGTGCTTGCCGCTTTCTCGAGTATACGAGGTTGTGTTGGTCTGGCGCCGCTGCCCCCGCTGGCAGCAGATCAACAACAATAAACGGGTGCAGGGCGACAAAGGCAAATTGGTATCGGAGATTGAGTACGTGGGGACAAAGGTTGGTATCGAAGATTGTGGGGGGTAGAGCGTATTTTGCTACGATCCCGCTATGCCCTCTCACTGTTACCTGACGTGCGTATGCGGAGGGTACTGGAGTTGCCTGAGATGGTGGTATGTGCTATTGCCCCTTGTTCCCCCTCGTTACGGCTGTTTTCTCTCGTTGTACTGTTGTATTCTCTCGTTGGACGGTGGAGCGAAGGGTCAGTATCGATACTGCTGCACTCTCCCGCTCGTACTGAGTGCAGGATACTTCTGCATTTTCCCGCTTGTCCTGAGTACAGTACGAAGCTACGATTTGGTTTTGACGCCCCCTCGATACTGCTGTATGCTCGTTGTGCTGCTGTATTCTCTCGTTTGACGGTGGCGAGGGGGTATGGTCCTACGGGGTCTCGTGCTGTTGGGCCCCCTCCCACCCACTTGATGCTGCTGTTTTCTCCCGCTTTGACGAGGGAGTAGAGGGTATGATCCTACGGGGTCTGGTGTTGTTGGGCCCCCTCCCTCCCTCTTGATACTGCTGTTTCTCCCGCCTTGACGAGGGAGGGGAGGGTATGGTCCTACGGAGTCTGGTACTGTTGTGCCCCCTCCCTTCCTCGTGCTACGGGCTTATTTCACGTTTTGACGCTGAAGGGGAGCGTATGGTCCTACGGGGTCTGTTACTGTTGTGCCCCTCCCTTCCTCCCTCTTGATACTGCTGTACTCTCTCGTTCTGACGGTGGAGGGGAGGGTAGGGTCCTACGGGATCTGGTACTCTTGTGCCCCCTCCCTCCCTCTTGATACTGCTTCATTCTTTCGTTTTGACAGTTGAGGGGAGGGTATGACCCTACGGGGTCTGGTACTGTTGTGCCCCCTCCCTCCCTCTCGATACTGCTGTATTTTCTCGTTTGACGGTGGAGGGGAGGGCATGGTCCTGCGGGGTCTGGTACTGTTGTGCCCCCTCACTTCCCTCGATGCTACCGTGTTCTCTCGTTTGACGAGGGAGTAAAGGATATGGTCCTACGGGGCCTGGTACTGTTGTGCCCACTCCCTCTCCCTTGATACTGCTGTATTCTCTCGTCTTGACGGGGGAGGGGAGGGCATGGTCCTACACGGTTGGGCACCGTGGTGCCCCCTCACTCCCCTCGATACTACCGTATTCTCTCGTTTGAAGGTGGAGCGGAGGGTATGGCTGTGCCCCCACCCTCCCCTCGATACTGCCGTGTTCGCTCGTTTGGATGGTGGAGGGGAGGGACCATGGTGCCCCCTCATTCCCGCTTGATACTGCTGTATTCTAAAGTTTTGACGGTGGAGTGGAGGGTGGTCCTATGTGTCTGGTAATGTGGTGCCCCCTCCCCTCCCTCTTGATACTGCTGTATTCTCTCGTGCTGACGGCGGGCTGGAGGGTATGGTCCTGCGGGGTCTAGTACTGTGGCGCCCCTTTCCTTCCTCTGGATACTGCTGCTTTGCCTCGTTTGGACGGTGGAGACGAGGGTATGGTCCTAGGGGGTCTGGTACCGTTGTGCCACCTCCCTTCCTCTTGATACTGCTGTATTCTCTCGTTTTGACGGGGGAGGGGAGGGTATGGTCCTCCGGGGTTTGCGACTGTTGTGCCCCCTCCCTCCCTCTCGATACTGCTGTATTCTCCTTTGGGTCCTCGTACACGTATCGATACTACGGTATAACCCCTCATTTTGTGTCTGAGCCGCGTGTATCATACTACTATTGACTGGCGATCTTGGTTCGGTCTTGTAATTGGTCCGGTGGCGAAACGGCCGATGTAGTTAGGGGCTGGGACGTCCGTCTCCGCGCGTATATAATGCAGTTTCTGGCGTTCAGTTCCCTTCGACCCATGATAATAGTCTTTGGTGGCTGCCAGCGCGTACCAGTCAGTCGGTTGCGACAGCGATTGGCTGCAGAGGCTCCATGGTAGGATGATTAGTTTGCTTGGCTCAGCCGGGGACGTAGGCGAGGGCGACTGCTTGGTCTCGCCGACAATCGTTTATGTCTGGCGTTTGTTCCATTCGACTCAGGATTCTAAGGGATCGAGGGCGGCGCTCGTACCTTAGGAAGCGGCGACCGTTACCTTAGTCATAGACACTCCGTGGGCTGGCGGGGGACCCGCTTGACTCAAGCTAAAATGATGATATTTGCGCTCACGTATGACGGCGCCCCTTTGGGGGTCTCACATGCTCTTTCGATACTCCGACGCCACAGGTTTTGTTTGCGTATATATATGTATATTGTTTTATATATATATATATATGTATTTTCTTTATTTTCTTTATTTATTCATTTATTTTGTTCGATTGTATGCAGACACCAACGCAACTCGTTACCCTCACTTTCTGTTACCGTATTAACACCCATATGGCATGTAGGTACGCACGGAGTTGCGTTGCCGGTGTCTGTGCAATCGTCATGTTTTCTCGACGACCCGCCTGGATACACAGCTTCGCTTCAACGCTTTCTTACAGAGATTTACTTACTTTGTAACAAGGGGGCCAGAATTATGTCCCTCGTTTGAATCGATTACCTCACCAAGGTTGCCACGCGTGTCTTCGGGGGGCTGCTTTTGGTGGGATACAGCATTCCGTATACGACGCTTGCTGGCAAAGATTTACATACTCCATACCAGGGTGGCAGAGCTATGCCCCTGGTTGATCCGATTACCTCAATTAAGGATACACGCGCGTTTCACGAGGTTTCCTTTTGCGCTATATGATACTCCGTATATATATATATGAGTATCTTCACCTCTTTTCCCCCACGGCGCGCTGTAGATGGTCGCCGACGGTTGGCTCCGACGCCTTGATCGACGCCACGCACACGTGCGGCCCGTTCTTCTCCCCACGCCCCCCTTGGATATCGACGAACGCGAGTGGGCGCGCACGGGAGCCCGGCCCGCCTCGGGAGGGTGGCCGTCCCTGGCGTATGCCACGAGTGACTCCTTGTAGGGTCTCCTACGGCGTATTTCCGTGGGATGCTCCGTTATGGGATGCGGGGGGGGAGGGGAACCAATTCGTACCGGGGTTCGTGCGCCGGCATGTAGGCTTCTGGCACGACATCATCCTTAAAAGAACACCCGCTTGGACACACGTTGGTGTTGTACTTACGCGATGGAGAGGATCTTCACGATCTTCTCCTAAGGGAATACCGGGGTCCGTCGAGCGCCGGCCCGTATGACGTCGCCCGATTTCCCGGAGCGGTGTTCGACAACCGGATCCCGTCAAGATTCACCAGGTTTGAGGTACGAGCCCTCGGCTTTAGACTTCCGTACCAAAGGGTAACGGGTGCCCAGGTACGGCTACTATCGCGCAGGGACGGGCAGCCATCACATAGTGGCGCGCATATATTTCGCTGTTTCGGGCGTCTTCAAACGCTCTTCGAGGCATACGGTCCCCCTTTTATTTGGCGTTCTATTCCAAACAGAACGGTACTGGCGGGAGCCTCTCCAGGGTGGGTCACCTCTCAGAGGGGAGGCTACGACCAGGGACTTGGTTCGGTTTGCGTTTTGCTCTACGTGTCAGGAAGAAAACGTTGCACACTCTAACTTCTATTAGGAAGTGCGGCGCTCAGCCGGTTCGATCATTGCCGGCCCCGCGGTATCCGGCGCGGGTGCCCGTAGTTGTGGATGTTGAAAAGATGCAACCACGTCGACGCCAAGTACTGGCGGCGATGGAGGGGCGCCCCGAGTAAGTCCAAAAAAGCAGGGTGGCCGATGGGTTTGACGCGTTTGTGCTCGTTGTTTCGGCGGTGTCTCGTGGTTGGCAAACAGCTACCCCATACGATGTCTTGAATTTCCTCTGCTTCCTCGACACGCAAGGGAAAGGCACCAAGATGGTGCATGAAGCGTCTTGCGCCGGTGTGGGCCACGCGGGCGACGATACGTGCCTGACGGGGTCTTCGTGTGCTAAACGGTATGCGGCCGAGTCTAAGGGTTTGGGTCGAAGCTGAACATGGCGATGAAAGAAAGCGGGCAAGGAGAGGAATGGGACCCCGTCCGCCGGGTAGGAAGTCCGTGCTCGAGCCCGTTGGTAGATTCGTACCATACCTTCGTACCTGAGGAACAGAAGCAGGTCGGGATTCAGGTCAATCAGGCGGTGCCGATGCTGGAACACACACTCATACATCTGCTATGTGACGTGCGGTTGCGCGCTCAGGTGGCCAGCTTTCTGGCAGAGCGTATTTTGCTGACCCGAGATATCGCCTGGTATTCCTTGGCTTTCTATTCGATGCATAGGAGTTGCAATCTTTCGTTTACCATGGGTTCGCACATCTTGAGGCTCCCAGAGTCGAAGGGTTTGATCTTCAACTATCAGATTTTGGCAAGACGCTGCGGTCCTCTGTGGTGGTGTTAGGGGGCCGGGACTGCCCGGCTCTTTGCGCCTTTCGGGCGGTCACACGGCGTACATCTCGGCACCACAGCGAATTGGAAGGGACTTAAGCACTGGGCACCTCTTCCCCGTTGCTACGGCAGAAGGTGGCCGGGGCCATCTCTCTCTCTCCGTCGCCCGTATGACGGCGAACCTGCAAAGCTATCTGCGAATGGCAGACCTGCCGAACCACTTGACGATGCACTCCTTTCGAGTGGGAGGCTCGCTCAGCAAATCCCTGGCCGGGACGGCTGTGGACGAGATCATGAAAATTGGTGGCTGGAAAACAAAGTCAGTTGCAAGGTACTACATCGGGGCTACCTCGAGTGGACAAGTAAGGGGTAGCAAGAAGAAACGTGGCCACAGCTACGCGACTCTAGCGAGCTACAGTTGTCGCCGGAGTTCAGAATCGACTTTGCGGCGGGTGCGGGTAAGGACTGAGTTCAGGTGATAGAAGTTTGAGTGAGATCATTCTGCCCCGGACCAGCGGTCAACTACAAAGGAAATCTGAAAGGAGGCGTAACGAAGTATGGGCGGGACCACAGGCGGGCGCAGGAGGCCTCATCCAATCCAATACTTACGTTAAACGATCCACGGTAGAGAGACAGAATACTACAGAAAAATGGCGATCCAATCCATGGATTCAAATTTGGCACGTCGTTAGCAAGCAACTGTGAAGTGCATGCTTGCCTGAAGACTTCAGGTGATATCGCATCCAAGAGTATCCTCGTGAAAAGTTGTGCTGGTGCTGATTTCCAGGCGCCTCGAAAATCTCCCCCAACCATGAAAAAATCACGAACTTCAAACCTCGGCAACGAACTTGCACATATCTACAAATAGCGCCTCAACAAATCGTGCCATATCATCAGCAGCGTTCGTTGCACGATTAACCGATCGAGCAATTGAGCAAAGCGATTCTTCCGCAGAGATAGCATCTAGCTTGCGCTTATTATATGCCTTAGCATGCAGGCAGTCCAGCACGACGTCGTCATTGGAAATGGGAGAAGTATCACCTGTATAGCCTGCCGCCATGCATAGCCGTTGCAGCAGAAATATTGGAATCATATATCGAATGTAACAATCTCTCAAGTCATCCAGCTTCACAAGGGAATCAAGAAACAAACGGATATCATCCACCTGACCACCAATGAGTTTGTGTATTTTTCTGCTTCAGGAAGAAAGGCCACGTACCACGGCTGTCCTAATCGCGTCGTATTTGTAGTCGAAATCATTTGTTTCGCGGTTACATTTCGAAACGGCATTATTCATGCCGAAAACACGACGACCCTCCGAATCTGTACGAGGAATCGATGAAGCTCCAGACTCGAACTCGTACATATGAGTACCTCGTGACGCACCACCAGCCCCCCGACCTTGGTCTGGACCAAACGACCGACCGACCGAACCTTGCCAGCGTTCCTTATCCTAGTCCGCCAAGCTAGGAGTCTGAATGCGAAAGATACGGAAAAAGAGCCTCACCGTTTCGGGCACCAACCCACGCCGAAAATATTGTTCCTGTCACCTAAAAGATCCTGTCGATCATTTTCCACACGCTGGTATCTTGTTCAAGATATATTTTGTTGACAAATATTGTTGCACTCGTACCTCGTACTCGTAGACAAAATTTGGTGATTGGTGTACTCGACTCGTATCTAAAAAAAGCTCCAGCCAAGCTGTTGCTCCAATCGGCTGCTGCTCCACTCGAACAGTCGATCGCCCTGATCGTCCACCACTCGACCCGATGACAGACACCTCGCACCCGAATGAATGTAGCCAAGATCCCGAAGAAGGCGATATTGGCTTAACCGACCATTATTGTAGATGTACGTATATTTTGTAATTTGTAGCAGCAAGCAAAAGCTAGCTCCGCCTCAAGCGTAGAGATCCCCACCCGAATTCCACCCAAAACCTTGAACACCACCTTTCCGAAGTACAAGATCCCCAACCCGGTGATAGACCCAAAACCCGAAGAAGACCCGAAGAATATACCCGAAGATCAAATACCCAAGACGTCAATATGCCCACACGATCGATACCTGACCGAAAGATACCCACACCCGACCTTCAAACTTGAAATTTCTCGTGTGACAACCGGCCTACCCTCGAATACTGCAGTATTTTGGTACGCCTCGGATGGCCAAGCTCAGCTCGAGGCCAGCATATAGCTGTATCACTCGAGCGAGTCAGCCGCCCTAGTCGACGCGAAGTAAGATATACATAAGTTTAGAACTAGAAGAAAGAAAGACAAAAGAAAAGAAAAGAGAAGAGTGACTGCTGTGGGCAAAGTTTCCCAGCAACAAGGACGCAACATCCGTTATACCCCAATATCCCTATCTCTACACGAAACCCGGGGATGTCGCCCGGATGCCCCCTGACGCCTACAAGCCCCAACGCATATATTTTTAATGAGGCGAAAAAACATTCAGGAAAGAGAACTTGAGAACTCGAGTCAGAATCGAAAAGCAGTCAAAACTGAGCGAGATAGCCCCTCCCAAAATGAAGTCAATATATAAACGTGTGGAGCCCGCCATGCCTTGTCCGGCGCAAATTACCTCCTGGCGTTTGCAAGTCGCCCATTTAACCACGGTATCACAAACCAGGCGTGTTTTTTTCGGCGCATATAAACTCTTGGCAATCTGCAAGTCGCCCATTTCGCCCCGGCATGAGCATCCTAAGTCCTTCACACATACATTTTCTACTCTGTTTTGCCCCCTTGAGCGAGCGTAGCAGGCGGCGAATAGCAACCCCCGAAGCGGAGTGCTTCGTACCAAAGACACACCACAAATGTTCGAGCAGCCCGGGTAGAGCTGTGGGAGATCACTGGTGCACGTACCTGTGTGGTACGTGCACACGCACGCCGCTAGTAGCAGCCGTCAGTGTGCTGCAGGCATGGGTATAACGATTTCAGCTGGAAGCAGGAACACCATATCATGTAAGATCCACATTCCAGAGTGCACGGTGGTCGTTCGATATCTACAAATAAATGTGGGGTGTGATTCCAGCACCAAGCACCCCAACGGCATTTACCCATGACTAACAATCCTGATCCAACTTCCCAGATCTACAGGGGTAGAGTACGAAACCTGGGGATGTTTCCATTGTGAGTTTGGGGTCACCGGGCCAAGGATAGGTGTGAGTGTCTACATACTGCGCGCAGGCACGAATGGGGAGGAGTGTGGTTGTTTGTAGGAGGCCCAACTGGTATGTGGAGGTAGTGGTGCCCTGGGTGGCCATGTGATCGCTGGGTTGAGCAAAACAGGAATAGCACCACCAGGGCTGGCCACGTGGTCCCGTATCGAGATGTTGGTGGGTGGCCATGTCCATGTATGTATGTATGTATGTATGTATGAGATCGTTCGCTCGGCATTAACGAAAACAAAATTTGGTAGTAGTAGTAGTAGTAGTAGTAGTAGTAGTAGTAGTAGTAATAGTAGTAGTAATATATTTTTGCTCATGCCCAGCGAACGATCACATATATACATGGACATGGCCACCCACTACCATCTCGATACGGGACCACGTGGCCAGCCCTGGTGGTGGTATTCCATTTGTTCGGAGTATTGAGTCTCTCTACCGTGGATCATTTAATGTAAGTATTGGATTGGATGAGGCCTCTTGCGCCGGGCAGGAGGTCCCGTCCGGTATTTCCCTCCGCGCTGAGTAAAGTGGCGAATCACAAACTCTGCGCGGGGCTGGTTGAGAACACATCGGTTGCTGGTACATGCGTCTATGTCTACGGATAACCATGGTTGTCATTATTCTGGGAGTCGAGGCTACCAGCAAAGGTCTTCTCTGAGTAATAGGTCTCATTTATTTCCATCGAGTGGGGGCGGAGTCAAGCAGGACCGTGCTGGATATACAGGCCGACTTATTGAGCGTCAGGCCAGCCAAGGAGAGCAGGGAGTTGGAGGCGAGCGTTTTTTTCCCAGGCGTTATGCCTTCCCTGCTTCCGCACAAGATGATTGTTCCGGATCGGTGGATCCTCCGGTGGGACATTTCAAACCTCAGGGTTTCCGCCAACAAAACACCGAAATCCTAGTCATTTGTGTGCTACTAGCAACAGTTTTGCTAGATCTGAATATTCTCATAGTTCAGGTGACACTCCAAGTGTTGCTGCTGTGTTGCATCCTCTCAGCAGAGATACGGGGCTGTGTTCGGCTGTTCCTTCAAATATCAACGTATCACCTTCTACGACACTTAATTCTACAATAATAGTAGTGAACGGGTGAGGGGCTTCAACAGCGACGACTTGTAGTGCTGCCATTCCCGATATATCTACTACTGGTGGTGGGGGAGCGTCTTTGTCTGGACTTCGGAGCCATCAGCATCGATCTTGTGGCGATGGTTCTACCCACGGTTCAATTAATGCCGTGCGCTGCATTACGAATCCATCTGATGTTATTCCTGCCGCTGCACTGATGCCTGTTTATGAGGAGACCTAAATAGGGGGCGTGGGTGTTTGTGAGGACTCCGAGAATGGTGTGAATTAACCTGTTTTCGTTCCTTCTACGGAACCAGTGTCTTCTTTTATGGAGCTCTCACAAAAGGATGTGGGTTTCTGTGGAATGTCGGAGATTGATACACCAACGGGGGACGTGGGTGTTTGTGAGGACTCCGAGATTGATGTGAATGAACCTGTCGTCGTTCCTTCTGCTGAACCGGTGTCTGCTTCTAAGGAGCTGTCAAAGGATGTGGGTGTCTGTGTCGGAGATTGATATACCAACGGGGGACGTGAGTGTTTGTGAGGACTCCGAGATTGATGTGAATGAACCCGTCGTCGTTCCTTCTGTTGAACCGGTGTCTGCTTCCAAGGAGCTCTCACAAAGGGATGTGGGTGTCTGTGAAATGTCGGTGATTGATATACCTGTTGTTGAAGACTCTGGCTCGTTAAGAGGCGCTCCTGAACAGGAAACTGCGTCCTCTAAACCCATTATTTTGCTGATGATGATGGGTATTGAACCGCAATTTGTTGTGGTATCGTCCGGTCGAGCTCGTGGACCATGTTGTTCAAATTCGTGTTGGGCCAGAGAAATGTACTAATAACAAAGGAGGGTTTGAGCGCAAAGAACTCGAGGGCAAAGCGCATACTGTAAGCGAAGAAGTGTTTCTCGACGATCTAATCGGTTCTTGTACTGGGATAAAGGTTATTATGGGAGAATCAGCTGCAGAGTGTCCGGTCGTGTTTGCTTGCCCGCAGTCGAAGCAATTATCTCTGAACCTGGGCCCTCTACTAGCTGCTCCTGGCTGATGGCTTTAGGCCGCAACAGGAAGAAGGTGGTAGATTACCTCCTTTCTGTGTACTGTTTCTTGTATGGGTATGGATGTGTGTATGCGCGTGTGATAACTGGTATGTTCCTGACCTGTCTGTCAGAAAATTAATAACTGGTACGACGGGGAATGAGGAGATATGGGGTGACGTCAAGAAATATTGCTGTGTAGGTTTTCACGTGAAATTGGATACAGTTTCTTCAAATTTCCAGTGTTTCTCGTCTGAGTTGATATCCAATCCAGTGGTTGTGTTGGATACCACTGTATTGTGGTAGAACGCCATATATATGGTAAGGGTTTCGTCGAAACGGACGATGTTGACTGGTGGTTTCTGTTATTCTTCTTCGAGTTGTGTTGTTTTTGTCTCCCCGGCTGTCCCTGTCTTCATTTTTATCGTTTCCCCCAAGTCCCTTTGGGCCTATAGGTTCGCTCTGGGGGGAGGCTGTGGTCGTCAGGGGACATGCGGGGGACATCCCCGGGTTTTCTGTAGAGATAGGGATATTGGGGTATAACGGATGTTGCGTCCTTGTTGCTGGGAAACTTTGCCCACAGCAGTCACTCTTCTCTTTTCTTTTCTTTTGTCTTTCTTTCTTATAATTGTAAACTTATGTATCTCTTACTTCGCGTCGACTAGGGTGGCTGACTCGCTCGAGTGGTACAGCTTTATGGTGGCCTCGAGCTGAGCTTGACCATCCGAGGCGTACCATAGACTATTGTGGGGTTATTTGTCTTGGATGTGGTCTCAGGTGAGCTACAGGGCTGGGTGTGAGTTAAAAAAAAACACAATCAAACGAAAAAAAAAAAAACGCAACTTTTTATCTCGAATTCAGTGTCGGAGGGGCTATATCGCTCAGTTTTGAATGCTTTTCGATTCTGACTCGACTTCAGAAGATCCATCCCTTGATGTTTTTTTCGAAAAAAACTCGAAATTAGTTCGGGATTATTTTGTCTCGGATTTAGTGTAAGCTGAGCTGGGTGTGATTTTCGAAAAAACGAAAAAATGTTTCGCAAGTAATAATCGCCGGAAAGGTTTTCCGAGCGGTCGAGTTAGGCAGACGTGTTCAGGGTGGGATGTTGAGTGCAATACCTAGGGACCGACTACAGCTGCTCTGGTTACTCACAGAAGGTGCTTAATGTTAGAAGTTGTAAGCTCTTGTATTAGTTGCTGCCTGCCTCGCCAGATAGATGTCGTCTGAACGAAGGGGCGGGGCGCTCATCAGAAATAATGCCGGCGATAACGCCTGCCAGTTATGATGAGGGGACGATTGCTACAAACCACGATGCCGCAACAGGGGAGAGGGGATACCATAACACCAGCCCACCCTGAACAGCCGTATGTTAATTCATAGAAAACTCAGGCACGAACCAAACCAATCCCGAGAATTCGGAGAATGGATAGAAGCTGCGGTTTTTCACAACCCACTTCCACACCTCTAACTTGCAAGGCTGTAGCCGATTACACATGGACACTGCGAATCAGACAAGAACAAGTCCGAAAGTACGAAAACGCGAAAGCAGACAAAACAAGCTATAATTACCCGGACGCTAAATCGAGGAACGAAGCTCGAGGAAGAGGTGAGGCTCGTGCAACCAGGAGCGACATAAACTAATGCTAGTCTAGCAATGTTCCCTTCGAAAGTACCTGAGAGCAAAACACAAACAGAGAAAAAAAATACCCTTAAACCTAACCCCTGCGAAGGCACGGGGTGCTTCGAAGAAATGAAAACAAACGGGGGGGGGGGGGGGGGTAACGCAACAGAACATATGCTGGCGCGATTAAGCTCACTCGAATTGTGAGAACGGTGTCGGAATATAATCCAAGACAGTCAAGACCCGATCCTATATCAAGAGGGCGTAAGGGAGGCGTGCGACATATCGCAGACACTGAGCGCGCTAGAAAACACAAACCATACCATGAGCCGACATCGCTGCGGTATATATATGTAATATCGCGCGGGAGGGGGCGGAATGCAAACCGCCGCTGACGAACGTAATTTGTGTGTGTTCTTCACATTAAACCGCTCTTTCTACCCGTCGACATCCAACACAACCAGTGTCCGTGCCGAGTCTTCAATCCTACAGAAGAGATACAAATTATGTGGTCACAAAGCTACGCCATACCTGGTCGAGGTTTTGTCCCCTCGGCCTGTTTGGGGATATTCAGAAGGCGGAGGGGCAACGCATGAACGGCAAATAAATGTGGTCAGACCTCAACCTGGAGCAACCTGTAAGATGCGTTCAAAATGTCCATGAACATGGCCTCGGGAAAAAAACCAGAGAGAGGCCAAGGGATACAAGAAAAACAACAAACTAAACTGGCGCGACTGGTCACGCTGGTTCTTTCTGAAGAATCGAGAGACATCGCGAGAAGGAAACACAAAGCTAACGAACGATTCCGCCGCTCTCGAGAAGGGGGAGCAGACAGTCGCAGATAGATACGGAACGTAAGAGACGCATGAATGAGCGAATGGCAAGGAGGCCGAAGTTAATCCAAACGTAAGCCCAATCGGCGCAAGAACTCTCCAGCCGGTTGCCGGGAAAGCAGGGGAACGACCGGAAAGGTCGTGGAAAGTTGACCCTCTTAGAACCGCAGTCCCGTTTTGGGGACAAACCACTCAAATTTCAAGTAGTTTGTCCCCAAAACGGGACTGCGGTTCTAAAGGGGTTAAACGAAGTCGTGGAAAGTTAAACGAACAGCGCACCTATTACAGCACAACGAAATAAAAAAAACACACAGAGTGATACGATACCAACCTCAGCCCAAAGGTGTGCCAAAAGCGACTATATATAGTCGACGACGCCAGGGTTCAGTGTAAGGCATTATGGACCTAGGGACCGACTACTGCTAGCAGATTGGTGCCTTTGGCTCTGCTCTGATCACTCACACAAGGTGCTTGACGATGTTAGAATTGAATAATTTTTGAAGTTCTTGTATTATTAGGGTCATTCTTATCGGAGAGCTTTGTTTCTAAATTTTCGACATTTTTTTCGCGCAATTTTTCAATCTTCCATATTCTTCTGTTTTTTTTTCCAAATATTTGAATGTTAACGAACTTGATATTTTTGCTTCTGGAGAATTTCACGAATAGTGACAGAACGCCTCCGTATATTGATACATATCTCCAATTATTTCCAAACTTTGGAATTTTTGGAAAAAACGCTCTCCGATAAGAATGAACCTTAGTTGCTGATTGCCTCGTTAGATGTCTTCTGAACGAAGGGGCGAGGCGCTCATCCGAAAGGCAGAGGCGATAACGCCTGCCAGGTATGATGAGGGAACGATTGCTACTCGCCGTAAAAGGGAGCTCTGAGAGCGCAGCAAGACTTTCTAATCAAGTGTGACCGGGACAAATTACTCGCCGAGGTAAGGTTCGATCTTAACCCTTTTAGAACCGCAGTCCCGTTTTGGGGACAATTCACTCAAATTTCGAGTAGTTTGTCCCCAAAACGGGACTGGGGTTCTAAAGGGGTTAACGAGTGCTGTTTTCTAGTTTTTTTTTCAGTTTTTTCCCGAAATTTCAGTATTTATTTGTCCGTATTTTCCCAATAATACCGAAATTTCGGGAAAATACTGAACATCAAACTGAAAAATAGGCCCTAAACATAATAGATATACACCTGGTATAACATTTATGTGGTGGTTCGCCCAGTTGAGGAGCTTTTACTGCCCCTACGTACCACACCTTTATAGGACACTACTATCTATATACTCGTACCAGGTATTACAAATAGTCCAGCGTAACACTATATAGACGCTTACCTGGTACTACTACTGTTGTACGGTTGACGCACGCCGGCTGCTGTTGACGGGACGAAGACGGCCACATATATATATTGGTTGATTGTTGAGTTGGGGTAGGGGGTTGAGGGTCTGGCACTCACAGTCAACAGTTTGGAAATCACGTCAAGAAAGGTACGACACGATTAAAACTACATGCAATAATACACTCAATCGTTTGGTTCTTTTATCGCGATTGATCGCAGACGAAAAATATAATCGCATACCTGGTATATATTATGGTAATCGCGATACATACAACAAGCAGAAAGTAGTCCTCTACGGAGACAATGGCCACGAACCCCTCCCCCTGAAAACAGTGAAAACCAGGGTCCGAAGTAAGGACTACTTACAGGAGATGCGAGTATGAATTTGGTGAACAACATTAAATATTTGACTGAAGATGCATGACTCCATGCCGCCAGCGGGAAGACGAAACACAATGTTGGTGACCTTGGTGCGCTCCTGTTTGTTTGTAGGCTCGAGCTATGTGTGGCTGCATCCTGCACAAAAAAAAAAAAAATGCAGGATGCGGGTGTTATTGGTCAAAGCGGGTCTTTCGGCCGCCCGGCTGTGCTTAGAAAAACGCCCCCCCAAACACGTGGCGGGGCCGCGTAGCTGCCCCTGCCGACCTCGAGCCCCGACGTCGAGCCCTCCCAAGGGTTGGGGTCCGGGTTAGGGTTCGCGTTAGGGTAACCGTTATAGGTTTGTAGGGCCAGGCCTAGGGTTGGCTTGGTCTGGGTCCACGTTTAAGGTTGAAATTGACGGCACACTTCCTGCACAATGTTTCGTGCAGGATGCAGCTAGCAGCTAGCTGCACGTAGCCCGCGCCCTGTATGTACGAGTACTATATATTGAAATGTATCAATAATAAGTGTTTTCCAGCGGGTTTCAAATGCGTTGTTGCAATTGAAACTTCTGACGACGTACGATATTTGCCAATTTTACTCGTAAAATATCTCGTGATCGAAGGTATTATTATTGTTTTTTACGATCTCGATTACATTAAATATTTACGATATAATTATTGATTATACAGTAACTGCTGTATTGTACATACATATCGCGATTTTGTCGCGATTATAGATGTGTGTGTGTGTGTTCTTCACATTAAACCGTTCTTTCTACCCGTCGAGATGTACGGTGATATGGTCATTGCAAAACGCGATTGATAACGCTGCTCACAGCTCACAGCTCACCACACTCACCACGCAGCACACAGGGGCAGCAGGCAACAGTCTAAAATGTCGCATTGACATCAGTCACTATGTACGGCGCGATAATATACCGACCACTGCCCGTGATGAAAAGCCTTCACAGTTTTTTTTTTTTTTTTTCTGATCAGGATTCCCGTAGCTTTTTCTGATTGGCCTGACATGTGTCCTATCCCCCAGGGCCGTATATCGAAAGTATTGTTAAGCTACTGGGTCTTTTTTCGATGGTAGCGTACGCAGACGAACACAGCGCACCCACGCACGAACCTGCCCCGAAGCTTCCCACCCCCCCCGCGGAAGCGAATCTTGGCGGTATCTGCCTCTGACAAAGCGAGAGGCCCGACTAAAATAATCCTGGCGCGAAGCTGTCAATAAGCTGTCAAGGATCAAGGCGTTTCTCTCCAGCGGCAGGATAGTAAATAGTACCGGGTAGTAGTGGATTGGCGATTTATTGTGATCCATTTCGTTGCTTTTGTTTTTTGTCAACTATCTACGACTTACAATACGAACTTGTATTTATACCAGCTACGCGCTACACGAATACCGCGACGGCTGAGTTTCCAGTTTGTCAGTCCCTCCATCATGGTCTGGTCAGGCTTTCTCTTGTGGCTAGGCGTCAGCGGTATCATGCTCACTGTTTCCAATGGATTTCAGCTGCGCGTTCCTGCGGTGCTGCAGCCCACCATGGTGCCGCGTGCTCCCGGAGCACGCGCCGCCGTCACCAGCAAGCCAGTATTATTATCGAGCTATAGCAGCGCCACCGAGGCTCCTGCGGTGGGCCCGGGGAAAGAAGTCCCAAGAGACGACGAAGCAGGCTTCGACTGGAACAAAAATGTGAGTGGGCGGTCTTGCCATCATGCGAACACAGCGAGATACTTGAGTGGGCGGTTTTACCATCATGCCAAGACAGCGAGAGAGCGGAGCAGGTTATATATTACGCAGGGTGTGCAAACAGCAGGCAGGGTGTGCGATGTACTGTTCTTTCTCTGTCCTGCTTATGTACCGGCAGCTCTTTTGCTCCACCTTCTTTTCGCCTCCCTTTCGTCTCCCCGAGTTCAGAAATACCAGTAAATAAATAACTACTGTTGATATTAATATCGAATAATACCAGTACCAGGTGTACCAGGTACATGATAAACAGTTTTTTTTTAATCGTCACTTACTTTACCCTCAACGAGCTTCTTCTTCTGGACAAGCCGTTGTCACAGGTTTCTACCCTTCTCCCCCCCGGTGCGTGCCTTTATTTTTTGTCGCGCATAGGGTTCAGCATTCCCACTGCTCACCGATTTTCATCGAATGTAGCTCACGCTCTCGCGCTTACCGCTAATCATTTTTATTATGCAAGAAGAAGTCCCAGTAGGGCGTACCCTACGAGCATGCACTCGGTGAGACAGGAACCCACGAAATTGATCTTGATGGGCACGCGGACCACCTACCAAGCCACTGGACTCGCCACCTGGGACGTAAAAAGCATTCGTTTTTTTTTCAAGTTGCTGTATATATATTAATAGTAAAATCGTATTTTTTCTTCTTGAGTGTCATTATCACACTGACAGTCTGCTGTTGTACGTAGCAAAACTGGTACCGGACACAATAAATAATGCCCGGTATGGTTATACCCTGACACAGCACACAACAATAATACTGACTTCACACGCCAAGGATTATAAAAAGCCCTACCCTGGTACACAATACACATGCACTACTGCAACTGCCTGCTGTATGTATACGTGCAACGGTTCTTGAACTCTTGGTCGGCATCCAGCACACTACAGCAGTTACTACAGCAGTAGTAGTATATAATATTGATAGTATTTAATAGTATAATAGAAGCAGCTGCAGCAGCTGCTAACGGCGTCCAAGCAGTTTTTTCGTTTTATCAACCTATAGAGCCGGTCGCCCCGGTGATTCAAGTGGTTAACCTCGAATTCTACTTGTGTTTGAGGCCTGGGTTCGAGCCTCAGGTGGGTCGGACATTTGACTTTATTTGCAAAAATAAAAAATAAAAAAGGATTCAATTGTTGAGAGCGCCTTGCAGCGTGGGTAGGCACAACTCGATGCGAGTCGACGAGGGAAGAAAATGCTGAAATCTTCTCGCGATAAAAAAAGAAGGCACGTACCGTAGCGGGAAGGGGGTAGAAGAGCCTGCTATGTGACCCCGGATCTGAGTTACGAGTCGGAAAAAGAGAGAGAAGAAGATGGGCGAAGATAATAAATGGTATGAGCAAGAAAAAAAAAGAAAAAAAAGAGAGACAAAAAAAGGCTCTGTGTTCACATACTACACAATGAGACAGCGATAGGTACTATTATTGTTAATAACAGCTACCTGGTACCTGGTATTAATATTAATAGTACCGTCGAGAGAAAGGGCAATATGCCACGCGATCGCCCTGGGGATGCTCCCACAACGCCGTACATGACGACCGCCCCCCTTAGCCTTAAAGTCCGAATGCTGAAGGCCGAGGTGATTGAGACCCTGCTGTACGGGTGTGTGACGTGGACCCTCAGAGCGGAACACTTTGCCAAGCTTCGAACGGCTCACCACCAAGTCCTGTTGCGAGTCATTGGCTTCCAGCGCCGACTTCGTACTGACCATGCCACCCTCTCGTACGCGAAGGCCCTCAAGATGACACGCTGCGAGAGCATCGAAACGACCATTCGCAAACGGCGGCTCTTCTTTGCGGGGGGCGTGGCACGGCAAAGCAAGGAGCGATTACCCAATCGGGTAATGCTCGGGACGATAGCTGGTGGGGAGAACCCGAGACCAGGCGGACAGTGTAAGACTTGGCATAGATGCATAGTCGAAGACCTTAGGGAGTTCCGAGCCACCGAAGGGTCAACGGAAGTTGCCCCCTTGGTGTTTGGAGTTGAGACCGCGTTGTGGTCCACTGCAGCCAAAAAGGTGGGGAAGTGGTACCGGGGGATCCTTGAAGCAGCCGAACGGTTCATGGTGAGGTGGCACGAGGCTGAGGCTGAGATGAGTAGACAGCGCCGCGCATCCGCCGTGGATGGTGCCCAAAGGAACGGGGGGGGAGGGGGCAACAGGAGAAGTGGCATAAAGCCCGACCGAGTGAATGCGGAGAGGGGGGGGAACAGGAGGGGTAGAAGGGAAACGGCGGTAGACGAAAGTAGGAAGGAGATGGCAGACAGGGTAGCAAGGCACCAAGTCGACTAGGAAGTAGAATATGACCATACTACTAGTGCTACCAACTGGTGCAGCTGGCTCGAACGTGGTCTTCCCTTGTCTTCTCTTTTAGTTTTGTTTTGTTTTGTTTTGTTTTGTTTTTTTTTTTTTTTTTTTTTTTTTTTCTTTTTTTTTTTCTTTCTTGCGCTGACTCTCCGTGATTTTCATTTCATTTTTTCTCTTCCTCTTCCTTTTCTGATTGATAAGCCGTACTCAAGGAGCCGTGTGGCGTGGTTGGAAGACGAACCTGCTCTGCTCGGCTCGTATTGTCTGACGCCAAGGGGCTGGGCATAGTTGACGAACGCAGGGCGGAGACGGCAGTCTGGGTAGCAAGGTACCAGGCGGATTAGCAGGGAGAACCTGGCTATACTACTCGTACCACAAGCTGCTGCCGCCACCTAGAAGGTGCTTTGGGCTTTGGTCTGCCTGTTATTTCCCCTTTGTTATTTTTCCTTGTTACTTTCTCCTTGGTTCTTTGTCTTACTCTGTTCACAAGCAGTGGTGTCTTTTGTTATTTCTTCTTTTTTCCAGCTCGTTCTTTTTCAAGTGTAGGCCACCTCGCCTGCGGGGGGGGGGGCACGACAGATTGTTTCTCTTAGATTTTGCTTTCATTTTTCTTCTTTTTCTTTTTCGACTTGTCTACCTTGTTTTTGTTTTCTCTTTGATTGTTTCTTTTCGTTTCACTATTTCATAGATTGCGTATGTCGTGCCTGTCGTATCTAGTATGATGACATGGCTTTGCATTGCCCACTGCAGTTCACACTGCACACGTGGCAACGTAGTATCTCTGTGGCGTAGCTTTGTGACCACAGAACTTGTATCTCTTCTAGGATGGAAGAATCGGCACGGACACTGGTTGTGCTGGATGTCGACGGGTAGAAAGAACGGTTTAATGTGAAGAACACACACACACACACACACATGACGTAGCACGCCAGCAATCACCTGAAACCTGAAACACACATATATATTGAAAGAGAGAACAATAATGAAATGGAATGAAACAAACATACCAGGTGTACGTGTAAAAGAATACCAGGTACCAGGTACCTGGCATAGGATAATACTGGGGGTACTCTATGTTATAGTTGAGAGGATATACCCGTGGCCATGTTAGTTCAGTTTGCACATTGGTTTTAGCCCGTGTGCGCTTTCTTCGTCTCGTGGATTTTGAGGCAGCCGAATTTTCGTTTTTTTTCTCGTTTTTCGGATCTTCCTAGGGCTGCAGCACCTTTTGTGTGACCACGGACTCCTTCGTCAGGGAGTTAATGTGAGAACAACAACAACAAACAAAACAAAAATACTACTTAAAAAAGTGAAACAAAACAAAAATAGCTCGCACAAGATCCGGAAGAAACAATTTTTCGTCGCCGAATGGTGCCCCATCAATCTCATCACACTCCTCACCGCCATGCTGAAAATCGAGGAAAAAAACGTTGCATCCAGATCGTATCCCCGAAAGCACTACTATTTCACACCGCTCTGTAGAGGGGCATATTCCAGAGAGCCGCACATTTTGCGCCACGAGTGCGCGGCAGCCTCGGGCAATGCACCCATGGCGAAAGGGGCGGAGGTGCTGCTCCCACCTTCCTCCACACTCCTTCGGAATGGCGTCCTCATTGCGGGGTTGCCAGATAGCCTATTCTGGCCATCTTCTGGTGTAATGTGGTGTACCCTAACTACCAGGTATACGTACGCGTTAGTAGGGAGAACCTGGCTACCAGGTATACTTTTACGGGGGACCATAGTAAACAGGACCAAATATTGTTAGTAAAAATGGTTGGATGTATAGGTTTTTAAATCTACACCATAGGTCCCATTAAATATGGTCCCCCGTAATTACTCGTACCACAAACCGCTGCCGCCACACCTGGAGGGTGCTTTGGGCTTTGGTCTGCCAGTTATTTTCCCTCAGTTATTTTTTCCTCTGTTCTTTGTTCTACGCTTACTCTGTTTACAAGCAGCGGTGTTTTGGTTATTTTTTTTTCTTTTCTTTCCAGCTCGTTCTTTTTCAAGTGTTGGCAACCTCGCCCGCGTGGGGGGGGCACGACAGATTTTTTCTTCTAGTTTTTTCTTTCATTTTATTTTTATTTTTCTCTTTCAAATTGTCTTTGTTTTTGATTCCTTATTATTGATTGTTTCCTTTCGTTTCTCTATTCCATAGATTGTGTATATCGTGCCGGTCGTACCTAGTATGATGAACATGGCATTGCATTGCCCACTGCAGTGCTTACTGCATACCTGGTACCTGGTACGTGGCAACGTAGTGTCTCTGTTGCGTAGATTTGTGCCTACAGAACTTGGACCTCTTCTATTAATGGGATTGGAGAATCGGCACGGACACTGGTTGTGCCGGATGTCCACGGGTAGAAAAAACGGTTTTATGTGAAGAACACACACGCGGTACCTGGTATACTGTGGCCAAGATCAGGCGTATACGTACCTGATCCCCTCGAGTCGAAACCAGGAAAACACTATTACGGGGGACTATAGTTAACAGGACCTATGGTACACATAAAAACCTATATGTTTAACCATTTTTACCAACAATGGTTGGTCCTGTTAACTATGGCCCCCCGTAATAGAACCAAGCAAGAAACGCGTGCCACGAGCGGTGTTTTATGCATCAAACTCCATTTGAATTTTTTTTTTTGAATTGTTCTGTTTTCTTGAGAAGGTGTAGGTAGATAAGGGCTCCACTTACTCACTTGGAGCTGCCGAGAGTCACCAGGCTTCGTTTGCTTCGGCAAGCGGGGAGCGTCGAGAGTGTTTTTCTGGCGCGCCCCCCCGCCCCGCTGTTGACGGTTTTTTTAAAGCTTCTCGAACATCCTCCCTCGCGGAACCGCATGATGTTCCGCACGAAATTGTCTTGCCGTACCAAACCCGAGACAGGTGGTGCATACGAAAGGCCGTGTGCCCATGGTGCTGTTACACGTATTGTTGTTGTTGTTGTTCTCACATTAACTCTCTGACGGAGTCCGTGAGTCCGTGGTCACACAAAGGTGCTGGAGCCCTAGGAAGATCCGAAAAACAAGAAAATCGAAAATTCGGTTGCCTCAAAATGCACGTGACGAAGAAAGCGCACACGAGCTAAAACCAATGTGCACACTGAACTAACATGGCCGCGGGTATATCCTCTCAACTATGACATAGAGTACCCCCGTTCCCACCACTAACCAACTCGTGGCTGCTGACTACAGCGAATGCTGTCTGAAGTGCTGCCTGCACCGTACGAAACGCACGGTAGTCGTGACAACGAAAGAGGAACACACCTGCCTGCTATCTGGAGTGCTGTCAGAGTGAAGACTCGCGGATAAGAAGTGAAAAAAGGAGCAATCGAACCTTACTACCACACGAATATCAACGATCGCCATCTCTCCCCGGAATGTCTGACACAAGAAGGTGCAGCACATATATGATACCTGGTACCACGTCCCTGATAATTGCGTAGGTTATTCCCCATGAAGGGTATACAACTCGTTAAACTACAAAGACCAGTGACGAGTACCAGGTAGATACTATTCTGCCTCGTGAAAAACAATACCAGGAAAAAACAAACTATGACTGCTTCTCTCGTGATGATAGTGTGCGCGCAGATCATGGGTCTCCGTGCACCGTCTTCCAGCCGCTCTTCATGGCCGCCTCATCGCCTTGGCCCAATCCACCCGCTCCTTTGCGCGTGCACCCGTTGCCATTCCCTTCCAGTCGTTTCCCTTTCTCCGTCATCCTGAAAAAACAAATGCTCCTCGCACTTGCGGTTCTGATCTGAAAAATAAAAATTCTCGCGCAGGGGGAGGTCAATCCGTCTCTTCCCCGCACGTCGACGCCCAGTCTCCCTCCTCCCTCGTCGTCGAATCCAGCCTCCCACCGGCGCAATAGACTGTGCCGTAGTGTGGCCTGTGGTGGCGCCTGCCTCCGCGCACGGACACCCCGATTGAGCATTGCTGCTCTGCCGCAGCTGCCTAAAAAAGACGCGCGAATCGTAGGTCTCCGTGCCTGACGCACCACGTACGACCCAACTCTACTGCCGCCTGAGCCTCGCGGTCACAGGCAGCAGCAAGAAGGTATCACTCCTTTGAGGGTGAGTCCAGCCTTACACCCGCCAGAAAGACCTACCCCACTCGCTATTAACCTGATAGGGCATGCCTCGCAGCATTCCTTGCCGAGGCAGCGAGGGGAACGGATGTGACTCCTCCTGTGTCCATTCAGAAACAATAGAGTATTTGCGATTATTTTTTTGTTATTTGTCTTCCTCTGTCTCGCAACAGTCTGTGACGATTATTATCTCTCCATCAGGAATAGGGACGAACGTGATGAAGCTGGGTAGAAAGGACGATCTAATGTTAACACAACCCACACATCACAAAAACTAAACTAACTCAAGCAGATCGTGGAAGAAAGGTGAAATCAGCGTACGTACGCATGTACAGCAAGCTGCAGTATGTGTACATAAATACGTACATACGTACGAGCACAGAGTTTATAGACAAGAATTTCAACCGAGGGACCGTACGACGCACCAGGTCAAACAAAACTATAGATTCGTTTGCTCTGGTCGGTCGCCGTGGGGGCGTTTCGGTGGCCTTTCGCAAGATTGTTAACCCTGATTCGCGAGAGCTTTGTACTATTCGCGAGTGGAGGGACTCTTCGGGAACAGATTCAACAGGACTGCCGTTGATCTCAGCTGCTTTGGCCCGAGGAGACCGGCCAGAAGACGGCATACATACGATAGTAGACCGTTTTTTTTTCGATTAATTTTGTTCCGGAATAGTTTCAACAGGACTACGACGCGGGTCATTGGATTATTTGCGTGCGTGGACACATGTAGACAGCATACGACGCGCGTCACGCTGGTGCTGCTTCTTCGTATACCGCTTAGCCAGTTGGCCTCCTGCTGGCGTTGCTCCTGCTCGTGCCGCTCGTGCTCGTGCCGCTCCTATATATATATATATTATATATTATGCAAGCCCACCCTGGACAATTCTTATTTCAATAGTCCATTATGTCTACAATTAATTCAGGATGCTGTCTGTGTGTTAGTTGGATCTGTCTCGACAATTGGTTTCGGCCACTCTCTCTATTAATTAATCGACACTGTCCATACAATGGCTTTCAGCGATTACCGATTGATTGGATTTCACCAGACAATTGTTTTGGGCGATTGTCAATGAATTATAATTGTCCACGCAATAGATTTCGAAGACCATATATGAATAGGAATTGTGTTAACAATAGGTTTCGAGAGTTGTCTATAAATTGGAATTGCCTAGACAATTGATTGCGGAGAGTGCTAATAAATTGGAATTATCCAGCAAATTGATTTCGGGTGCTGGCCCTATATAACTGAAATTGTCCTGACAATCGATTTCGGGAACTGCCTTTTGATTGGATTTGTCTGAACAATTGATTTCGGATGCTGCAAAGTAACCCTCTTAGGACCCCAGTCCTGTTTTGGGGGCAAATACTTATATTTAGAGTGTTTTGTCCCCACATACATATGGGAGTGCGGTTCTAAAAGGGTTAAATGGAATTGCCCAAACAATTGCTTCCGGGTGCGGGGAATTAAATGGAATTGCCCAAACGAACGTCGGCGATCGGAAAGTAGTTGGAACTGTCCGCACAATTAACTGCAGATGCCGCGCAAAAAATCAATTGCTCGATAAATGTCATGGTCGTGTACCTATTTATTGTATGTATGAGGATAGAGACTCCCCATTGAATTGATGCTACTCGTAATACGGCACAGCAAAGAACCTTGCAAATGATTGCGTCTACAGGGAAGTTCACAATATTAGTATGGTATAGTTATGTACTGACCAAATCAACGGGAGTTCTACAAGTAGCTGCCGGCTTTCAAATAACAAAGCCCTCTTAAACTCGATACTCGTAGTGATGACAATTCTAGTAGATCGATTCCAAATTGTCCGGACAATTCCAATTAAAGGGCGGTCTCTCAAAGCAGTTGCTCCGACAAGCTCAATTAATGTAAATCAATTGTTCAAGCAATTCCAATCTTTAGACTGCCCATGAAATCATTTGCTAGCACAATTTCAATCAACAGGCAGTCTCCGCGCTCATTTGTTTGGACAATTCCAACTATTGAAAAACCCCAAACATGAATTGTTCAGACAATTCCAATCAATGGGCAGTCTCTGAAATCAAATGTCGGGGCAATTTCGATCGATTGAGAGTCTCCAATATTTTTTTGTCAGGACTATTCCAATTGTTGGACAGTACCCGATATCAATTATACGAATGATTCCAATTATTTGACTGTATCCGAGATCAATTGTCTAAACAACTTCAATTGCTAGACAGTTTTTGACTACAGTCCATGAGCACTCGACTCATATCACATTAGCCCACCCTGAGTAGTCGTATATGCAGACCACAATATGGTCGAAGGATGATGACAAAGTTCATCCCAAAAGACCAGGAAAAGGTGGTCGAAGATGCGGCTATTCGAAACAAAAGAAATGAGGCTATAGATCCCCCCACACCTCTTTGCCCGGACAATTCCAATTAATAGACAACTTCGTGACTCTGCTGTAGGGGCTACAGTCTATTGATAGGTCTATTGCCCAAGGCATTAGCAGACAAGGGCGGGACACCTCAACCTTTTAGCTTTGTATTTCATGTCCGTACGTACCTGATGGGACGTTTTGATACCGCCTAGGCCATGTGTGTTCAGATGTATTTCACTAAAAAACGTTTCACGAAACAAAAGAATCCGTGTGCACCGATATCTTGAAATATACGGGTAATTGATTCAGGAGACTGCCTACCACTGGCAGTCTCTGAAGAACTGATTTAGTATTATTATTGGTTGAAATTGTCCGGATATTTGATTTTGAATACCGCCTGTTAATAGGAATTGCCCGAACTATTGATTTAGAAGGCGGTCTGCTAATTGAAGTTGCCCGGAGAATTGATTGTGGATACTGTATAAATTGAAGTTGTCGGGCCAATTGATCTGGGAGACTGTCTATTAGTTGGAATTGTCCGAACAATTGATTCGGGGGGGCGTGTAAAAATTGGTGTTGTCGTGACAAATTGATTCAGAAGACGGTTGTCAATTGGAATTGCCGAGACAATTTAGTAGGAGATGGTCTATTAATTCAAATTGGCCGGGCAATTCGTTAATAGTAGGAGAAGGTCTCCTAATTGGAATTGTCCAGACCATCGATTACGGAGACTGCCTATTATGAAGTGGACATGTCTGGAGAATAGGGCCAGGTAGGGGTCATTTAATATAATTTGTCTGGATAATAGAGCTCGATGCGTTTCAATTAACTGGAATTAGGGACCACAATAGACAGTCGATTGCAACAGGAAGCTATTAATAGACACTTGGACTATTATAATTGTCCATTGTCCAGGGTGCGATTTTCTTATCTTTCGAAACGCCCTTGCTTCTTGTTTTATTGGTTGGCCTACTGTAACTGAGAACACGTGGTCACGATATACCATTCATTGTCGTGTGTCACATGGCGTCAAAATAACCATGGATTCATTTCTTTTACTGATGTCGTCGCCATATGTCAAGTATTGCTGTTGTCACACCATAGATATCTTGCTGTGCTGAGCAGAGTACGTTGTACGTGTGTCGACTGATATACATTGCCGACTACGGTAGAGGGTGAGCAGTGCCCACCGATGGGCGTTGTCGGAGACGACAGATTTGAAGAGGGAAACAATCGATATGTAGCCATTGCCTGCCACAATAGATTGTGGGGAGTATCCATCGCTTGGTATTGTCGGTGACAAAAGATTGGGGATGGGATCCATCGATAAACACCGCCTGCCACAATAGATTGTGGAACACCCAGTCCATATTCGTAGCCACTACCGTTGACAATTGACTATGTGAATATATTCATATATTCAATCGATACTACCGACGACAATGTATTGGGATGTAGGCCAATCGATAGACACTACCGGCGACAGACATTACACTGGGAAAGTATACTGTACCAGGTATAGTAAATTGATAGACACTACCGACGGCAGTAGACACGCCCATAGCGATATAATATATTGCTATTGCAGGGCCCATCGTCTATTTTCCAGGGTGTGAGTTGCATCGACAAGTTGTTTCACCATGCGTTCATGACTCTAAGTGGAGTCGAATTCCACCCTAACGCACTCTCGACCCGGCCGCCTCTCATGTAGTGATGAACTGTCGTGGTTTCCGCTGAGCATCCGACTTGAAGGATAACTCTCTGAAGTCGGGATGACCCGTTCTACGATAAAGGCAGCACATTTCCGCTATTTTGTTTCTTGAAGACGGGGTTCCATGATCCCAAATCGTCGGAACGTCAATCTTGATTTTGAAACAAAACGTTTGGTAGACTTGGGCCATGGAATTATTCGCCGCGATGCAGTTTGATTTTTGCAGAAGTCAGTTTTCGGGTGTGGCATGGACCTCCTTCAGCGAGGAGCCTCAGAAAATTTAGGGTGAACCCCTGTCGTAGAACGCCTCGGATATGAGAGAAATCCAGCAAAGAGAGGGCTGTTTTTGGCCTGTACCACACCTCTCTTAAGTGGGGGTACTCAACTGTATCCAGGCACAAAGCGGTGCATTTCAGGAGGAACCCAGCTTTTATAGCGCAGCAGTCAAAGGCGTGCGGAGCACCCGGCGCAGGGGGCGCACTAACCATTGGTTCGTCAAACGTTTATGCTGAATACACAGGTGCACGCACAGGAATGCACTATTAATACTACTGCTGTACCCGGAAGTAACGAAACCGACGGATATTTGGGCGTCTGAGATCCACGTCCAGCCACGACCATCCCGCAAACAGACTCACTCGTGTTGTATCTTTGTGAGAACAATAACATAACGATAACAACAACACAACAGCAACTATTACGGGGGACCATAGTTAATACCTGGTAGGACCTATGGTATGCATAAAACACCTATTTATTTAATCATGTTTACTCACAATATTTGGTCCTATTAACTATCGTCCCCCGCAATATAAAGCAACAACAACAACAACAACAACAACAACAACGACAGCAGCAAACAACAGCAACAACAGCTACAAATACTGTAGGCATCCGTGAGTCATGCTCCATAAGCGATGTTGGCCTCTTGGGTTGGTTGTTGTATACGTGACCCTGTACTCGGTATTATCTCACCGCCTACGACCACCACCACACCCCTTCACTCGTCACAACGACACAACCACCAGACACAAAATTCGTGCACCAATGCACGAAGATGAACACACTACGTATCGATGGCGTGGTGCATGCGGGGACTGAGGCACTGAGACAGTCTCCACTGCCGGTATTTGCAAGAACAGGCTGCGTCGTTTCGCCCACCCAGAGGAACTAGACAGCATCCCGTCCCTCTACCTCCCCATCTCCCACCGACGATGAGGCTTGCAGGCCGTGAAGCCTGCTGCAGACGGCGGACCGTGTGGGCTAGCAGCTAAGGGCAAGCACTCTTGCTGGGTCTCTGTTCTGGAGAGCGAGGCTTGATTGAACTATCGTAATCGTAGATCGCGATGTAGGATCACGATACAGTGGCGGTCCCTCAATAAGGCGGTGGTATGCCAGAGCACTATGGTCGCCTTAGTGCGGACGGTTACAGCGTTACTGAGGGTGTGGGATTACCTCAGCAAGGCGACTACCACCTTAATGAGGGAAATGCCTTGTTTTGGTGTGTTGTGTCCTACCAGGTACAGGGTGCTGCACGCCGAAGGAGTGCTGCGGGTGACAACGAACAGGGACGGAAATGGGCTCCACCATGAGTAGCGAGAGCGCCGATGCATACACACATGGTACATGATAAGGTTGAAGACCTGCTGGAAACATTTTATTTTTATCACGGCAGAGTTATGACAGAATATAGGTTTCAATGTGATTGAAAACAACTGACTCTTGTGCCGTACTGAGACCACTCTTAGCACCGCCTACTGCCTACACGTTGCTACAGGAACGCCACACCGGAACAATGCAGCACAAATCTGCTGCGCTAACCCCCGTCCCCTCCTTTGACCTGGAAACAAAAATCCTCATGTCCGCCGGTCGCACTGGCTTGGACGCACGCGCTTCGATGAGCGCCATCCTGGCCTTCCGTAGGTGGAAGGCGGCGTTGTCATTGCCGCCCTTCTCCGCTGCCCTCTCTAGGCGGCCGAAGCTCGAGAAAAAAGTTAGCTCAAGGCGGTGGCACGGTGCCCCCGCACCCCGTCATTTCATTGTCGCCGTCCCCCTCCTCGTCATCATCAGTGGAGTCCACGCCCCCCACGCCAGCGCCTTCCAACTGCTCCATCATCTCGTCCACCGCATCCAACCGCATAGCTTCGAGGACGTCCTCCTAGTCCTCCGCTGTCGCCCAAACCTGAGCCGTGCCGATGACGGCCTCGTCGGCGCATTCTCCCGGGATGATGTTCAAGTTTGGCCAACAAATTGACCACGTATCTGTGTCAGTGAAGGGCGACCCCTGTTCATCTGCCCGGCGCACACGTGAGCGCACGTTGTTGAGCGTTTTTTTCCAGCCCCTCCACCGCGGGGTCCGCGGGACTGTCTGGTACGCCTCTCCCGTGGGCTGCCGTGAGGGCAGCCTCCATCTCCAGCGGCAGCGTCTTGGCTTCGACCCAGCACCTGGGTGGTAGAGGGTCGCCTCTCCTCCTGGACACGGGAAACCGTGCGCAAGCCACACTTGGAACGGCCTGCTATCGGGTTGAAAGTATCTGCCTGGTCAAGCAGTTGCAGACTTCAACCTTTTGGTCCAGAGTAAGCCGCGCGCGAGACGTGCTTTTAGCATAATTTCCTGAACCAAATGTTGCACTCTTCCACGGTCCCGCCCCACGGGCCTCATTGTCTGTACCTTAGCGCTTGCCCGCGGGGGCTTTCGCGCCATCTTTCGCGGAGGGCTTGGCAGTAGCGCACGCGTGACAGATGCAGCGCATTGCGTTGTCACCGTCCGGTTCCTCCACCTCGACACAAAAGCCGTGAAGCCGGCCACCACTTCCTCCACTGTTACAAGCATGACCTCTGGTGTGAGGCTTGGGTGTAGTGCACAGGTCACCTGCTGCAGGGGCATCGTGCGCCTCTACTGCTCGATCGGTAGGGTTGTGTCCTGGTGGGGTGGCATGTACTGGTGTGTCCTGCTGGGGCGGTACGCCTTGCTGTGCGAGAGCTGGTGGAGGGTGTCTGTGCAGATGTGGAGGTCTAGACCGCCCTCAGCAAGGCGATAGACTGCCCTATTGAGGAACCATCCTCGCAGTAAGTCGGTAGTTCGAGTCGTGCCCAGCGTTTTTGACCGTCTTGCATCGGGATACCGCCTTACTCCGCCTTATTGAGGGACCTCCACTGTAATTATTTGTGATCGCGGGTCAATTCAAAAATAAACTGCGATCATGAGAACCAGAAATCGCGATCAAATCATGATCGCAACACGCGATTTACAACACTGCGCGCGTAAGTACAATATGCATACGGTAGGTTATTCTCCTTGGGATTTGACTTGGCGTCAGTTGCTTTGATGTGTGACCCCAAAACACCTGAACCTCTCCTGTCCTTTCTCTCGTCTCTTTTTGCTCACATAAGTACGTATACCTGGTATTCCCCCCGATTTCAGAAAATAAATAACCCCCCCATACGTAGTTAATCTGAGGCGTCATTGAACATCAACAATGTTAAAGATGTGTGTTTTATTTACATGGATTAACCCTTTGACCAGGTAGTGGACAAAGAGAGACTATTACGAGGGGGCATAGTTAATAGGACCTATGTTACACACAAAAAACATATGCCAGGTGCCAGGTATGTACCTATTTTGACCAACAATATTTGCTTCTATTTACGATATAATGGTCACCCGTAATATTAATATTACACAATCACAATGAATGGGTCAACCCTTTTAGGGCTGCAGTCCCGTTTTGGGGCTAAACCAGTCAATTTATACCTGGTAACTAATTTGTCCCCAAAACGGGACTGCAGCCCTCAAAGGGTTAAACCGTTCTTTTTTGTTGACACTGTAACAGCACAACCAGTGTCCACAAAACTAGGCTGTAGGTCACTGACTCAGACAACATGTGTATGCCGGGCCTGTCGTATCCAGCATCATGACATGGCAATGCATTACCCACTGCTGTGCTTACTGCATACCGGGTACGTGGGAACGGATATCTGTGGTGTAGCTTTGTGCCCACAGAGCTTGTATATCTTCTATTATTAATAATAGGATTGAAGAATCGGCACGGACACTGGTTGCGCTGGATGTTGAAGGGTAAGAAGAACGGTTTACCGTGGAGAACACACACACATGTTGTATATCAAAGTCCGAATCAGTGGTAACTTTGCGCTGAAGAGACAAATACCTAAATAACTCCTATTTAATAAATACCGAGAGTTGGAGCTTTTTATATCCGATGAAACGTCTCGTCAACGAATGTCGCGAGGGTCAGTTCGACCTTCAACCAACTTATCCAGCTCCGACTATCAGGGCCCATCTTAACGAGAAAGTTTTTTTTATGAGACCCCGCCAACATTGTTTGGGGTAAATGCCAAAATCAGGTACGTGCTGAAACTAAGTAAAAAACGCGCGCCACGAGCGGTGTTTGTGTCCATGAAAATCCGGTAAAAAAGAACGCCTCTAAAGCCACGTGGCCTACAATATCTGAAACGTTTTCTTTTCTTTAGGGTGCAGGTACTACAGGCCACGCGAGGACCTGCAAAGAATCATTATTCATATTATTAGGCTTCATTTGTTTCGCCAAGGCGGGAGCACCAAGAGTATTTACTCTGACGCCCCCCCCCCCCCGTTGGCAGCTCTAAAGCTTCTGGACCGTCCTCGCGGAATCGCCTGCTCGGCACGAAGTTACCTTGCCGAACCAAACCTGAGACCACCTCAACGCGGGGTGGTGCAGACGAACTGCCGTGTGTGCATGGTACTGTAGAGACTGCAGTGACCATAGAAAACAACAGAGTACACATAACAACAACTAACTGAAGCACATCGCACACCCTGAAAAAGAACAAGGGAAACCACCGTATGCATTTAAGTACGTTTACGTACGATGTACGACTACATACCAGGCAGTTTATAGGTCAATACAGAAGAATTTCAACCGAGGGAGGGTAGATCATACGGAGAAAAAATAGAGTGCACCTATGGCTTCTCTCAATGGTTTAAAGTTGGCCTCAATCAGTTGAAAGCTAGACAGAGTAGGAAAAGTCAGGTATATCTTTGGCCCTTTCGAGTCAGACTCAGTTACGATGTCCGTATGGCCGGGAGCAGTGCTCCTGGGGTGTGTTTTGTAATTGTTTCTGTATAGCATCGATTTGGTTTTGACCGAAACGTGGCCAGGTATACCTGAATTTGGCTCAAACCCTATTTTTTTCGTTTGATTTGATTTGCATTTGATTGGTCGAAAAGCGAATCACCACGCAGGAATTTTGACACTTGATTCGAATAAAACGAAAACAAACGAATTCGACATTAAGTCTTTTGGGACGGGAGTTGTTCAACTCGAGGTGGCATGTTTGTGAAACCGAAGCAAGCCACGCAAGCTTGAGCCGCGTCGTCGACTACTTCACACGTATGATCCACCATTCCCGAGAGGCAGGGCCACCGGAGCAGCCGGAGCGAGAGGTCCGACGGCGCCTAGCACAGAGTAGACCATCCTCGGCGCCTCAACAAATTACAAGGCCGTCGCAGACCCAGTTTCTCATCCCTCCTTGCCTCGCGAAACACACGAGCCGACCAGGTCATACTTCGCTCAGAAATTCGATCGCTGTATCCCCGTCGTTGCTTCCTTCGTGGGGATTAGGGGCGGCGCCCAGGGGAGGACGCGGGCCGTCGTTCGCCCCGTTGGTTGCCCTCCGGAGTTCCTTGAACCTTGTGCGTTATTTGATTTTGTTTTAACACGTTGTTCCTCGACAGGACCCACAGGCATTTTGTTAACGAAATTCCATTCAAATCAAATCGAATTATTTTTTTCCTATTCGATCATCACAAAAAACGGCTTCTCGTTAAGACGTCGGGCCCTCAATGATACGGTCGAAAAAGAGGTACCCCTCCCTAAAGAGGTACCCCCCCCTCCTCTTGAGAGGAGTTCGGCCGGGCGACCATCTAGCCCAGCAGTTTTCCAGTTCGACATGCCCTTAAGGGATTTCGCCATCTCGTCCATGGATGGTCCATCTCAGAGCGACAGTTTAAGCGGTCGCGGTGGGAAGAGACTGAAGATCTTGGGATCGAGTTCAGCGAGTTCGTGTTCAAGAGTTCGTGGTAGTACCCCGACCATCGTCGACGAATTCGCACCGTATCCCGCACCAGCGTGCCATCCTCGTCCCTAATGAACTTCCCACTCCTCGCTTTGGTCCTTCCCAATCCCACCGTACTCTCCAGGACGCGTTCCGCGATAGAGGTATTACGGAGGACCATGGTTAATAAGACCAAATATTGTTAGTAGAAATTGTTAAATATATAGGTTTTCATGTATACCACAGGTTCTTTTCCCTATGGTCTTCCGTAATGGCACATTTACGCTAAAACGCTTGCTGAATGGCGGGGTTCCTTAACCCCACACTGTCGGAATGCCAATCTTGCTTCGAAAAATGACGTCTTAGTATACTTGAGGTATGAGATTATTCATCGGGATGCAGCTTGATTTTTGCTGAAGCACGTTTTCGGGTGAGGTGTGGAGCTCCTTAAGTGAGGAGCCTCAGAAACATTAGGGGGAACCTCTATCGTAAAACGCCTATCAGGTGCTTGTAAACTTCCCTCTGGTCGGTATTCGCTCTCAGGAGTCGTTCGGTTTCGGCGACGTACTCTTCGAAGTACGCATGCAGTCCTGCGGCAACCACGATGAGAGTGGAAACGACCATCGCGACTACTCGTTGACTACGCTTTTCACATTCTGGGGCGTTCTTAACGAACCAGAAAAAAAACACAATTCGCGACTTTTTCGCATGACTTTTTTTGTCACGATCCGTGACATTTCAGTTCTAACTCTCGTGTTTTTTGTGCTTGTTTCTTAAGCGCAAAGTGACCACAGAGTCAGAATTTGATATACAAAATGTTGTGTTCTGAGTCGGCCTTAGCTGGGGATGGAAGCTGTGTGCGTTACTCACATTGAGGGCCGTTCTTAACGAACCAGAAAAAAACACGACTCGTGACTTTTTGGCATGACTTGTTTGTCACGATCCGTGAAATTTCAATTCCAACGAAAAAGGCTGAAAAAAGTCACTTTTCGTGACATTTTGACATTGTAAAAAATCCGACATTTCAAATCCATCGTTTATTTTAGGGTGGATCCAACTCTCGTGAGGGGGGCGAGGCCAGGCTGAGCCGGGCCGACCGCGCCTGGCCCGACCCGTGATATGCTCGGATCACGGGCCGAAGCCTGACCCAGCCCGGTCGGCGAGATTCCATCTCGCAGGCCGTCTGCCCTTGTGACATTCTCAGATTTTTTGTTGTTGGAAAATGCGAGGCCAACACGTGCTCGTGAGCCCGCGCCCAGCGGTGTCTTTGGGTAGCCGCCCGTTATCAACAAGCGGCGTACGAGGCAGATTCTGCCATGGCTCTTTACCGGTTTTCGCATACCGTTGGTGAGCGTGGGTTGCGTGGTGCCTTGATCAGGCTTGTTTCGAGACACGACACATGTCACGATGTATTATAGCTGACAAATTCTCGGATTAGCATTTCTACTGCAGGCAAGGCACGTTCGCCGACGTGCTAAACAGGCCTGCCAGTGATGTGGCAGCCCCCCACCAAACACCTAGACCCGTCGTGGGGTCCCCGTTAATTTTCACCCTCTACGAAAACCCAGAGATTCATGAGACTGGCTAATCCGGAGCTTATGCCACGCGCCTTCCCCTGAGGGGCTAAGTAACATCTCACAACACTCTAATTTATTATGACCTCCTTCAACTACTGTACATACATCTCAACAATTACACCAACTTGTTGCAATCTGACCCTTTCCCTCCCTTGAGCGATGGGGCGGGCGGGGGGGAAAGTCAATCGATCAAAGTAGTCTCGCCGTCTTCTACCGCGCGAAGGTTGCGATGCCGTGATACCCGGACCAGCGGCGACTAAAGAGCCAGCTCCCTCCCGCGTCCGCTCCGACGTGCTCGTAGCTCCCGCTGCCTCCGCTCCGACGTGCTCGTAGCTCCCGCTGCCTCCGCTGTCGTACGCCGACTGACGACCGGACGCGTGCGTCGAACGCGTACTTCGGCATGTTTCAAACTATTCCGCTACTCCAATTCAACCCGCCCCACAAACGCCAGTTTCCTACGGAAACCTACAGTTTGTTAAGAGCTCCAGAATTATCGCATGGGTTTTTCGCTGGAGGCAAGGCACGTTCGCCGACATGCTAAATACGCCTACGAGTGATGTGGCAACCCGCCATTACATACCTGGGCCCGTCGTGGGGTCCCCGTTATTTTTGTTTCCACTACGAAAACCCGCGAAGAATAATGAGACAGACTAACCCGCAGATTATGCCCCGCGCCTTCCCCTGCGGGGCTAAGTAACATATCACACCATAAGGCCAGCCTGAGCATTAGTCGTACGGCCATCGTTACTCGTACGTTAGCCCGTCATCGATTATACCCCGATAGCGCGAGTGCAACGGAGACGGATTCTGCCCCCTTCCCCGGCCACCCGCACGTCCGTCATGAATCCTCGCGACTTCCATCTGCCTGCGCGCTGAAATAGCAGCTCTGGCCACCCCTTGCGCAGCCAGCTGGGTTGCACGCCCGCTCCTCCCCGAGTGCAATGCGTACGGTACCGGGTCGCTACCGCTACTCTCGAACATGAGTCTCAACGCTGCTACGGTCTCCCTCCGCGTGAACGGTTTCCACCCGTGTGGCGTACAGCCAACCGCCAAGCGTGATCCTCCCGGAAGCAGCTGGTGGACGGCGAGGAGGTCCAGCAGCACCTCGAAAGCCCCCACCGGACCCCTCCCTCCCGGAGTCGCCCGCTTTTGCCACCCAAGTAAACGTGACGGTGCACCCCGCCCTCTTCTGACCGGTCTGCGACGCCACGAACCGCACCTGTACAGAGTCCGCGATCGATCCGTTCTCGATAGCGACCTGTACTCCCCTTTGGAAGGTGGTGCGACGGTTTTTGCGTCAGACAAAACTCGGGGTGCGCGTTTCCGTTCGCGTCAGCCCACAACTCCGACGCGCGACAGAGAAGAAAGTGCGACAACGCAAGACCCAACCACATGACGTTCCCTCCGTCTATCATGCTTGTGATTACTTGCCTAATGCGGGCTAAAATTGCTCAGATCAGTGGCAACTTAACCTGCGCGAATTTCTGCGACGCACCGTGCACGCGGTCAATCCCCTTTCTTCCGGCAACCACCATGCAGTGCGAGGCGGGCGGTTCCCACCCTGCACGCATCTTGTGGAAGACCTTGGTAGCGGCAAGATACCCCCTCTCGGGGGACTGCTGGTTGTTGCGCACGTTGCAAGGACTCGCCATGAACGCCATCAATTCCGAAAGCACTACGAAGGTTAGGTTTGTCGGGAATATGTTGCAGCCAGGGCCCCTTGCACTGCGCTTTCCTTCTTTCCCCAACCGACCCCAGCGCCAGCGTCTTCCCCAGACGCGCCACCTGCGTCTTGTCGTCCATCGTTCTTTGCACTGTTCCTGTGGATGCCACCGGTTCGAAATGGGTGAACGGGGGGGACGAGGGGGGGGTGCAGTGTGGTGCCCGTTGGGCGCCACGGACGCAAACTCAAACCGAGTTCCGTCCGTTGACCAAAACGCCCCACAGCCGATCGTTACTCCCGTCAGAATCGTTCTTGGTTCCGATCACGACGTCAAAAATCTTCAACTCCTGGCGCCTGCTATCTTTCCCCGCCCAGTCGTTACTACAACGGCCATCTCGTTGAACTTTTTCTGTCAGCTCGGCTCGGGGCCAGCGCGATATGCCATCCTCTAAGGTGTTTTGCACGCCGGGTGTGTGCTCGGCAACGTGGCTTCACGCGTCCTTAACTTCGAGGCGATCGACCATTCTCATAGGTCCACATGAGCACCTATGAACCCACGCGACGGCGGTCACGTGATCGCCAAGTATCGCGATCGGATCTCCTACCGACACAGGTGCTGTCCCCTGTCAAATCAAGGAGTACCCACGCTGTCACTACCATCCCCAGCAGTTCTAGCAAGTTGGTCGCGATGGTACAAGTTTCGCGTCGTTCGGCCTTCCGTTTCGTGTCTGCCGTTTGTGCGGGCGATAGGCCGTATCTCAAAGTAAGCCTTTTTCTCGACGCAGTACCCACCGACCGCTTCGAAACTGGCATCGGATAGGTCAGTGCCGATTGGCCGGTCGGTTTAGCGCGATGTAACAGGACGCATTCATTGCCTTCCTTACCTTGTACAAGCTTGCGGTTTATCGCCCGCTTCCACCAGAGGAGGTCGGTGTGGAACCCCCTGCCTAGTCTCACGCTGTGCTGGTTCATAGGGGTTCGCTCATCACGCAGCACCGTGAGCCTCAACAGTCTCCACACGAAATACCTGCCGGCGCGTACCACGTGTGTCAGGTTCCAGAGCGTCCCCGCCATACTCCGGAGGTCCCTTGCCTTGGCATGTGGTCTGCGTGTAGGCCAACGGTCGAACAACAGGCTCTGAACGCTTCGTTTTTTTCACTAGTCAAGTTTGTTTTTCTCATAGTGTGCGAGTTTATGGTGAATCCCAGCGCATCAATCGGGGAGTCCCACATCTGCACTCTTTTTTGGCGCCAGGATCGGCGTGGCGCCTGCCTCGCCCGGCCCGCAGAAACGTACGTGATCGGAGGCTAGTGACGTAGAGGCGAGTATCGCGGACGAGTCTACGCCCGAATGCTGCACCTTAGCTAGCGAGTAATCGTCCTACGTATGCGGTAGCGAAGGAGGGATCCCCCCTAAGAGTCTCTCGAAGCATTTGCGTCGGCGGGTACTGTCGTTGGGTCTCCTTCCCACCTGTCTACCAGCCATCATGGCTGTTCCCTCTATCAATATCCGGACCGACACTGCCGTGGTGTTATAGTGAGCGTGTTCAGCGGCTGCCGACCCCACGCCCCAGAAACCCGGCGATCCTGACCACCCGAACGTCAGACGGAAATCGATGACCACCGAATTCCCCTACCGCGTAGCAGAAATTGTGAGCTCCGTCGGGGTCTAATCTAACGTTGAACGAAAGGCGTCAAACCCGCCAGCCTTTCTCGTCAAGGTGCGCTTCGTCGGGCATTTCTTTCTCAGGCTGGCTAATACCGCGAGGGATTTGGGAAGCGCCTTGTCGCACAGGCACGGAGGCAAGCTGTCCGCGAGTTGGTGTCTGCGTTCAATCCTCCTTCTCCATTGCTCTTGTGCATCTCGAAGGAGAAGTCGTTAATTATCCGAGCCTTGCTGAGCGACGATCGCTCCCAGCGGCCACACCCTTTGATTCGGGATTTTGTGCGCGGCCGCTTTTTTCATCACGAGACATTTCCGACGTCTTGCGTCTTCACAAAAACAATATCCCAAATGACCGGTAAGTGCCCGGAGGCGCTGCTGCGGTTTACCATACTGTAGGGCGCGCTCCAGACACCACCTGGTGGGGCACTGCCTTCACCGGGACTCATGTGGTACCTATCGTGACCAGTTTATCAATTGCACCAAAATCTTTGACGTCACAAAAATACCGATGTATTTGGGTCCCACCTACCGATGGGGCTATCAGAGACCCGCCCAGGGCTCTGGCGACGTCGCCGGGCGACGTCGCCCACGATGCCGCGGTAGTGTCTCGTCAGGTCCGTGCAAAAGTCGGCAAGCTTGTACAGCAGTTCCTGTTTGCCGTGTGAATCGAGATGTTCCTTACCAAGGTTGGCTTTTTTCTGTATGCCAGGTCCGTACCATGAGTTCGGTCAGCGGTCGACTGAGCACTGAGCAACTCCCCTGCAGGAAGAGCCGCGAGCGTGCTGATCCGCTACCTGTCCGCGACTCAACCCGATCGAACCGTGTGATTGGCTACTCGTTGCCGGCGCATTCTCCGCCTCGTCGCGGCTCCGACGGCCACTGTTTCGATCGTGTAATGCGCATGTGGTCGATCGAGCACGCCCGCGCTTTGTGGGCATCCCTCGTTTTATATGGGGGGAGCACGGCGCGAACTATCGCCGGTGCACGGTCCTTCGAAGCGATCCTTACGCCGGGTCCGTGCAGTAGACCCGCGCAAAACGAAAAATGGATTACGACCCTATTGCTCCGGCTGCAGTACCGTAGTAAGCCGCTGCTGGCCCACGGATATTTGTCCCTCTGTTTTCTCGCTCTCTTTAGTGCCTTCTGTTGTGTGTTTGTTCTGGTTACGCTCGCGGCACGGTGAGGGGTGACCGGCTCCACAATCTCGGGGGTTTGCTCTGAATGAGTCTCGCGCGAGGTCGTCACGGACGTGCACTCGATCAACAGCTCGCTGTGGACCTTCTCCTGTCTGAAGTAACGATGAACGTAGACCTGGGGACCCTAACCCCGGGGAATCGAGTCCTTGCGCTCAAGCAGCTGCAGGCGTGCGAACGTTGATCTTCTACACGGAGGGGGGGGGGCTAGCCCTGGGGAATCAAGCCGTCGTACAGGCGACGGCGATTTAATGAGCGCTCCGCGGTTTGAGACTGACAAATCGCGTGCAAGGGGGAGACCGAGCCCTGGGGGGGCTGAGCCCTGGCACGCGCACAACTGCCGACTGCGACCTGGATGTCCCGTCTGAAGGGGAGTGCGGGAACCCAGCCCTCGGAGAACAGACACAAAACACCCAAGCTGAATGAGCCTGCCGCGATGTCGGTACAGCCGACGCTTGCGCGGGGGGGGGAATCTAGCCCTGGGGAACCTAGCCCTTGCACTCAAGCAGCTGCCGGCTATGACAAGTTGACCCGCCCGAAGGGGAAAGGAGGAACCCAGCCCTCGGGACAATCACCCCAAAGCTGGACGCACCTCGCTCGATCTCGACACGGTCGACGCTCGCTGGACGGAGAACCTACCCCAGGGGGACCTAGCCCTTGTACTCAAGCAGCTACAGGCCAACTGTCACCTCGTCTGAAGGGGAAAGCGGGAACCCAGCCTTCAGGGACAAAAAAAACTCCCAAGCTGAATGAGCCTCTCGCGATGTTGGCCCAATCGACGCTCGCGAGAGAAAACCTAGCCCTCGCACTCAAGCGTCTGCGGGCTATGAAGTAGTATCCCGTCTGAAAGGATAAGAGGGGACCCAGCTCTCGGGAACAAAAACATGACACCCAAGGTGGATGAGCCTGTCGGATAGCCGGCGCTGGCGGGAGGGGGAATCTAGCCCTGGGAAACGTAACGGTCGCACTCAAGCGGCTGCAGGCTGTGAAAAAGTGTCCGCTCACATGATGCGGGAACCTAGCCCGGAGGAAACCTAGCCCTTGTACGCTGGCGACGGTCGAATGAGCCTTCCCGCGGTTCGGTACGGCCGACAGGAGCGGAAAGGGGGACCAAGCCCTGGGGGGACCCAGCCCTCGCACTCACCCAACTGTGGGCTGCGAAAGGTGACCTTGTCTAACGGGGGAAAAAAAGGGAAAACCGGCCCTCGCGAGCAAAAATAGCAAAAACAGTAGCGAGCTTCTCGTGTTGTCGGTACTGCCGGCCCTCGCAGGAGGGGTAACCTCGCCCTGGAGGGGGATCTAGCCTTCGCACTCAAGCAGCGACAGGGTGTGGAGTCTCTCCTGTCGAAGGAGGGGAGAACCAACCCCCTGGGGAAACCTAATCCCGAGCACCAGCAGCGTTTAAAATGAGCCCTCCGTGGTTCGGGGCCTGGCGATACTCACCGAAAGGCAGAACTCGCGCAACTGCAGACTGTCAGCTGTGTGTCCCGTCTGAAAGGGAAGGGAGGGAACGCAGCCCTCTCAAACGAAATCACACACACTTGAACTGGGCGAGCCTCGGGCGATGTCGGTACGGCCGGCGTTCGCGGGACGGGGAACCTAGCTTAGGGAGCCTAGCCCTCGCACCCAAAAACGGGAACCTGGCCCTCGCGGTTGTCTGTTGCGTGCACACTGACTCGTGGTCATCCTATATGCGACAACCACGAAAACACGTCCGAGCGCTCGTGCGAAGAGAGGGCAAAGGAGAGGCGATCCGGCACGGGCGGCACGTGAAATCGACCCGCCCGGGCCTGCGGCGCCCGACACTGCAGTACGATCCCGTCCGGTATACTGTCCTGCTTTACCTACCGCCGACCCATATGGGGCACGCAATGCTTGCTCTCTAGACTGCGGTTTTGTACGAAGAAGTTTTTGTTCGTATAGGCATCACATGCACGGCTTTTTAAAAAGGAAGTTCCACAGTAAGGCGTGCTTGTGCGTAAGGCATCAGCCTCGACCCAAATATGACGTTCAAGGTACGAAAAGAGACTTTTAACTCTTTTAGTGCGGCAGCCCCGTTTTGTTTTGGGACAAACCATTCAAATTCCAAGTACCTTGCCCCCAAAACGGGACTGCAGTCCTACCAGTAAAAAGGTTATGTAACAAACAAGGCAAATAATTTCTTGTGGGCCAATGGTTGATAGCGGCCAAAACAATGGTAGGAAATTTTTGTGTTACCAACCATTGAACCGTCTACGAGCAGCGTGAGTGCCCAGCAGCAGCACGGACAGGCAGGATCATGCTGCGCCCGTGGCGTACGACTCCTTGCAATCGTATATGTATATGTATATATATATTTATCTCTTATATATGCATTTATATTTTATTCATACCAGACAGCTGGGAGATCGATTTGTGCCACAATCTCTTAATCACGCAGCAGTACCCGTTGCTGAAATCTTCATGTAATATATCATCAACTTTCCCCTCCTTAGCCTAAAAACATGGTCAAGTCACAGCGCATAGGCTGGGCATCGCTACTGTTGTTGCACCGTACCCCCCTTGCCGTATACCGTTATCTATTTGGCATTGAGCTACGGTACGACCCTTCTCTAGGACCTCCCCCCCCCCCTCCCCCGGCCCCTCACCGCGCGGGGGCAAGTTCGGTTTTTTCGCCTTGCTATAATACTGCTAGGCGCAACTGCTGTATGTACATACTGTATATAGCTGTCCGTGGCGGTACGGTGCACGATTGGCCTCACCATGCTCTCGTTGAGTGCTGTTCGCTTGTTCGTTGTTCGGTTCACTGTTTTTCAAGAGGTCATATAACAATTGGTTCGAATATTGACTCTACATTGTCTGCGCTGCGCTGTTGTTTGCTGTTGTTGTTGTTCTTCCTGCTGCTGCTGCTGCTGCTGCTGCTGCTGTCGTGATCGCTCACCGTGTCTCGTCACTTGACTCCGATCGCGGCGTGTCCCCACCGTCTCCGGCCTTCTCCAAAACTGTCTTGGCAAACGCGTTTCGATGGGACCCGTCACGTGTGTACCGCGGGCGGTTCGGTTTTATGGTTGGGCCGTCTACCTACCCACCGGTAAAAATGCATGGACTGGCGTGGCGTCTCGTGTCGGCAGTGGTATCCGGTGCTTGCCTTGAAGGGCACGGACCCGGGACGGGCGCACGCTGTCGAGGTGGGTCTTCGTGACGACATGCGTTCATGCATGGCGAGAGTCGTACCCGGCGTGTACTGTGCGAGAGGTCGCAGGGTATGCCACTTTTCAGTGAGTAGCGACGTTGCCACGTTCTCTGTGCAAAGTCGACCATACGGACGAGGTGCGTTCTAAGGCTCCGCTCGTCCGGGAACATGACAAAGTCGTGCATCAAAGGTAACCGCGGGGTACATATGAGGCGTTTTACGATAGAGGTTCACCCCTAAATTTTTCTGAGGCTCCTCACTTAAGGAGCTCCGTACCTCACCCGAAAACGTGCTTCAGCAAAAATCAAGTTGCATCCCGATGAATAATCTCATGCCTCAAGTATACTAAGACGTCATTTTTCGAAGCAAGATTGGCATTCCGACAGTGTGGATTTAAGAAACCCCGTCACTCAGAAAGCGTTTTAGCGGAAATGTGCTACCTCTATCGCAGAACGCGTCACATGATACTGTAGCACATAGCTGTTTCGTTGGGAGTTTCGGAAAAAACTACTGCAGTGTACTACCTGGCATTTCTGTTAGCATCTACGACCATTGCCTCTCTGTTTTCTGTGGCTCTCTTTCGTATTTCATTAGGTCGTAAAGGATACACCACTCAGATACCCAGTAAAAGCAAGCCAGCGCCGAGTGTGTGGCTCCATGGTTTAAGCTTTGTGAACGAGTATCTCTGTCTACCCCTCTCCATCGCTTACCGCTATTTCTCTGTCTCCCTCTTTCAAGCCTGCGATCGATCAGAAGCAACGGCGGCATCGTTAGTTTGTGGGATACAACGTTGTCCTTTACCCGTTTAGGACTTCACTCCCATTTGGTAGACAAACTACTTGGAATTAAGGTCACACATACGCTTATGTACATTACGCGACAACAGTAGTTTGAGAACTTCAAAATTTGGTTAGGAAGGCTCGCGGCTTATAGTGATGTCAACGTCGAGCATGGGCTCTTAACGGCTATTATATACCAGGGTAGGAGTCAGAGTAGCGTTCTTCGCTGGGCACGAAGGCTCTCGGTACACGTGGCTGTGAGTTCTTGAATACACAACAAAAACTGTGTCAGCCTAAACTTCTCAGCCTCCCAAACTTGTAAAACGTGTCTTGCACTTCGCAACGGCAGCAGCAAAAGGTGTATTTAGCAAAAGCGGGTCCGTAGGTGATCGCCTCGTCTTTCCCTCCCTGACACGAGCGCTTGCCACCGCAACATTTTGGCTGCTGTTTCTTATTGAAATCAGCTGCTCGGAAAGGACCTGGTGGTCTGGAGGGACGCCGAAGGAACCTGGACAACATTCGACGACCGCTGCCCTCACAGGGCCGCCCCGCTGACGGAGGGAAGGGTGGAGAAAGATGGCAGCCTCTTGTGAGCTTGACTGGAGTTGTTGTTTTTTGCGATGGCTTCGTTTTGAGCCGTTCGTTGTGTCGGGGGTGGAGGGGGCGGAGGGGGCGGAGGGGGGGAGGGGGGAGGGGGCATACTCATTTGTTGCCTGCCACAGTAATTTGACGATTTCCCGCACAGCATCCCTTTCGAGACGGAGCACCGTTTCTGCTCCGAATAGAGACACCTCCGACATTTCAGCACTCAGTACGTTTTTTTTTCCACATGTTTTTGGGATAGGGGGGGGCGGGGGGGGAAGGGTGTGCTCGATATCATACATGGCCGCAGTCGTAGGACCGTGGACCCTCGCATCCTTACAACGCCGGGACGGAGCACGTTGGGGTTTCACCGACCAGGCAGACATTGCTTGCACCAAGTACGAAGCGCCGTGCGGTGTTCGGCAAGTAGGGGGGGGTGTTATTGGCAAGATTGAAGCGGCCACTCAAAAATGCTGATTATATATATTATATATATATTTTTTTATATATATATCATCAAACTCGTCCAACTTTTGTTGTGGGAGTTCCTATGTAGGAAGGCGTGACTGACGGTGCCCCAAGTTTGCCGTCTCCAGGCGTCGATGTCCGTTGTTTGTATGTACGTGGACGTATTGCGAAGCGTAAATGTGCGTACATTAGTACGCACCAGTCGTCGTAGTTTGATGCAAACCACCACCAGATCCTCAACCAAATCCAAGTCCTGTTCGATTCGTTGTTGCGGTGCCCTCCAAAACGGCGCTTCTTGTCTCTTGATGTTGTTGTTGTTGTGGCTGCTGCTGCCGCTGCAGTTGCAGCTGATGTCGCAGAGGTTGCTGTCGTTGTTGCTGTTGCTGCTGATGTCGTCGTGGCAGTCCTTACTACTGCCGTTGTTCTTGTTTTACAATCGGCCATACACACTATTAACAGCTGTACTAAAAAGAGCCTATCGTACGAGAGCACCACAAGCGGAAAACAAAAATCCCAGTACCAAACTGTCGCTTTCTATTGATATTTTTTGTTGCCGTATTGGTTATTATTATTTCTCTTGCCATCCGACAATGTGCAGCATGATCTTCCAACATGGATCACTCATAACTTTCCCGAAAGAAGAAAACCTCGGAAACAAAAGGAAACCCATGCACCAAGTCTGTCTCCCTTCCGTGCAAACTTTTATTGTTCTTCCTACCATGGCGCCACGCACTGCAGGTGCGCGTACCACGCGTGGCGCTTCGACAGCGACGGGAAGTGCTTGAAGATACCCCAGAGCGAGCGCGGCGGCAAGGACGAGGCTCAGGCCGCCGCGTGCGCCAAGGTCTACCCCACCCAGGTGACATGGTCCGATCCGCGGTGCTCCGCTGTACCCGACGGATCGAGCTTACACACACATACGAATGCCCCCAGACACCAACCTCATGCCATACAATCCAAGGAATGTACGAATAATAAAATATTGCCGGTATAATTAAGGGTACACGAAAGAAAATCGACACCTCACCAATGTGATTATAGTCCAGACAGGGTGGGTGGGGGGTTGTGGGCGGGAGGGGGGGATACTCCTTTTCGTGCATGGCCGTAATCGTATGGCCATAGACCCTCGCATCCCTACAATGCCGGGACGAAGCATGTCGGCTGTTCACCGACCAGGCAGCCATTGCTTGCACCAAGCGCGAAGCGTCGTGAGGTGTTGGGCGAGTCGCGTGAAGGGTGAGCTGCATCCTGCTGCATCCTGCTAAGAACCGCTTCAAGGATGGAAAATTCTTGCAAAAAGATGACAGCACCAATGAATTGATTTAATTTCTGGTGTGGCCACTTCCAGAGATAGCAATGGGTTTACTATGTAACTGCCTCGTGGGCGCCTCACCATACACACTACCCACGTGATACGCTCGTTCCCCTTACGTGGGGTAAAGGTCCTCCCCGCACTAAAAGGAGTGAACCCGACTGCCAGCCGTGATAACCGACAAAAAAAAAAAAAAAAAAAAAACGGTACCCTGGGGTGTCTAGCGCACGCAATGAGAGGCGTGTTTTACAGCGTCGTTGCCAACCGACGCCAACCCAACCAACGTATATACCAGGTATAGAGTAAAGTGGAAGGGGGGGGGGGGGATACTCGTTGTCGTGCATGGTCGGAGTCTTATGAACGTAGACCTTCGCATCCCTGCAATGCCGGGACGGAGCACGTTGGGGTTTTCACCTACCCGCCAGACATTGTACCAAGCGCGAAGCGCCGTGTGGCGTGAGGTGAGCCGCGTGAAGGATGAACTGCATCCTACTATAAAAAAACCCACCTTCGAGGCGGGTTTTCGTGCATATGGATGGCGGCGTCAATGGAAGGATTTGTATCTTCTGGTGTCGTCAGGGGGGAGGGGAGAGTGTTAAAGTTGAGCGGAGTAAAAACTGCGGCAGCACAAGCTTTCGTTGATTGCTGACGACGAAGACCTCAACCCGGTATCGCGGTCTGGTTTCAGTCCCGACGGGGTGGGCACATTTTCTTATTTTTTTTATCTTGGTGTAGCCCGTGTATAATGATACAGATTTTCAGTCGTATTGTTCGATCCTGTTCAAATGTGCGTACAGATATATCACACGGTATGGTACCGTGTTCGAGGCGTTCTACGATAGAGGTTCACCCTATTTTTTCTGAAGCTCCTCACGTTAGGAGGTTCCATACCTCACCCGAAAACTCACTTTTGGCAAAAAAAAAAATCGCTTCCCCCGATAGATATGACCACGGCCCAAGCACTCAACAGGTGTCATCTATCTAAACAAGCTTGGCATTCCGACAATTTTCAGTCGAGGAACCCCGTCATTCAGAAAAAACAAAATCCGGAATTGTGCTATTAATACCTTTTACCGTAGAACGCGTGATTCTTTAATTTTGTCCAGGGCCTAAAACGCGAAAAGCGAAGTCAGAACGGTCCCACCCCCCCCGGAAACTGGTCGTGGGTACGGCTCGCAGGTGGCGCAAGGCTTAATCTGGGTCTGGGGTGACAACGGCCCGGACGCCGGGCTTGAGAGCGCGGTTTCCCCAGCACCACTGATCCCGGAGCTCAATGATGCAGAGACGGTCGAGTCCGGCAGGGTGGCCGCGAGTAGTTTCTACCAGAGAGATTTGCCTTACGGGTGGGAAATATTCATGGAAAACGTTGTGGTGAGTCAAGGGCATACACGAGGACAACAAAAAAATCGATGGCCTTTTTTTTCTTGGGTCTCTGCTGGATAGGGGGGAGACGGCATAATACCGTCAGTAGGATCAAGCGGAGAAAATCTTTGAAAACAGACATGGTTCATAATAAAAAAAAACGAAAAAAAAAATCCTAACCCTCGATGTACGTGCATGTATACAAACAGTAGGTTTTTTTGTTTGTTTTTTTCCCGACATGATGGTCGAGAGTGTCTCCTTTTTCCTTCTTGGCTTTTTGAAAACATCTGGATGAGTTCGTGTGAGATCGATGTTCGTATATATGCACCGTTGTCAGTGCTTCCGGTTTCCGATTGCACCGTTCCGGTGCGCATGGAGCGCTGAGGTGAGCGAGCGTTTTACGCGCGCTTGGGATAGCATAACGATGCATGTTCATGCGGCGCATAATCGACTGATTCGATGGGCATGCCGCGCGTTAGGGTACACCAGGTATACAGCAGTAGCAGTAGTAGTAGTAGTAGTAGTAGTAGTAGTAGTAGTAGTAGCAGCAGTAGTAGTAGTAATAGTAATAGTAGTAGTAGTAGTAGTAGTAGTAGTAGTAGCAAGGATCCGGCTGATGTATGTACGTATGCATCACATCGTTTGCTTTCCACTGACGTGTGGCGATTCTTATGCAGGACATGCGCCTGCATATATACATTTATACATACCGAATAAGGTTAGAGTTTGTGGCGTGTAATACCGTTCTTCGCTTTGTGCACCTCTCGTGCATCCTGGCGTCCACCGCGCTTGTCTGGCTATCTTTATAGACAAATGTTGTGCACTCCATGCACCCCACCAGTCTACGACACCCACTCTTATTCGCTGTCCCGTAAAGGACACAGACCGCGACCGTGACGTGGGAGTAGGGCGTGCCAACCATCATTAGATGGGGTCAATGACCGCGATGTATGCGCCTCGCTGTCGAAAACGGCCACGCGGGGTCTCCAACTTCTCCTTTTTGTTTTCCCCCTCCGCTGGATTGGTAAAAAAAAGCTCAAGCTCGCCACATTTCCACGTTCAAAAAATCTCGTCGTGTGACAAGTTAACCCGTCGCTCCAGCTGCAGCAGCGGAACCGGCTACCACTGCCACACCACGGGTGCTTGCGCATGTTGACCCGACCTGATCTCCGAGAGTGGCGGGTGCTGTGTGGAGATAGCCACCCGGCGGAGTCATCTCCTCCCGGTCTCCACCGCACCTCCGAACCTCTCGGGATCAGATGGAGTCAACATTACTCACGCTCCTCGAGGTATAGCAGCAGCAACAACAACGACAACAACAGCAACAACAACAACAACAACAACAACAACAACAGCGGAAGCGACGAGAAAAAAAAAATGACCGTCGATCCGTATTTCAAGCTCTTATGTGGAAGTATGCTGAGCCTACATAGGCCTTTTTTTCCCGTTCCGTCGCCGGAGGGTTAACAAAAAAATATTAAAAAGTACACGCAGGCCCCGCGAATACGACCACTACCATCCCTACTATCACGGGGGACCATAGTAAATAGGACCTACAGTACACACAAAAACCTATATATTTACCTATTTTTACTAACAATATTTGGTCTTATTTAACATGGTCTCCCCTACTACCCCCCCCCCCCCCCCCCCCGTGTCATCCATATGCAAGTCCGCCTCTAAAGCGATTCTTAGTAGGATGCAGCTCACCCTTCATGCGACTCGCCGGACACCTCACGGCGCTTCGCGCTTGGTACAAGCAATGTCTGCCTGGTCGGTGAAAACCCGACATGCTCCGTCCCGGCATTGTAGGGATGCGAGGGTCTATGGTCATACGACTACTGCCATGGGTGAGATCGAGAATATCTCTCCTATCTAGTACACCTCCCCCGCCGGGGGTGACGCTTTTCGCTTAGGGCCCATATCTTTTGCGGCAGCACAGATACGTGTCACAGGTCGCGGCGTCTCTAGACCGACAGAGCAACATAGTACGGATCTTCCACAACTCGTTCAGGTCATGATCTATCTGTCTACAGATAGATCATTCAGAACCTAACCCGCCCTTACGATGTGCTGTGCAGGGTCTGTACAGTACAGACCCAACTACTACGGGGGACCGTAGTAAATAGGACCAAATATCGTCAGTAAAAACAGCAATACATATAGGTTTTTGTATGTACCGTGGGTCCTATTTAACCCTTTTAGAACCGCAGTCCCGTTTTGGGGACAAACCACTCAAATTTCAAGTAGTTTGCCCCGAAACGGGACTGCGGTCCTAAAAGCGTTAATATGGTCCCCCGTTATATTACGGGGGGTCATATAGTTGATAGGACCAAGTATTGATAGCAAAAATAGCAAGATATATCCCTGGTATATAGTACCAAGTAGTTTTTTTGTAAGTACCGTAGGTCCTACCAGGTACCAGGTATTCAATATGGTCCCCCGTAATATTAATAACAAAGTATGCTCCGTTGGATCTTGCAGGGTTTTACGGGTCCCATCCGGCAAACACACAACAAAGAAGTAATGGATATGTTGTGTGTCCGAGAAAGTGCTCCATCTGCCAGCCGTTTGTTTGGTTGTTGCACGGGCATCGTCGGTCAACGCGCACGAGATCAGCTGGAGTGCGCGCGGCGCAACCATATTTTGCGGCCCGGCGTTCTGTCCCTTCTGGCGCGTTGTGTTTCGACGCTCGGCTGCAACAGTGGTTCCGGGTCCGCCAACAAAAAACACCCACGTTATCTTATTTCGGGGGACCATAGGTGATAGAACCCATGGTGTACATAAAAAACTATATATGCAACTATTTTTACTAGCAATATTTGGTACTATTAACTATGGTCCCCCGTAATAGTAATCCGGGAGAAACGACCGGGGAGTGGAGAAGGCCGTCCCCGGGGTAGGAGGAAAGCCTACTGGATGTACAGAATAAGCAAGACAATGCCACTTCCATCACCGGCAACAAAGAAACACCAACGCAATCTGAATAATGTAGAAGAAAAAGACCGGGGACGGTATAAGGCCGTCCCCAGAATAGGAGAAAAGCCTGCTGGCTCTACAGAAACATCCAGACAAGGCCACTTCCATCGCCGGCAACAAAGAGACACCAACGCAATCTGAATAATATAGAAGAAAAGACCGGGGACGGTATAAGGCCGTCCCCAGGGTGGGAGAAAAGCCTGTTGGCTCTACAGAAAAGGAATGCGGTGTCACTTCCATCGCCGGCAACAAAGAGACACAACGTAATCTGAACAATTTAGAAGAAAAAGACCGGGGACGGTACAAGGTCGTCCCCAGGGTGGGAGAAAAGCCTGCTGGATCTATCGAAAATGGAATACGGTGTCACTTCCATCGCCGGCAACAAAGAAACACCAAGGTATTCTGACCAATGTAGAAGAAAAAGACCGGGGACGGTATGAGGCCGTCCCCAGGGTGGAAGAAAAGCCTGCTGACTCTACAGAAGAAGGAAAACGATGCCACTTCCATCGCCGGCAGCAAAGATACACCTACGATACGCACAACACTAGTTTGAGCAAGCCTTAAGACCTTATGGCGACACCGCCCTTTAAAACGCCTTCAGTCATAAACAGCCTATCATCACGGGAGGTCACGTTGACAGCAGTGATCAGGACGAATCATGCACGCAAAAAACCTACATACCAGGTACATACTCCAGTGTTTTCACCAGCAATAAAGCATGTTTGGTCCTGGTTGCTGTGTCCATAGTACTCAGGACCAATCGTACAGACGAAAACCGATACATTCCAGTATTTTTGGTGACAATATTGGGTCCTGGTTATGTTCCCTCCGGAGCAGATTCCTACTATGGGGGACCATAGTGGGCAGGAACTACGGTACACACAAAATCCTATATATGCTACTTTTTTACTCACGATATTTGGTCGTATTTACTATGGCCACCCGTAATAGATAGATTTAGTGTAATTGTCAGTAAACATAGGGAAATATATAGGTGTTTGTGTGTACCATGGGTCCTATTAACGGCGGTCCCTCGTATATAGATTGCGCTCGAGGCACCCCCCCCCCCCTTCCGCCTCGGAAGGCAAAACATTTAAGGTTCTTATCCCTCCACGCTCTTTCGTTGTTCGTGGGCCTATTGTTATGCTGACGCATCCCGTCTGGCGACTGCTGAACTGCGGCTGCCGTTTGACCGCTCTGCAGACCACACGGCGTGTTCTCGTCTTCACGCTGTCCCCTCTCTCTCTCCCGTTTGATTGCTCTTCGCCGTCACCGCGTTTGGTTTTGCACGTTTTTTTTCTGCCGTTCTTCATTCTTTCCCCTGTCCTCCCCCCCCCCCCCTCGCTTTGTGTAAAACCGCAAAAAAAAAAAAACGGGACATCAAAACGCCTCTGCTCTTCGCAAAACCATCCGCATTGCACTGAATCGCGTCGCGTCGGGACTGCGTTGGTTGCACCGCATGCGCATGGCATCGCGCTATTACCAACGCCTGCAGGATCCGGCGCACGTGGTCGTCTCCCACCATGGTGCGTGAAAATACTGCGTTCAGGTTGTCCTTTATCCGCGCTCGTAGTAGGTGTTGGAATTCCAGCGATGTTGGGTCGATATCTAAGAAGCCCGGTGGGTTAGAAATGTTTTTGGCCCAAAAAGTGCTACTTCCACAGCCCAATATCCGTGCGTACACGAGGGTGGCTGTTGCCGCCTAGAAATTCATCATCCGAAGAAAATGAGAAGAAAATGCTCGCGGTGGTGTGGGAGGTAGCTTCCTTGCTCCGACCTCCACGGGGTAGCTCAGACAGACCGTGATCAAAGCTGTAGCTCATCTAGTTCCTCAGCTGCCCGTTGTGGGAGGTCGCGCAGGAATCTGTGCGTAGCACAGATCACCCAACCCAGGACATACGCGCTAGATCATGCAGTCCACACGGATCCCATCCGGCAACATGAGCTAAATCACACAGATCATACAATATCGATATAGGATCTATCTGCCTTGCGAAAATCTAGATCATCATATGGGAGTAATGGGTGATCTGTACATGATCTGTCTGTACGAGATGTGAGAAGTAGTCCATGTAGTGCTCATATTGCGAATTTACCCCCCCCCCATTGTAGGGGTGCGAGGGTCTATACATTCGACTACGGCCATGCATGAAATCGAGTACATCTCTCCTATCGAGTACACACATCGTCAATGGTCAAAGGACTAAGGCAGGCAACAAATGAGTACGCCCCCCCCCCCCCCCCCCCCCCCACACACACACACCAAGCGGTTCGTTCTTAGTACGATGCAGCTCACCCTTCATGCGACTCGCCAGACACCTCACGTTTCTCTTCGCGCTTGGTGCCAGCGGTGTCTGCCTGGTCGGTGTAAACCCGAATGCTCCGTCCCGGCATTGTAGGGATGCGAGGGTCTATCGTCATACGATTTTTCCGGCCATGCATGAGATCGAGTACATTTCTCCTATCGAGTACACCCCCCCCCACACACGCATCCCTTGTGTCTCTAGGAGTGCCCAAATGTTGGATGCTTCTCTGTTAGGAGTGGGAGCGGTGCCCCTTGTCGAAAGGGATGCGTGTTCAATGGTCAGACGACTAAGACAACCGACAAACGAGTACGAACCCCCCCCCCCCCCCCCCCCCCCCCCACCGTCCCCCTCTATGATCGTACGACAACGCCCATGCATACCAATAAGTACACCCCACCCAACCCGTGCGATCTATGGTCTTCACGTGCATATGTCGTCACAGGCATAATGGGAAACCGCGACATGGCGGCTCCTGTGAAGCTGGAGCTTGTGGATTCTACTCTCGGCAAGGTGGGAGCTTGTTTCAATAATACACATATATCTAACAAAACTTGAAGAAAACGTCTGCTGTACTATCGAGAAGTTCGTTGAAGTTCATCTTTGCGGTCAAAAAGTAGTCGCGCAGCTCGAAGAATCGCGCTGGGCAATGCAAGATTACTCTATATGTTTTACGACATAATGCGGCTGTTTGGCTCGGTAGGAATTTGCCAAGCAAAACAACCTCATCGCTTGCTTCTGCGTGAACAAAACCCGGCAAATAAAACGTTCGCGACAATTATCGTGGGGGCTGCAACAATAAGTTCAACCAATTTAGACGCCAGTCGACGCGGGAAAAAAATGAAGTGGAGTATTTTCGCGAAGCTTTTTCTGCCGCTTGGGTTGAAAGGTCTTGAGCTACAATCGTGGTCCCCCCCCCCCCCCCCCCCCTACAACGTTGTCGGCGTATCCGCCGACACAATCGTGGGTTCAGAGGACACACGACCCCTTTCGAGGAAACGTTCCGCATCGAATTCAGGTCTTCAGCAGCAGGAAGTTGGTCGCATTTTCGCACCTCCCGACAGGTAGATGACCTACAGATAGATCAGGTAGATCAGGATCTATGATAGATTTTCTAGTTCCTCGCCTGATGTGAGGGGTTGCGCAGGCTCTGTATATTACAGACCATCCAACCCAGGAAACATGTGCTGCGTGTATAGATAGATCATGCAGACTACACGAGTCCCACCCGGCAAAATGAGCTATTACGTGGGACTATAGTTAATGACCATAGTAAGTAGGACCTACGGTAGACACAAAAAACCTACCAGGGTATATACTTCTCTGTGTTTACTCACAAAATTTGTTCCTATTTACTAAGGTCCCCCGTAATAGATCACGCAGACCAGTACTATGTATCTGCCCTTCGAAATATCTACATCGCGATATGTCTGTAAATGATCTGTAAAGGATCTGTCGATGATCTGTAGATGATCTTCTCCGAGGCGTGTCGAGAAACCGCGCGGTTCGTCCACACCGCAACCTAGGCGCGAAAACACCCACTACAACGCCGCCTGCCTACGCTCTCTGGTCCAAATTATTTTATTTTATTTTACCTATACCGCTGTTTTTTTGTTCCCGCTCCCGCAAACCTTCCTCGACGAACGCAGGGCGGCTTCACCCTCCTAAACAAGCCCAATGATGAAGGCGGTGTCGACTCCTTCGTCCAGTTCCATGCGCCTACCTTGGTGAGTACGAGTAGAGGCTCGACGCGGATACTCGAGACACGGGGGATATGTATGTTTGTGCCTGGTACGTAATACCTGGTAGAGTGATAATGACGGCCCGAGAGAGGCCTTCTGCGATAGAGGCTCACCCTAACCTTTCTGAGGCTCCTCGCTTTGAGGAGGAACCGCTCGATACCTCTACCCGAAAATCGCCCTCGCCAAAAAATCGAATTCCATCCCGATGGATACGACTCCCTCATGGCCTAAACGTACCAAGTCGTTTTTGGAAACAAGATTGGCATCAATCCGACTGATTTGGGTTAAGAAGCCTCGCGTTGGGAAACCATTCTATTACGGGGGACCATAGTTAATAGGACCAAATAGAGTTGGTGGAGATGGTTAAATAGATGGGTTTTTATGTATACCACAGGTCCTATTAAGTATGGTCCTCCGTAATAGCGGAAATGCGCTACCTCTATCGTAGGACGCATCGCGAACGACATTTTCGTATTGCCAAAATATCTCTCGTGTGGCGGAGCTCCTGGTCAGAGGAGCTACACAGACGATAATCACATGAGGCACACCTCATCGCCGGGAAAAAACAAACGCACACACATTCGGGGTTTATCACAAAGTTGCTTGTTGGTGTACATGTCAGCAGTCTATAATACCCCTGACATATCGCTGTTTTTAGGCTTGTGCTTTATATATGTTTTTTTACGGTCAGTTTTTTCGGTGGTCTTCACGGGTCATGTGACCCTAATCCGACGGTCGGGTTGGTAGTTTTCGAAATCTCACGGTTCGGGTCGGGTCAGAAGGCGTTTAAAATCTCACGGATCGGGTCGGGCCGCTTTCACCCGACCCGAACCGACCCGACCTGACCCGCGAGGTTTCACCCGATCGGTGCTTAAGACCTGTAGTAGGTTTTTGTATAAGGCAGGCACAGACCCCCCCCCCCCCTACGTGAGACGCTTCAAATCACCACCGGGGATAAACGTCACCGCTTCACCCGCTAGGGCAGGCGTCTCTGGTGAGTGGGTAGTTGGGGCCTCAACAGCGCACATTCTTTAGTAGGTTTAGCAATCTGGGAGAAGGGATATTTAGGGGTGTTTTTGACTTGAAAAATGCGTAGCGTAGTCTGCACTGCGGAATCGTCGTCCGCCATTGAGAAATTTCCTGGTTTGATGCAAACGCGGCGCAGCCGCGTTTATGGCGAATGTTGGCCCGTTTTGGCTGCGGTTTGGGGTCAGGGTTAGGGTTAGGGTTAGGGTTAGAGTCAGGGGTTGGGTTAGGTCTTCGCCCGTACCTTGATCCCAACAGGAACCAAAACACCTGAACAGCCTACCAACCTAAAGATAATTTCTCCCAGACTGTAATGGGGGACCTCGCACACTTTGTGTCTTTTTTGTTTTTGTTTTCAGTGCCCTTGTCTAGTGCTCCACATGAGGCGAGCGAGCATGCGAGCACGTGCAAATGTCGTCACATCTACAGCAGTCCTTGCTTGGTACAAGTACGGCACCCTTTCGCCTTATGCGGCAGTACCGGCAGCAGGTCAGAGCCCATGTGTCGTCAGCTGGTTTGGGGGGGGGGGGTGGGGAGGGGGGGGGTACTCATTATCATGTATGGCCGTAGTCGTACTATCATAGACCCTCGCATCCCTACAACGCCGGGACGGAGCACGTCGAGTGGTCACCGATCGGGAAGGCATTGCTTGCACCAAGTGCGATGCCCCGCAAGGTGTTGGGCGAGTCGCATGAAGGGTGAGCTGCATCTCGGGGGTGAGGGGGAGGGGGGGGGGGGGGTTGTACTCGATAGGATATATGTACTCGATCTCATGCATGGCCGTAGTCGTATGACCATAGACCCTCGCATCCCTACAATGCCGGGACGGAGCATGTCGGGTTTTCAACGACCAGGCAGACATTGCTTGCACCAAGCGCGAAGCGCCGTGAGGTGTCTGGCGAGTCGCATGAAAGGTGAGCTGGATCCTACTACGAACCGCTTGTGAGGCGGACTTGCATATGGACGACAGCTTCAATGAGTTGATTTAATTTCCGGTGTAGGCATTTCCAGAGACAGCAGTGGGAGTACTATGTAACTGCCTCTTGGGTGCCTTACCTAGAACACTACGTGATGCGATCATTCCCAATTGTGCGAAGTAAAGGTTGTTTACCTCGCACAAATGATCCAACTCGACAACCGGCTGTGGGTGACCGCGAAAAAACAAACAAAACGGTACCCTGGTTGTCTAGCTCACATAGTGAGCGGCATGTATTTCAGTGTCGTTGCCAAACGACGCCAACCCAACCTATATAAAATAGGGGGGGGTGCAGAAGAGAAAATTAACTTTTTTTCTTACGTTCGTCATAGATCCCGAGGCATTCCACGATAGAGGTTCACACCAACTTTTCTGAGGCTCCTCACTTGACCTTTTTAGGACTGCAGTCTCGTTTTGGGGACAATTGGAGACAAATTACTTGGAATTTGAGTAGCTTGTCCCCAAAACGGGACTGGAGTTCTAAAAGGGTTAATGAGCTCCATACCTCACCCGAGAACTGACTTCAGCAAATTTCGAATTGCTTCCCGATGAATAATTGCATGGCCCGAGTATACAAAAACGTCATGTTTCGAAACAAGATTGGCCTTCCGACGATTTTGGGTTAAGGAGCCCGGTCACTCAGAAAACATTTGAGCGGAAATGTGCTACCTCTATATCACAAAACGCGTTTCCGAATAGTTCAGGCTGTACCGCCAATCTAGTGATACAGCGGCGTTTTGGGCATCTCTGGTGGCAGAAAACGAAGCCGTCGTTAGGTCGGTGCGTGCAGGTTTCCGTTGGTGGCTGTTGATTCAGCTATTTTTTTATTTTTTTTACGCTCGCTACTATATATCATCATGTAACACGACGCCTTACACTGTTAGAAAGAAAAAAAAAGAAAAAATGTAAATTTCTCTCACCTGTGGCCGTGGAAAAGACGCCGAATCAGGGCGGCAGTGTGGCGCACCAGGGGCGGCTGTGTAGATGCGCCCCACGGTAGGGAGCATAGTGAATAGGACCGAATAAAACTAGTGAAAATATATACATATATAGGTTTTTGAGTGTACTGTAGGTCCTTTTTACTACGGTCCCCCCGTTTTAGTAGAAATGCTGGAATACATGCATAGTTTTTTCTTTCTTTCTTTTTTCATGGTGGGTCCCGGTTACCACAGTGTGGTCACCCGTTTAACACCCACTAAGTAATAATTTCACCACATTTGAAGTTGTGTTTACCGTGCTACACACCTCAGACGGGTCACACAGATCATGATCTATCTATCTATCTATCTATATATCTGTATATATCATATATCTATCTATCTGTAGATCGTTCTGTTCCCCGCCTGCCTTTGCGAGCGTTTGCTCAGGATATTCGTATAACTGATAGCGCAGATTCAATCCAGGAAACGTGTGCTATATTAGTACTGCTGTGTATCTAAGAAGCACAGCATATATATACTATACAACTCCCACCTTAAAGCAGCATGAGCTATCGTAGTAGATCGTACGGACAGAACAGGGATATATCTGCCCTCGGAAAGACTCAGATCATCGAGTGGGAATCCATGATCTGTAGATGATCTGTTCCGAGGTCTCGAAATAACACCTGTCTTTTTTTTTTAGTATTATCCTCCGGTGCATTGCTAAAAATATGTCTTAAGCTCGCCGCACTTCCACGTTCAGATTTCGTGGCGTGTGTCAATTGGTCCCATGATTATCATTGCGTACCTTTGAATGTAGCCCCAGTGGGTTTTCACACATATGTGGAAGGCATTTTTGTTTTGATTTTTTTCTTAAAAAATCAGGTTTGACCTCGAAGCTTCCTCTGGCGAGGAGCGCAAAAAAAAGCCATGTGTCCACGCACACCCGCTCGTATCGTGGCAGGAGTGCACGGTTTTAGATTGTAGTTCATCTCGCAACTCGACCCAACGCTTAGTCTACAAGCTTCAGAGTTATCAATCTACACTATTAATAGTCCCTACAATATAAAACAACATCGCTAACGACCCCCTCCCCCCCCCCCCCGACCCGCCCGGCTCTCCCACCCACGTCTCCTCTTCCCTGCGTTGCCTCCCCCCCCCCCCCTTCCCGTGCTATCTATCGTAGGTGACGATTGACACCCCGAACCAGGATGGCAGCGCGTCGAAGATCGTCCTCTACTGCGTGCCGACCCGGCCGGGGTGGTGCCGCATGGTATCTAGCCAGGCGAGTGTTTTTCTTCCCCCCCAATTTTTTTCTGGGGGGGAAGAAGTAGTAGCATCAGTATAATAGTAGCAGTTTTTTCCGTCTCTTCTATATGTGGAGAGGCAGGCTTCCCTCTTGTTCCCTCTGGCATCTGTTTTCGTACATCAAAATATAGCTCTGCGGTATATACTCATACCTGGTATGCTTGAGTGCATATATTTTCAAATACTTTACCGTCAACAAAGAAACGCCCTTGTCGGACCAAGTCTTCTTGAAGATCTTAAGAAGCTTATCATGCCCCCCCCCCCCCCCCATGGGCATCCTTGAGCCTAGGATCGTTGTGTTTTACCCGTAGGATTTGGAGCACATACGCGGCGCTCCTCGCCCGCGTCAGCACGATATTCTCAATCCAGATTTCTTTGGTGCCCGCCCGAAAAAAAGGTTAGCCATGATACGCTCTTGTTAGGTCTCTTTATGATTCCATGGATGGGCCTGCCTCACAAAACACGGGGTGATAATATAACCCCCCCCCCCCCCCCCCCCGGGCTTAACATAAGAACCACTCCTGTCCACAACCTGTCTTAAGGGGGGGGGGCGCACGCAACAAAACCGGCGGCTTTGGGAAAAATATCTCGTGGGTATATTTTTACGTGAACGCGTCCCGCCATCGGCGTTGTGGTACTTTCCCCCCTATCGAGAGACGTTGGCTCTGGAGACTCGTCCCAGGGGGTGTGTCATCGTGATCACCCGTGTGATAGTGTGATACCTGGTACGGTGTAAAGAGGGGGGGTGTTAGTTTGATCGCCCGTGTGGTACGGTATAAAGAGGGGGGGTGTGTTATGTTATCACCCGTGTGATGGTGTGGTACGGTATAAAGAGGGGTGTGTGTTATGTTATCACCCGTGTGATGGTGTGATCCGGTATAAAGAGGGGGGGGGTGTTATAATATCACCCGTGTGATAGTGTGATACGGTAAAATGGGATGGGTGTAATATCCTATCACACGTGATAGTGTGATCCTGAATAAAGAGGGTGTGTGTTATAGTATCACCCGTGTGATAGTGTGACACGGTATAAAAAGGAGGTGTGTTATCCTATCACCCGTGTGATAGTGTGATACGGTATAAAGAGGGGGGTAGTGCCATCTGATCAACCTCTATGATACTGTGGTACGATCTAACGAGGGGGGGTGTTATGTTATCACCCGTGTGATAGTGGGATACGGTATAAAGGGGGGCTGTGTTATTATCATTAAATATGTCATGCGGTGTGGTCCTTGCGGCTGCGGTGTATACAGCGTTCGATGCCAGCGGAAAAGAAGAAAAAACAGTCGTTACGTGTAAACACGTCTCTGCAGCGGGCCATACAAGGCAGAACGAGGAAGCGTGCTTGCAGGATGCCAGCCAACAAGGTCTGACCCGAGAAAAACAAAATACAAGACGAAGAAAAAACCGGCGTGGGTGGATGTTTTTTTGAACATTCATTGTGCGAAAAAAAGAGGAGGCAACCACGGCTCTGCCTCAGATGTCCCTTCCTTAACCCTTTTAGAACCGCAGTCCCGTTTTGGGGACAAACCAGTCAAATTTCAAATAGTTTGTCCCCAAAACGGGACTGCGGTTCTAAAGGGGTTAACGCTTTTTGGAGACCCCACCGTGGAAAACTTGACAATGTTAAACGAAAATAATACCGATTTACAGCAACCACGGAGGCCACTGCGCCGTAAGAGAGGGGGATGATACGAGCTATAGCTCGTGTGTCCCGAGGCACAATGGTCGATGCACGGAGCCCCAGGGCACGGGGGCGGTATACCCCGGGGGAACAATGTCATTAAGACCAAATATTGTTAGTAAAAATAGTTAAATATATACCGGTAGGTTTTATGTATACCATAGGTCCTGTTAACTATAGTCCCCCGTAATAGCGGGGCGCACATGCTCTGCTCGTAGATGATTGACAACACATAAAGCTACCAACCATTGTTATTGTCGCCCCTATCTCGGGGAGGGGGGGGGAGGTTCAAGTTGGCATTTCCCAAAAAATCGCGGGTAGTAGAGCCGCCGACCTCCCCCCCCCCCCCCTTCCCCCCAGGACATTCGAAGTCTTTAGATACTACTGTGTCTTCCCCAGGCGCGAAAAGGCCTCGTGGAGGTGGCTCCGACATTCTGTTATGTATATATATATATATATATATATATATGAATATATATGTTCGTACGCAGTTGCGATATCGCGCTTGAAAGAGTGTTGGGCGCCTCTGGTTTTATAGAGCGCGTCTTCGCTCGGCAAGGGGCTGTTGCTCGATTGGAGGTTGGCGTGAGGTTTGACGCGTGGCTTTTTTTTTTTCTATTTTATTTTCGTTTTTCGGGAGTGGCGCTGTGCTGCTTGCTGTGGACAGCAGACGTTTGGTGGCGGCGGTTCTTCCCCGTCCGCCGTCCCTGAGACGGGCGTCTGCTGCCCCCTTTTCGCCAACCGCTCGGGCGACGGGTGTGCTTCTGGAGGCGTTCTACGATAGAAGTTCACCTAAGGGGCTCCACACCTCACCCGATAAAGGACTTCAACGAACATCAAATTGCACCCCGATGACAAATTCCATGACCCAAGTATACACAAATATCATTCTTCGAAACAAGATTGTCATTCCGACGATTTGGGGTTTAAGGAGCCCCCGTCATTCAGAAAATGGTTTGGCGGAAATGTGCTACCTCTATCGTAGAACGCGTCTCCGCTTCGCCGCGGGTCGGTTTGGCTGCCTCGTGCCGCGCTCGAGCCCAAGAGCGCAGCAGTGTTGTTGCCGTTCGCGAAAGGAACGGCGTGCCGGTGCTTTGCGCGAGCCATTCGTTCCTTAAATACATGTACACCAAAAAAAGAAATAAAGGAAGCGAAGCTGTGAGATCGAAAAAAAAACCCAACTCAAACCGCGCCTTCGCAAGCTCGGTGTGACACCTGTTACGGGGGGGACCATAGCGAATAGGATCAGATATTGTTCGTAAAAATGGGGGAAAGTATTTTAGTTTTTCGGGAGTACCGTAGGTCCTATTTTTCTGTGGTCACCCGTAATCGTGACTGTTTCTATTTGCGCGGTTTTACGGGGCGTGTAGGTTTTTATATTGAGTTGTTCATCAATTCTTGGAGTTTTTGAAAATAAAAGAAATCGTCATGGTGTCTTGTATACATACATCCTGCTGGTCGAAACGAATCATACCGCTGTATTTGTTAACCTCTTGTCGTCTTACCGGGGTGGACAAACCACCGGGCGGGGGCTGTCCACGCCCACTCGACCGCAGCATATGCCCCTCACCACCAACACCACCACCTTTGGTTTTCGCGTTTATCGGCATTCTCAGATGTCCATCGCCCCCCCAGAATCGAATGGCGGGAAAGCGAAGCAGGCGATTCCGACAGCTGGCATGTAAGGACCCCTCCCCCCCCCCCCCCCCCCCCCGGAAAAAACTCCGGCTTTGTGGGCGTTATAGAGAGAAGAGCGGGGATACGGACGCGGGGGGCGCGCGCGTAGTAGAGAATACACGGCATATGAATCATATGTGTGTATGCGGACACGTGACGCTGTGACCGGTGACATAGAAAAAAGATTTTGCACTGTGAACATGAGTACGGATGTGGATGATATATTATCGGCCACAGTGGTCCCGGGAACGCACCCGAAGATGCATGGTACTACGAAAGTCAAGAGCTGCTTCGCCTCCGACGACGAACAGGGAGAGTGCAGCCGTTCGAGCGACGGACGACGTGTCTACTTGGACAGAATCTCGAAGACGAGATAACTGCTTTCTGCCGGAGCCGCCGCCGCCGCTGCCGCAGCCACCACCACCACCACGCTTGTATTTGTTGACTGCATGCGCGCGCACACCGATGTTTTTGGAGATATTCGGTTCTGATATATATATATATATATTTTTTAAGGGGAGGGGTGTGTTATCCTGCGTGTTTTTTTTTTAACGGATACGATTCGATTCGATACGACTTGAACTCCTATCCTCTCTGTCCCGCAGTAGAACTATTGTTTTGACTGAATACTGATACGTGCACGGTCCTTTCAATTCGAGACACATTGGTAAATTAGGGGCGCGGGGGGGGGGGGGTACTCCATAGGAGAAACGTGCTCGATCTCATGCATGGCCGTAGTCGTATGACCATAGACCCTGGCATCCCTACAATGCCGGGACCCTCGCATGTCGGGTTTTCACCGACCAGGCAGACATTGCTTGCACCAAGCGCGAAGCGCCGTGAGGTGTCCGGCGAGTCGCATGAAGGGTGCGCTACATCCTACCAAGAACCGCCTGTGAGGCGGACTTGCATAAGGATGCCGGCTTCGAAGAGTTCATTTAACTTGAGGTATAGCACAGAGGTTGCGCGAGCGCGAAATAAAGGGAGAAAAAAAAACTAAACAAAACGCGTTTCGAACCAACTTTATTTTCGGCGTCTGTTTTGAGGGGGTAGGGAGGGGGGGAGTATACAGCACCGTGCCGTACCGTGACACGCGCGCTTCGTCCTTTCCCGCTGGTGTTGTTCTCGTTGGGTGACCATGTCAGCCTGCAGCCGCACAAGCTGCCAGACTGGCTCCAGCACGTGTTAGGCCACCTGTTCATGCATCAGGACATGGTCTTTCTTCACAGTCAGGCGAGTCCCCGATCCGGGGAGCGTTGCCCAGCGGTGCCTGCCCCCATCCGCCACCCCTTACTCCCCCCCCCCCCCCCGCCCCGCCACACGTTCGTGCATCCATTGCCGTGTGCGCTTTTACATGCAATATTTTCCTATTCCCATGCGCTCGAAATATCACCAAGTGTCGCTGCCTCCGACTTCGACTTGATGAGACCTTTCTCGATAGGAAACGTTTCCGCATCTCGATGTTTTTTGCCCCCCCCCCCCTCACCCCCCCCCCCCAACGCCAATATCGTTCAGCTGTTGTATAGTTTCGAACGATTTCGTTTGCTATCGAAATGAAAAACTCGAAACCACGAGACCAGGAAAAATGGTGCTAGTCGTAGGGCTCAGCGTCGCACCATTCACACCGATCTCTCGACACGACTATCACAACCAAACGACTAAATACGTACGTATGGGCACCCCGCCCCGCCTAGCGGCTGAATGGGTGGGAGCTGCTGCATCGGGGTTGAGCCGACGCTCCCTCCCTCCCTCCCTTGCTCGACTTGTTTTCGACTCGACACTACACTACAGGAAAGGATTCTCACTTCTGCTGGCTACGACATCTCCAATTACGCGAACGGTGTCTTCGTTCCCGCCGCGGCAGACATCGGAGTGCTGACCCTGTGAGTTATCATTGAAACGGAGAAACGTTTGGTGTTTTCGGGGGCTCTTCACGACTTACAATAAAACCAGCGGGTCTGGTCAGGAGGTCTTCAAAATCTCACGGGTCGGGTCGGGTCGGGTCGGGTCGGGTCGGGTTGGGTCGGGTCGGGTCGGGTCGGGTCGGGTCAGGTCGGATCAAGAGGGTTTTACAATCTCACGGGTCGGATTGGGTCGGGTTGGGTCGGGTCAGGTCGCCGGGACCCGACCCGACCCGACCCGCCCGGGATGTTTGAGCTGACTCATGAACACCCCCGATATTGTGTTTGTAGTATTTAAGGGTGCACCCACCCAATGTTTATTTTTATAGTCTGTCACCCCAAAAGCTGTCGCTGACCTTTTGATCATAAAAACAGTGCGCCCAAGGCCGACAAACAATCCCATGGCCCAGCAGGTTTTAATTCAAACGACCCGTGTTGTTTATGAAAAATAAAAAAAAATACACATAAAAAGCACACACACACAATCTCAGCTGTGTGATACGGACAAAATGTCGTCGACGCTCACCTTTGCAAGCTGTATGCGACGCCACGTCCATCGACGCTCGCGCACCATGCACGTGCGGGTCGTGTATGAGCTCGTGCAATATATGAAGCTTCAGAGTTTGTCTCGCCCTCTTATATATACGGACTGTACTCCCTGCCTTTATCCATATAAACCCCATATTAATAGTAGGCCCGATCGAAGTATCACACCACACACCTCACGAAGGTGAGTGTCGACGAAATCCTCGACCTCACGGCTGCCACATACTTTTGCGGCTGCTGCTGCTGCTGCTGCTGCAGTGGCATTCACCCGTCATCGATGCAGCTGCTGCTGTTGCTGCTGATGCTGCTGCTGCTGAAGCGACAGTCACCAGTCGTCGACAGTGCGAGTGCTGTTCCTTGCGGTGTTTCCACCGGAAATCGAGGGTTGTATATTTTCGTTCGGGCCAACTGCCCTCTTGCCACCGTAATGGCAGTCAACCCCCCCCCCCTCCGCCTATCCCCCCCCCGCCTACCCCCCCTCCCCCGTCGGTCCGCTCGTGCTCGCTCTGGTAGTTAACCACGATGAAGCCTTGTGTCACCGCGCGCGATCACGGGCGCCCGCGTCACCCCACCCGGAACGAACCGGGCACCCGAAGGCAGTCAAACGCGGTCGAACCCCCATTACCTATTCCGGCTCACAAAGTGCCGGAAGGAAACATATCAGGCCAAAGCATAGAAGGCTTGCGAAGATGTACGCAGCAGAGGGCCAAAAAAACAAAGCGCCGAGCGGCCACCAAGAGGACGCTCTCGTGGTGACAACGGAGTTGTTTCCCCCCCCCCCCTTTTCCGGGCTTTTGAATGAAGCGACCGCTCTCGAAAGTTGCTCTCGCCCCCGTGGTTGACACACCCACTCACTACTCACTCCACTCCTCTCCACGCCGACATCGTGACTGACGCCGTGCAGGAAGAAGTGGATCAGAGAGATCGGATCCGGCGGTCCGGCTTGGAGCGAGGGCTGCGACCCGGGATTGCCTCCTCGTGAACGCAATCGCGATGAGCTATTCAACGTCCTCGAGGTGTGCCTATATTAGTGCGGTGCGCGTTTGCTGCTGCTGCTGCTGCTACTGCCACTGCTGCTGCTGCTGTTGCTGCTGCTGCTGCCATATACCACGGGCGCGTAAGCACGTTCATACACCCTTACCCGGCCTCACCACCGAGAGGGGCAGCTGCGGTGAAGAAGGCATAGACACCCGCGGTTGGCGTCGTTCGATGGCACGACGCGCTACACAATGTGGGCTCAAACGCGTAGTAGTACGGCGTCGGAGGGCGTATTTCTGACCGAACCGGAGGATGCCACCCAATAGTGCTGGCCCAGCTACATCCCGTGGTGTATTGCGCACCCGGTTTTGAGTACTGCTGAAGCAAACGCTTGAAGTAGTGTTCACCGTTGATTTCACCCTCTGAGCGTGTTATACGTATGCGGTCGTGACACCCTTGGAATACCGTTGGACGATTACCGTTGATTTACCCTGCTGCTAATAAAACCGTCTGGATACCGTAGAGAAAAAAGCACCGTTGGAACAACAACTATTTACCGTAGTATTATTATTATTATTTTTCTTGCCATCCGACGATGTGCAGCATGATCTTCAACATTGATCACTCATAACTTTCCCGAAAGAAGAAAACCTCGGAAACAAAAGGAAACCCATGCACCTATTGATAGTCTACCTCCCTTCTGTGCCAACTTTCGGCTTGCCTACTCCGGCATAATTTGTGTTTTTTATCACTATGGGCGTGAATACAATAACTGTTTTGTGTCAAAACTATCATAGTGTCCAAACGATTTTCTATTTCCACCCAGAGTAGTAGTACACGACTAAATCGTTGTACATCCAGGCCATGGAGATTCTCATCGGGTTTGTTTTTTGTTTCAATTTGTGTGTGTGTGTGTTTTTTGTTTCTCGTAACCGACCAGTGCTTGGGTTAAGGGGCGTAGAGCTCTGCAAGCGAGGATAATCCTTACTAATACAAGTTATAAGTTGCTGTAGGTGTGACCTTGTAAGGCAAGCACCCGCGTCCCCTTATGTGCGCAATGGGCCCCCCCGTGGTTTGTCTCTCCCCCCCCCCCCGCGCCCGGAGGCGGGCGATTGATGGACTATTACAGTATTCCTGGCAATCGGTGCGACTTGCTATGATACGTACGTGACATAGAGGGATCGCCGAAGGGATGGAAACTGTTGAGCACACACACCACCGCGTTCAGCGGAACGGAAGGTACCTAGAAAGACCCGGCCGCAAGAGGTTCTGCAAGGCTTCACGCCTACCAAGAGACGACGATATTTGCGATCCGGATGCTGTTATCGTCTTCCTCTACGGTAGAGTCTTGCACGTGATGTGCAAAAGAAGTCCGGGGTTCGAGTCCCGCCAGACGTCGTATTTCCGCTTTTTCTGCCGTGGGTAGCAAAAGGGAAATTAAGTGGAGATAATCACGACTGGGAAAAACCAGGCGCTGATTAGGGGCTTGATCAACCCCGGAGGATGTTGTCGGCGGGAGGCCGTATCGAGCCCAAAGGTACTTATTTTGCTTGTTTATAGAGGATAGACCACTGAGCTACTTAGCCAGGGCTGACTGAGTAGCTCAGTGGTCTATCCTTTATGAACGAGCGTAATGATCTACCGTAGTTCTGTACGGGTAGGTATAGTCCTGATCTGTATGATCTGTATGATCTGTGTGATCTGTACGGTATGGATAATATGTATGATATGCTTGATTTATGTATTGCACGCGTTTCCTGGGGTGGATCTGTGCTATATACAGACCCTGCACAGCATATCAAACCGGCCTTTTGGGGCCCAGATGATATATCTGCAGATGATCTACCGGTAGATGACCTTCCTGTAGCTATGTCATGATCTATCTGAGGAGAGTCAGAGTTTGCCTTCCTTTTCTTTTCGGGGGGTGGGGAGAGGGGGGGGGGGTGGGGGGGGTGTATAGAACAATGTGCGAGGAAGCAGATCCGAGTCGAAACGCTGTTCGAATATGTTTTTGGAATACATCACAACTGGACCGCCTGCCCTCTGGCCAACACCCGCTTTTGTTTGTTTTCCTTTTTCTTCTGCTGGCCTTTTCCGAGCAGCAACACACCAAACGCTGCACCTCATGCTTGGGGGCTTTGAAGAGAGTGAACCGGTACCTGCCTGCGGCGAAGGCCTCCGCGGCGGCGTCTCTGGCCTGGGTAAGCGTGGTGGCGATATTGCGATGGGCTCACTACTACTACCACTACCACTACTACTACTACTACTACTACTACTACTACTACTACTACTACTACTACTACTACTACTACTACTACTACTGCTACTACTACTACTGCTACTACTACTACTACTACTACTACCACTACTACAGTACTACTACCTACCTGGTATTAAATACTTTTGGAGATTTCCTTTCATCACCTGTTGGCAGCGCTACTAGTGCGGGGGACCGTATAGAATAGGACCTACCGTACGTACAAAAATCTACATCAATAGCTATTTTTACAAACAGTGTTTGGTCCTATTTTACTACGGTCCCCCGTAGTAGCCGAACGCGCCTGCAACACGCGCCACGTACGACTCAAGTGTACGTACTAGCACTTGTTGGCCAACCTGTCTCTGGGACTGACGGCGGTCCCTCGACCGAGGATCTACAGTAAGCACATGCACGTAATATCTCCGGAAACCCTTTAGTGTTTTGCTCATTTTGTTTTCGTTGGACACCTATATCAATAGGCGTGGGGGGTTCTTGTGCACGATTTCCCCCCCCCCCCTGCTCAAAGTCCGTTCTTTTTAGGAGGGTGAGAGGTTTTACGCTCCTACACTACCGTGTACTGAAGCAAAGAACCTCAGAAAACGTCAGGTGCCCTGCTCGTTACCGTGCCAGGCACGCGTCGTTCCGGTCGCTCAAAAATAGCGGGGACCTCATGCATGTGCAACGTGCTTTTACGCGCATTGCGGTAAACCACGAATTGTCCGGCGGGAGGGGGGGGGGGGGGGGGGGAGGTTGTTTTCCATGTTCAAGCGATCGCCGTCGTGGTTTGGCCGTTTTTTTTCTGCGTATATATCCGTGCCGCCGATTGAGCCGTCCCGCGTAAGTCTTCGGCGTTACATCTAGTTTGTACCAGTATACGTTAGCGATCTCAACTGAGACCAAATGTGTTACGAACGTAGGTTGTCTCCGATATTCTTTTTTTTTTTCGTTTTTTTTTCCCCACCCATTTGTGTCGAACCCTTCGCCTGGTGTGCCGCACCATCGGCAGAAATAAGGACGTCGCCTGGAGGCTGGTACGAACGTTACATGAAACGGACACATATGTTCCTGCCCAGAATAGTAATGTTGCTGTTCGGTCATCGTGTTCGAAACTGTTTGTAGACATAGTCACCGTTGGTACTTCAACGTTGAATCAAAACCGCTCTTGTCTTTAGGTACAGCGTGGCACGATAACAACCCCCAGCCTAACATAGGTGTCGAGCTTCTATAACGAGGGGCCATAGTTAATAGGACCAAATATTGTTAGTAAAAATGCTTAGATACATACCTGGTAGGTTTTTAGGTATACCATAGGCCCTATTAACTATGGTCCCCCGTGGTAACACCATTGCGTTCCAAACAACAAGTATACGTTGGATTTGTTACTGTTGAAACCCGGGGCCAATCCGCGTTTCCCATATGCGGGCGAGGCGAGCATGGCCGATGGCGCACGCAGTTTTTTGGGGCGCGGAGAGGGCATGGTTGTCCGGTGGAAACTTCACGGAGACGTGGACGACGACGGGCGCCTCCCCCACGCACCTCCAGATTGCCTGATGGTTGGATGTTTCTTCGTGGAGTCGATCGTCATTTATATTTCCATCGTGAAATCGAAATCGCGCGTTGACAGTGATCGCGTCGTGCCGTTTCGTACCGTGCATGGTTTGCATGACAATCCTTTTGTACCCCCCCCCCGCCTTCCCCCGTGGTCATGCGGCTACGGCCATGCATGATATCGAGTGCATCTCTCCTATCGAGTACACCCCCCCCCGCCCGCCCGCCCGCTCGCCCACCAACCCCGTCCCAACACTGTAGACACAATACAAAAGGTTAGCTGCGGTGTAGATGTTGGAAGGGATAAACTACCAACCCACCATACAGTCAGCGCCAACGATTGTTTGTAGAAGTGCGTCGGCCGCAAGGATACCGGTAGACCTTTCCAACCAACAGCAATCATGTACGAACTCCAGACAGGGCATCGACCACCCCGTTCTTGCCTCTCGTCATCCGGATCATGCCTATAACCCTCCACGCCATCTGCTCCCTCCGCACCCCCCACCCCGCGCGCCCCCCCTGTCCGCGGATACTGACTGTGGCGCCCTCGTCATCTTTCGTCGTCCTGGAAGGCGGTATTGAGAGGGGCGCGAGCTGTGGGCGTCTCGGCCTCGCCTTCCGCCTCCGTTCTCAGGTTCGCGACGGCTAGGGCAATGCTTCCCGGGTTGTCCATGATGCTCGTGAGCCTCGGTTCCGTGAAGGTGCGCCCAACCCACCCCCCGAAGCAGGATTGACGTTTCCCATCTTCAAAAAGCGTGTGGGGGAGGAAGAACCCCCGACGTTTACGGACACCCATGACAGATCAGACAGATCATGATCTAGATCTTCTGCAGTTCCTCACCCGCCGTTGTTAGAGGTTGGTGCAGGATCTGCGTATATTACGGGGGGGCATAGTTAACAAGACCAAATATTGTTAGTAAAAATTGGGAAATATGTAGGATTTTTGTGTGTGACGTAGGTCCTATTTACTATGGTCCCCCGCAATACCACCCGTGTTCCAAGACATGAGAACGGTTTTGTATTTACACTTGATGCAAACTGTACTTTTGTTCTGGGCCATAGCGGTACAGTGCAGGCCCGACCCAGGCAACACCTTTGCTAAATCGTACAGAACTCCCATCCCGCAACACGAGCTAATACGGAGGCAACCATACTAAACAGGACCTACGGCACACACAAAAACCTAAATATGTCGCTATTTGTACCGACGATATTTGGTCCTGTTTACTATGACCCCCGCAATACAGGCAGGCCATATTCACAAGATCGGGGGATTATGTATTTCTCCCCTCGGAGAAGATCTAGACCCATAACGAAGTGGAAATCGATGACCAATATGTTTGTTCCTCGTGGTGTGCACGATTTAAGCACCACACTCTCTTCCCTTTTTCATGCTCCCACAACCACAGCGGGCTGAAACATTACAGCGAGTGACTCGAACCGCAACAGCCTCGTTCCGCTCCTTGCCCGGTAAGAGGGTCGACTCGACGCTGTGTGTTTCGTCAAAAGAGATGCAGCGCGCCCGATGTCCTCGCGAGTGTTGGCCTGGGGATGACTTCAAAGAGAGTTGTATCGCCCTCTAGGTGGCTTGTCGCCGGCGCCAGCCAGTACGAGCACGTGCGTTGATACGGTCCTCAGAACCTACCCACACGCTCGAGGCTTGATGCGAAAGGTACTGCAGGTTGGGAAGCAACAAGGGCGAGGAGAGACGATTCATTCGAGATACGTGAGGGTATGTCAGACGTGTGTGCGAAGCCCGGTAGGTACTTCGGAAGAAGGGGATCTTGTATTGCGAAGCCACCTTCCTGCCCCACGATTTCCTCCACGCGGGAGACACTATCTCGACAGGCTTTTAATGAAAGACACGGCCAGGCTTCAAGTGTGTCGTCGCGCTTGGGTAGATTCTGCTCGTGTTTTTTTTTTTGTTTTTTGTTTCAGGAATCAAGATCGCTCGCACCGCTTTTTGCATCGGTTGCAAAGTGCTCGCGTGGACCAACCAAAATGCCCGAATATTTTCAGAGATCCGATTCGATCTTGCCGAGATATTCGAATACATATCAAAAGTACCAAATTTTGTCGACATTTATGCATCAAATCCGTATGGCAGCTCCAACAAATCGTGGATGCCGATCGAGGTAAATTTTGGTGTACGAGTAGACAGTACGTAATATTATTATCATTTTTTCCTTTGCCTTCCGACAATGTGCAGCATTATCTTCAGCATTGATCAGTCATCACTTTCCTGAAAGAAGAAAACTTCGGAAACTAAAGAAACCCATGCACCAAGTTATTATTATTTTGTTTGCCTCCCGACAATATAGCTTCGTTAGATGCCGTTTCCGATATAAACCGAATATCCTTCCGTACATCAGCAGAGTATCCCTCATACGCTTCTCTGCCAGCCGTTTCCCTGTTTCCGTTCCCCACATCATTTCATTTCAGCCACCGGTAGAGTGTTATCCTATCCGAGGAGACGACCGATACCAGCTACGCTCTGCCCAATTCGTCACCCATCGGGTGATCTGACGAAAAAAAAACGGTTCGTATGCGCTGAACAACAAGTAGTTGCGAGAACGAGTGACCTTAACCCTTTTAGGACCCGCCCAGTCCCGTTTTGGGAACAAAACTACTTACAGTTTGAGTACTGTGTCCCCTCATATGGGAGTGTGGTGCTCTAAGGGTTAAAATTAGTGCGATGCCCCGCTTGATTTTGCTTTCGATCTGACATGTCGACCTCGTATTTTGAGCCGCATGAATGTGCACAACAAACGGGAAATCAACGGAAAATCTTCCCTTCGTTGTGGTACTGTTTTTTTTTTTTTTTTTTTCCTCAGACAATTTACTGTCCATTTTAGATGTTGTTCGGATCGTTGTGTCGGTCACATGTCTCATCGACCAAAAGAGAAAAAAAAAGAGGAATCAGGAGGGGCAGAGGCTTTCCATTTGTTGATCGGTGCATGGACCAACACCGTGTGCCAAACAATCACACAAACAAAATCGAACCTGATACAAGGCACGTGATATTGAGCGGGGCGTGGACGGTCTTCGACTCTGGCGACACCTTTCGTGGGGCGAGACAGCTCGTATTGCGTTTCATGGTTGCCTCCCTTGCTTCCCGCTGGCGGTGAATGAATGCTGTGAATGACCCCCCCCCCGAGCAGGTGCTGGAACTCCTGCAGAAAGGGCTTACGACCGGCGGCTACCACCACCAAGACAACGACTAGAGGAACTTCCTCCGTGCTCAAACATGAAAAAAAGGGGATACTCGTGTAGAGCGTTTTGACGCACGTTACCCGACCCGACCCCCATGGAGGCATGTGTGTGTGGGGGGGAGAGGGGTCCTTGTATGGTAGAGGATGCATGCTGACTGTGCGTACCGTGACTAGGTTTCAAACACGACGGCGGGTACTAATAGCAGAGAGCCTGTACCGTAATCCGTGCCCAAAAAGTATACCTGGTACACACAAAAAAACGAAAAGCATACTTTTCTTTTTGTTTCACGTACGTACGCGCATCCGACCCCGACCGTCATGGACGGGCTACCGCGCATCCGACCCCGACCGTCACGGAGGGGCATGCGGTGATGCTTGTATGGTACCCGGGTGCATGCTGTTGCGTTCCGTTTGCTACGGTCCTGCCAGATACCGGTAGGTTTTTATTCATCACACAGCAGAAGCAGCAGCAGCAGTATAGTCGTGAACGACGCCACGTACATCATTCGGTAGGGTGTGCTAATGCTGTGCTCTCTGTCGCGCGACAAAAACTCGGCAAATATTAACGCCTGCTGTTATAGCGATAGGTGGGATCAGAGTACGGCCGTACGCCGTAGAGGTAGACCTTTTTAGGGCAAGAAATGTTCTGGCAGATCGGCCTCCTTTTCTCTCCCTATACACTGGTGTTACGGGGGACCATATAAATCAAAACCCATCATATCCACGAAAAGCTACACATTCCAGTGTTTCTAGTCAGTATATTTGGGCCTGATTACTACTGTATGTTGTCCCGCTACATGTTTCAGCAGTGGAGTATGGTATGATTCGTGATAATACGTCTGTATAGTAGGCGTTTTCTTATGGTTTCGTCCGGGTTTCTGTTCTACAGCCTTTTCTTGAGCCAGTTTTGGGGTGAGATTATATACGCTCGTAGTTTACAGCAGTAGAGCTGCTCAAGTGGGAGGAGCTTCAGAAAAGCTCGGCGCTGTGCCACTCCTCAACCGTATAGATGGCGCGCGTTCTTTCTTTTTCTTTTTTTTCTTTGCCTTTCTGGGCAAATTATGCCTCACGCGTTCTTATTTCTGTTCCTTCTTCTTTGTTGCCTTTTTTTGTCAATTTTTGCCTGACTGGCCGAAGGGGTCGCCTGCACCGGGCCAAAAGTACACAGCCAATACGACAGCGTTGGAATCACAATAATTCATTCGTGTTTTTTCTTTACGTGAACATTTCCTCAGATTCTTTCTTCGCACTACGTTGGCCGTACGGGATTGTGTGGCCTCGGAGGCTTATTACGTAGCACGAGAGGCCATAGCAATCAGAACCGGCTGTGCCTAACAGAGTAATCGGGACCAAATTTGCTTCGTAAAAACACCGGGATATCTATAGGTTTTTGTATGTACTGCACAACGCGGGCGTTGCGAAGTAGCCGGGATATCTCCCCCCCTTTCTGTACAACGCGGGTGTTACAAAGTGGCCGGGACCACCCCCCCCCCCCCTCCTCTGTACAACGTTGGCGTTACAAAGTGGCGGGACCCCCCCCCCCCCCCCCCCCCCTGTACAACGCGGGCGTTACAAAGTGGCCAGGACCCCCCCCCCCCCCCCCCCACCCCCCCCTGCACAACGTGAGCGTTACGACACTCCTCGTGGAGACATTGGACAATGTACAGTAGCACAACCAATACCTGTAGGCGTATATCGAGGCTGTTGCGTTTTTGATGCCACCGCGAAGCCCCGTTTATCTCGGGTAGCAGTAGAGCGGTCGTGAGGGAGCCTACGGCGTGCCCGCGGATGGCGTATAGCGGGAGGAAAAAATGACGTGGTTTGCGTGGTGCCTTCGCTTTTTATGTAGGTACTGCTGCAGCCTGTTCGAAGGCAGCGGAGACAGCGCACCGTCCCCACATCATACCTGGTAAAGACCAGGCTCGTAGGTCTAAGAACCTCAAGGTTTTTCGGAATCTGTGTTTGCACTATTACGGGGGACCATAATTAATAGGACCTACGGTACACACAAAAACCCATATATTTCCGTATTTTTACTGACGATGTTTGGTTCTATTTACTATGGTCCCCCGTAATATTCACGCAATTGATACCGTTGATAAAAAAAACATGAGGTTCCTTCTCGCCCTGTCAGGAGCGATGTACATACCTGCGCGATACAGTTTACGTCGTGCTTGCCGGGTTTCATGGACGCACTGCACAGCCGGGGTCACCAACTTCACCTTCTGCGTACCTCGCTGTAGCACCCTGAAGCTTGCTGAGCTCATGAAACCTCTACGAGGTGTATTACTGAGAGTGAAACCTGTGTGGATCTCCATCGTGAGTGAACACACAACACTTACTACCTAGTACCCAGTGGAATTTGAAGCAAAGTCGTGTGGACTACTAAATACATACCGCTTTACGCTTTCGAGCAAAGCGTGTGGCCGATTCGTGCAGACAATCCAAAAAGGCTCGATTGGTTTTTCAGGTTGACCTTTCTACAGTAGGAGTGTGGCGTCTTGCATTCGGATCCGCGTGTTCCCTCAGATGATTACAGATTGATGGGCATTTCGTTTAGCTCGCTCGGAAATGAGTCACGGAACAGCCATCGCAACGGATGGGGGCTCTAATCGCCCAGTTGATCTGCCCCTACCACACATTCACGCTCACAAAGCTCGCCGTCTGAAGTATGCCGCCCTTGGCGAGCTATACAAGAGCATGGAGCGTTCGTGGACTCTCCTTCGTTTGAGTGATGTACATTGTTTGATGGTTCCGTGTCATGCCGCGGCATGCCGCGATATGTCGCGGAACGACTGCGGCGGCAAGTCCCACGGCAAGCGCCATGGCAACCCTCGGGGCAGGTCGCGGCAAGGCCCGCCGTAACCGTGGCACACCACGGCAAGTCCCGCGGCGAGCCCCGCGACAACACCGGCGGCAGGCCCCTCTGCCTGCTGCAGGCTGCTGATATAATCCCGCTACAGGGCCCGCGATAAAAGCCACGGCAACACCCGCCGCCAGTCCCGCGGCAAGTACAGCGGTAGCGCCCACGAAGTCCTGCGACAAGTACCGTGGCAACACCCGCGGGACGTTCTGCGGAACGTCCCACGGCACGCCCCGCGACATGTGCCACGGCAGTTACGGCTGGGAACAGGGTACAAGGTGGACCCCCGGCGGGTCCTGCGGAGGGTCAACTGTTTTTCTGCATCTTGTGGGCGGGAGCACAGCGCCGATAGGGGGCGGGACCACGTCGGACATAGCGTACCAAATTCGAACAGCGTGCCAGGGTGGGTCTTGCCGCGGCTCTTGCCACGGGAATTGCTGTGGATGTTGCCGGGGGACTTGCCGCGGGTCTTGTTGTGGGTGTTGCCGCGGGGCTTGTCGCGGTACTTGCCACCGGCGTTACCACGGGATTTACCGTGGGTCTTGCCGCGGGCCTTGTCGCGGGTCTCGCCGCGGGTTTTGCCGCTTGTCTTATGGTGGGTGTTGCCGGGGGTGTTACCGAAGGTTGTCTCGTGGGTCTTGCCCCGGGTCTTGCCATGGGATTTGCCATGGACATTTCCGCTAAGCTTGCCGCGGTACTTGCCACGGGACTTGCCGCAGGGATTGTCGTGGATCTTGCCGTGGGTCTTGCCGCGGGTCTTGCCACAGGTCTTGTCCCGGGTCTTGTCGTGGTTCTTGCCGCGGGTCTCGTCACGGGTCCTGTCCTGGGTCGTCTCGTGGGTCTTGCCCCTGGTATCGCCGTGAGGTTTACCGTGAACACTGCCGAGGAGTTTGCCGTGGGATGTCATGGCAAGTCCCAAGGTAATATCCGCCGGCACAACTGTGGCACGTTCCGCGGTATATGGTAACCCGTGGCCCTTGCCGCGACATGCGACGGCATGCCGCCGATACTGCCGCCATTGCCACGAAAAAGTTTAGCAAAGTGCATCAGTGCGTTTTGCGTGATCCGTTAGCCAGAAGAGGATGGTGACTGCGGTGGGTTGCGTATTACGGTATCTGGGGAAAGGTAAGGTTGCGAGATCACCCACACAAAACGCCCAGCGACTGTCGCGCCTCATAAACGGCGTGAGCTTATGATACTTGCGGAACAAACACACAGAGGCACGCCGGAAAAGGTTCCGTACACCGACGAGACGCGTTCCCGGGTTCCCAGGTACAACCCCAACCTCATATCTAAGAGCCTCAACACTGCCGGAGGGGTTCGGAAAATCGTACGCGGCATTCCCAGGGGACAGCCAACGATAGCAGAACCCCTAAGCGGCTAGGCTGCGAGTTCGGGGGTGGTGCATCTTTTATCTTGATTGTTGTTTATACGCATATTTTGAAGGAAGACAAGGAACCCGCAGGAAGGATGACAGACACACGAGCGGCGACATGGATACAAGAGAAGGGCAAACAAGACATACTGAGACTTCATGCCTCAGCAGAGAGGCTTCATGGGTCCCAAATTATATGCCAGGGTACCAGGTACGAATTTAACCTACGACGCAATCTTACAAAAGCATTGCGAAATCAGAAACCAGGGGGATCGCCAGACGAGTGGGCGTTTGTTTCGGGTGAAGGCCTTGTTTGTTGAGCTGGTAGGGAGTGGCTGCGCCTCACTCCGTGAGTGAGATCGCAGCTCTATGGAACAGCACGACGAAGTAGAACAAAAAAAAGCTACAGTAGGAAAACAACAGACTACCTGGCCCACCCATCGTTGGTGCCGAGGTGTGTAACACCGACAACGGCATCAGTCTTGTTTGGGTTTATTCTACCGGGGTACCTACTCACTGCGACGAGGTGCCGCGTTGATTGCAAACGGCAAATAGCAACCCTGGGTGAGAGCCTCTGGCTGGTCGCGGCATGAGGCCTCATTAATCCCAACCTATACAAATCCGGCGAAATGTTACAACAAGCCATTTATGACAATCTGAAGTTTGGTGGAGCGGGAAGAAAGCACGAACATCGTGGGGGTTAGATTGGATAGTGTATGGGGACGGGGGGAGGGGGGTTCACTGGAGGAGAAGGCATACATACCACTCTGCCCGGGAATATACGCGATACGTTTGTTGTTAGAATTTGCATCAGATTCCTGGAAATTCTACCACCGACCAGAGTGGGATTTGGGTGGGATATCACGAGCAGCAGCAGCAGCAGCAGCAGTAGCACAACTGCACATCTCGGGTGGGCAGGGGCGGATAGAAGCGAAGTAGCTACTACGAAGCAGCGAGAGCAGCAGCAGCAGCAGCAGAGACGATCGATGGCAGTAGTGTAAGGGAATAGAGAGACAGCGCGCTGTAACATGGATCGCACAGTCGTGTGTGTCGTTGTCCCTAATTAGGCAGGCGAGCAGCGACTTGCAGATAGAGAAGCTAAGAAGGGGGCTGGAAGAGGCGGAGCATTCGGGGAAAGCCGAGCCGGCGTAGAGCTACAGCGCCAGGGAGGCGGCAGGTGCAGGTAACGGGGGGGGGAGGAGGAGCGCGTTAGCCAACCCAACCGAAGGCAGTGGCGCTCAGGTTGAGGCGGTGGTGATCTCGACCTGGAGCAGCGAGAGGGTAGCAGAGGAGAAGCGAGGGTACGAGAGAGACGTCTCAAGGGAGACCCGTAAGAGGATGCATGCCTTTGATTTCAGTGGGCGCAATGAGGATGGCTATGGGGAACCTACAGGAACCCCGCAACAGTACGCACGGCACAAGGAACCGCGTGCCCATGGCATACACCCCCAGGGGGCAACGCGGAACACCATGGGGCCACCCTGGAAACGCTGGGTGGTTTCCTATCAGACAGAGGCCTGGGGAAAGTGGGGGAATTTGGCCAGGGAACTCCGAAACACCAGAGAATATAAAATTACGACCGAATCCCGGAGGTGGCGATGTGGGAAGTGGGGGGAACCCCGCAGACAAAACAAATGGCGGAGGACGACTACTTGGCTGATGAGTGGGGAGGGGTTCAACGGGTAGACGTTGTAGCCGGAGGCTTTCGAGGAGGAATCCATTGAGCGGCTCGGATGATATCCATGTAGCTGGAGCCGAGAGGAACCACGTCGCCGACGGGGTGGAAAGCCGACGCGCTGCCGGATCCGACAATCAAAGGCCCCGGAGATGAAACTGGAATTGGCGCCGTTATGCCTCGGGGGCCGGTAGCGATGGTGGGAGGGAGAGAAGAGGAGCGGCGTGAAGAAGACGCTTGTCGGCGAAGAGAAGGGCGGGGGGTGAGGGACCATTAGGGAGATTAAAAAGGGGGAGAAATTCAATGGGGGGGAGGGGCGGCAGGGTGTGCTGGCGGCATTGCAAGTTTAAATTTGAGGGCGAGAAGAGGGGGCGGGACGAGTGGAAGGAGGAGGGGTGGCGCGTACTCAATGGAGGGGGAAAGAAACGATTCACATCAGAAAATGGCGGAGGGGGGGGGGGGGGCAAGAGGGGGAAGGACGATAGAGGACAAGGGCTCTGCGGAACCGACAGGCGGAAACCAAGCGAGGCGCTGGATCGCGGTGGAGGTCACCGCGCGGACCTGAGCGGCTAGGAGACCAACAACGTGAAGGGGCTGGTGCCAGGGTCGATCGGACTGGTGAAACCAGATACAGGAGGCGTGGAGGGGGGGTGTCAGGGGGGAACAAATGATGAGGGGGACGTACGGGACGGAGTCAGGGAGGTGAGGGGGTGTACTCGATATCGTGCACGGCCGTAGTCGTGTGACCAGAGGCGGGGGTGGCGAGGTACAGCGGGAAATGAAGTGGCCGAGCAGGCGAGCACGGGAGGGACGGGGGATTGCGGGACAGGGGGTCGTACACGGGGCGAGGGTGCAAGAATGGAGTTGCAGACGACCAGGATGGGGGTGCCCGTCGGAACGAGGCTGCACACGGGAGGGAAGGAAAAGTGTGTGGCGTAAGGTTACGCACGGAAGTGGGGGGGACGGAGTCCCAAGGGGGACATATTTCCAAAGGGAGGGGAGATCGAGATTGCGGGCGGACGGTTGTGCACGGGAGGAGGAGAGAAACGGTCCCGGCACGCCGGCCACGAACGGAATGGTGGTGGGGACCGATTGTTTTCGGGGAACAGAACAATATCGACCATTCGCACTGTTGGAGCACATTGCGAGGGTAGGCGTGCTGGCGGATGGAAGGTACGTCTGGGAGGTAACCTAGAGCGCGAGCCGGGGGGCAGAAACCACCGCAGCGCCGCGAAGCAAGCGACCGCGGAGGTGTGGGAGGACGCGGCGGTCGATATCAGAGCAAAGAAAACGAACGCGCTCGTGGTAAGATTGACGCGCACATGGTGAGAGGTTCACGGATGAATCCGGGGGGAGTTATTAACGAGAAAGGGAAGAGGAGGATAGTTCACAAATCGACGCACAGCGAAGGGCCAAGGGGGAAAAGGTGGCGGGGCGGCCAGATTGCGAGACGACGTACTGACGCCAGATCCCGGAATGCCGCCTGTCAGGTGTGATGCTTCAGATCGGAGCTGGAGGCTTTGGGGACTGACAGCCAAAATCAGGAGGGGAAGGCAGATTCTGATACAAAGTATGGACGCAAAGAGCGCTTTTTTGTCAAGTGGGAGTGGGCCCGGGCAGATAGATGCAGTGAGTGTCGAGTGTTTTCCGGGAGATTTCCTGGCAATCGACTTGCGGCTACAGTTCGGATGGAGTGCGAGTCCAGGGTGGTGGTTGGTGATCGCCGGTGCCGTTCATCAGACCCAGCGGGTAACGAACAAGGCATCGGCGATGATCTTGGCCATGGGGATGGCGCCAACACAGCGCATGTCCAAACAGCGGCGCCCACGAGGGAAGGGGTGGAGCCGCTACCGTAAGGTTGCACAGTCAAGACGGTCGAGGAGGGGGGGCAATAGGCACTGCATGGCATATATCCCTTATGGATGCCATGGTAGTGGTGGGGGCAACGTACGGAGAAGCTGGGGGGGGGGGGGGGGGGTCTCATGTCATGCATGGCCGTAGTCGTATGACCATATACCCTTGCATGCCTACAATGCCGGGACGGAGCACGACGGATTTTCACCGGCAAGGCAGACATTGCTAGCACCAAGCGCGAAGCGCCATGAGGTGTTAGGCGAGTCGCACGATTGGTGGGTTGCATCCTACTAAGAAGCACATTTGAGGCGGACTTTTTCGCATAGGGATGACGGCGTCAATGAATAGATTTATTTTCCGGTGTGGCCACTTCCAGAGTCAGCAATCGGTATAGGACAATCTGTGCCTTACCATATACACACTGCATGAGACGATCATCCCCCTTGTGCGGAGTTGAGCTTCTCAACCCCGCATAAAAATGATCTAACTCGCCCGTCAGCGGTGGTGACCGCCCAAAACAAAAGATAAACGGTACCCTGGTTGTCCAGCTCACGCAGTAAGAGGCGTGTTTTTCACCGTCATCGCCGACCGACGCCAACCTAGGGGGGGGAAAGCGCCTAGCGATGTCGCAGTCGCTGGCGTCGGTTCATTTCCAGGCCATGGAGGAGCTTGCGGAAGGGGGATACTCCCTGCTGTCGCAAACAAAGGTGACGGACGGGGCCCCCCAGAATAAAGTGCTGGAATTTGATAAGGACACAGAGAAAATGGCGATATCTCCCCCCACCCAGGGATACCAACGAGGTACAGGAGACCCCGCACAAAACAAAATAAAAACGGTACCCTGGTTGTCTAGCTCACGCAGAAAGAGGCGTATTTTTCACCGTCATCGCCTACCGACGCCAACCTAGGGGGGGGAAAGCGCCTAGCGATGTCGCAGTCGCTGGCGTCGGTTCATTTCCAGGCCATGGAGGAGCTTACGGAAGGGGGAGACTCCCTGCTGTCGGAAACTAAGGTGACGGACTGGGCCTCCCAGAATAAAGTGTTGGAATTTGAACAGGACACGGAGAAAATGGCGATATCTCCACCACACCCAGGCACACCAATGAGCTACAGGAGAGACCCTGGAGGATCGGTCCCGCAGGGAAGCGGACGGTGACGGTCCTTGAAGTTTTCTCGCGTCAGCAGGGAAGCTGCATACTTTACCCCAACCTGGAGGCGGCGGCTTCTGCAGTTGAGCAAACTGCCTCTGCAGGGGAAATGAGGGAGGGGGGCGTAGGAAACAAGTAGGAAGAGAGGGCAGAAGCAAGGAGGGTACCGCAGCTGACAAAGGAGCTCATGGAAGACGTGGAGCGGTGGAGATTATGTTTGATGAAGAAAGGCCTTTCGGGGAGAGGACCGAGGATAGCGACGCGGGTTTTCCGCTTCGTGGACGAGCTTTACAATAATAAAGCCTGGGTTTCGTAGGCATCGCTAGAGTTGGTACGGGGACTGTGCCTAGAGGCGGCAGTGCACGGCAGGTACAGGTTGACAGAGGAGGAGAGACGGAGGACGATCCGGAGTCGGAGTGGCAGGGGAGCCGATGGGGGCGACAAGGATGGCGGAGATGGGAGCGCAACCGTGGGTGCTCCAGAGAGAAGGAGGGTGGGCGTCGAGAGCATTTATGGGGTATAGACGAGGTCAGACATGGAGGGTCCACTCTAGGTGTCGACAGTTCTGGGGGAAGGACGGGGGAATCGACCAGCCAGCCGGGGCAGGGGACGACGTCGGGCGTGCAGAGGCAGGATAAGGGGAGGGGCAGGATAAGCACGCCGCCTCCGAATAGGTCTCTGGGCTTTTGAAATTGTCTGCCATATTGAGGGGCAGGCCAACCGCGTCCAATACGTATCGGGAATATGAGACAAGGGGGGGGGGGGGGTGGACGAGGGAGATCCGTCCCAGCTCCACCCCCCTCCCCCGTGGAGGGGGAGAGAGGTAAGATTCTCCATGATACCATTAATAAAATGAACGAGCTGTGTGTGTCGTGGGTGACAACGTCGTATCGAGTAGCATCGTGCATAACAGCAGTTATTACCTGGTGCCACCATGAACCCGGTACCTGGTATGTACCGCCTTACAGGGCAACTATCTTGTTGTACAGTGCGTATAATAAAAAAAGAAAACGAGGAATAGGTTGATGTCTGCAGGAAAACAAGAAGTAAGTGGTGTCCGCAGGGAGCAATCATTGTGCTGAAGTTAGCAGTGTCGAACGCACACATTCTTCAAATACTAATATTACGGGGGACCATAGTAAATATACCCCAGGTAGGACCTACCGTACACGCACAAAAACCTTGATAATTGCCTATTTTTTACCAACAATATTTGGTCCTATTGACTATGGTACCCCGTAACTCCTTGCTGCATTGTGCCTTCTCGTGACCCACACCGCAACGATCAAATTTTTTAAATAAGCTATCATACATTCGTGTACAATGGGAATGACATTCCCATTGTACGTCGTCGTGTACGAGCATGCCTTGCCTGTGGGACGGTCTAACATACCAGATACCGGTACACCACGACGACAGGTCATGTACTACCACTGTACCCTGGTATGTATGTGCGTACCCGATACCACATACCACTCGTGCATCAGATTCTGTGGACTGCTGCAATGTGAGGTCATCATCTATATTTATTTTTTTACCAACAACACAGAAACAGCAAAATATTTTTCTGAAACAGCACGAAAGCAGAAGTACACGAGTATTTTCAGAAAAGTTTTTTTAACAGCAAGAACGTTCTTCTACGTACGTACGATACTGCCGCACATACAGGGGAACGGCACCGGCACCACCACCACCTTCAACTTCACGATATCCATGGACTGCCAGCCGAGCGAATCTGTCAAGCATACCTAGTAGCATACCACGTGCGAGAGCCACCCTTCTTCCAAAGCTGCTTCCCATCGTATATAGTCTAGTACGCGGAGAAGACAGCATCAGCAGCAGCAAAAGCTGCGAAGGCCCATCTCTTTTCTTGTCCCTTCGCTCCTTCTCTCCGCCCGTTTTGGGAACCTCTTCACTTGTTCTGCAACAATACAATAAGAACAAGTAAGTACCCTGGTACGAGATAGTAGTAATCGTAGTTGCCTCGACATGGCCCGGCCAGGCCTGCTACGGTTGCTGCTCGGCGCGCTCGTCGGCGCTGCGTGTGGGTTCCAACTGCGTTCTCCTCCTCCCGTGCTGAAGAAGCCCAACTGCGTACTCCGTGCCCCTCTCACGAGAACGGGCGCCAGCACGCCAAGCTCGAGCTCGGTTGCTATTAATAATAAGGAGGGGGATCCTTCTGCGACCCAAGAAGACGAGGGCTTGGATTCTAGACACCAGAAAGAACACTTCAACTGGGACAAACAGGTGAGAGCACGAACCGCTATGATAAATAAATGCATACCTGGTACCTGGTACCTGGTACCTGGTATGGTACTACTGCTGCTCTGTTGCTGTATTGTGGATTTGACGGAGATCTTTGGATTTTGTCTAAAAGGGGACGGACAGGGCCGCACTTGTACAAGTAAGTGGGCAACATACCTCTGTTGCTGCCTTGTAAATTTGGGGGAGATATGTTGATATCTTGTCCTGCGTGGAGGAACAGAGGAGCAGCACGAGTAATCGCGCTCACCACACTGCTACTCGTACTGCTGTTGTTGTTAGAAAACTCCTATTAATAGTTCAAGACTACAGTCTCGTGCTGGGGACGAATCTCTCAAATTCTGAGTAATTATTCGTACTCAAGTGGGACTCGTCTGTAGCCCGAAAAGGTTGGTGCACGTCGAATGGGAGTCCGTGGTCACACAAAGGTGCTGGAGCCCTAGGAAGATCCGAAAAACAAAAAAAAATCGAAAATTCGCCTGCCTCAAAATACACGAGACGAAAAAAGCGCACACAAGATAAAACCAATGTGCAAAACTGAACTAACATGGCAGCGGGTATATCCTCTCAACTATAACATAGAAGAGTACCCCCGTTCCCACCACTAACCAACTCGTGGCTGCTGACTACAGCGAATGCTGTCTGAACTGCTGCCTGCACCGTACGAAACGCACGGTAGGTAGTCGTGAAAACGAAAGAGGAACACACCTGCCTGCTATCTGGAGTGCTGTCAGAGTGAAGACTCGCGGATATGCAGTGAAAAAAGGAGCAATCGAACCTTACTACCACACGAATATCAACGATCGCCATCTCTTCCTGGACTGTCTGACACAAAAAGGTGCAACACAGAGTTATGATACCACGTCCCTGATAATTGCGTAGGTTATTCCCCATGAAGGGTATACAACTCGTTAAACTACAAAAACCAGTGACGACGTTCATAACAAGTACCGGTAGATACTATTCTGCCTCGTGAAAAACAATATACCAAGAAGAAACAACTGCTTCTGTCGTGATGATAGTGTGCGCGCAGATCATGGGTCTCCATGCACCGTCTTCCTGCCGCTCTTCATGGCCGCCTCATCGCCTTGGCCCAATCTTCCCGCTCCTTTGCGCGTGCACTCGTTGACATTCCCTTCCAATCGTTTCCCTTTCTCCGTCATCCTGAAAAACAAAATGCTCCTCGCACTTGCGGTTCTGATCTGGAAAATAAAAATTCTCGCGCAGGGGGAGGTCAATAATCCGTCTCTTCCCCGCACGTCGACGCTCAATCTCCCTCCTCCCTCGTCGTCGAATCCAGCCTCCTACCGGCGCAATAGACTGTGCCGTAGTGTGGCCTGTGGTGTCTGTGGGTACCTGTGGGTACCTGTGGGTACCTGTGGGTACCTGGTATTATTAATTTTAGCCTGTACCAAAGGTGCCAGGTATCAACGAGTAGGTTTAGCAGTCTGGGAGAAGGGATCTTTAGGGATGTTGTTTACTTGAAAAACGTGTAGCGTGGTCTGCAATTCGGAATCGTCGTCCGCATCTGAGAAATTTAGGGTTAGGGTTAGGGTTAGAGTCTAGGGTTGGGTTGGGTCTTCGTCCGTACCTTGATCCCAACAGGAACCAAAACATCTCAACAGCCTACCAACCTAAAGACCCCTTCTCCCAGATTGTTAAAGGTCCTCTATCAACTACAGTAGCTACGAGTATATAGGCGGGTATATAAGGAACGCTGGGATACATATATACATATTAAATGTTCCTTAAATTTCCGTTCATGTACCTGGTATCGAACAGGTACCCGTACCGTATGGGCGATCTTTGTGCGCTGCTGCTGTTTTTTCTGTGGGCAGCCCAGCAGGGACATCCCGGGCTGTAGGCCGACCCGAGCACGGGATAGACAGTCAGTACAAACGAACGCACAATGTCTTCTTTGACTATCTCTCTCTTTGCATTACAGGCAGCGTCTACTTGAATACCTGGTATATAACTGGTGCCACCCTCTGGTACGTATGATACGTGTATGATCTCTGATGTAGGTACGTATACTCGTATACAGTACCAACATTTAAAGTTGTACCAGTATGTATGTAAATGGTCGTTGCCGATGTTCGTTCGCGGCATTGCCAGCACAACCACAACAAGAAAAACAGTCCCGACGATTGAAGTCCGCAGTGAGTGGTACTCGCAGTTGCAGTGACTGTGTGCCCTTCTCCGTTGAGTGCGGTACAACTCATTGTATACAGCCGTAGCTGTAGGATCTCCAGGTGCCTTTTACTGCCATGAACCACAGACCAGCTTCATCGAGACCCAGTCGGGCGGATGATAGATGTAGTAGGGTAGTGCTTGATGCACAGCGCATATGATGTACGGCATTCGTTTGTATTTGTGACACGAGCGCGACCTCCTTTTTTTCAAGGAAAGTGCGTTTTCGATCGATCGATGACAGTGAGACACGTCAAAATGTATTTATACGGGTTTTATGAGGAAAATCGCGTATTTGGTTGTCATGTGATACTCACTCGTACTTTGTGGCAGTCTGGACACTTTATCTCGTAAGGAAGTTTCTTGGGGCCATCCTGCGCACCCTGGCCGCGTACTCTTTTGAAATGCAGCTGCGGTACTTCTGAGTCACCCAACATATTTATGTTGTTGCGGACCTGGCTGACTCGATTGATTGCTTGGCATACGCGGTAGAAGTTTCCAATTCCCTTCGCATCAACGATGATATCGACCGTTCATGTGCCGATGCAGTAGAGGCGGTTTCGTATTTCCCCAGGTTAGGTCTTCCTAGCCCTTATTCCAGGCGATGCACAAGAAAGACAGAAAACAAACTATTTTGTTTTATATCATATATATGTATGTCCTTGCGCGAGCTCGCTATGCTCGCGAAAATAAAGCACTACTAACAGCTTGATATCTCAGCACGCAGTTCCTCGAAGCTGTTATCCTTTGGACGCCAACAAACGCATTCTACATCGAGAGGCAGCGTTCGGTTCTTTCGGGTATAACAGGTTTTTACTTCTTTCGTGACATTCCGTGGGCACTGCCGTGACATGCCGCGACATGACGCGGGCACGACATGCCGCGGGATGCCACGGGGCAGCCCACGGCATTTGCCACGACGTGCCGCTGAACGATTGCCGCGGCAAGGCCCACGGTAGGCCTCGCGGCCATGCCCACGGCAACCCTTGCGGCAAGTACCGCGGCATACCCGCGGCTTGTCCCGCGGCGTGGTTTCACGGCACGTCCCGCGGCGAGGTTCCACGGCAACACCTGCGACAAGCCCCGCGGCGACACCCGTGGCGAGTCCCGTGTCAAGTTCCGCGGCAAGGCCCATGGTAAGGCCTAATGGGCACAGGGTGAGCCTCCGGTGGCTCCTGCGGAGAGATGACAATATGTTTCACCTTGTGGGTGGGAGCAGGGTGCAAACCCTCTGCCGGGTCAAAGTACCAAACGGGAACAGAGTGTCAAGAGAGTGTCTTACCGTGGGCATTGCCGCGGGTGGCACCGCGGATGTTTTAGCGGGTCTTTCCGCGGGTCTTACCGTGTGGTTTGCAGTATCCGCGAGCACAGACGTGGCACGTCCCGTGGCAGATGGTAACGCACGGGCCTTGCCGCGACATGCGGCGGCATGCCTCCAGCACTACCGCGGGCACTGCCACGGGCACTGCCACGAAAAAGTTTTTTTAAAAAAGGCTCAAGTTCCCCAGTAAAAGCAACGCATTCAGTTATACGTTCTTGACGTGGACGTACTGCAAATACTCATACAGCAATGCTATTGAGCAGGGGGGGTGGCAGCTATTAGCGCTTCAACTTACCAGTATATACTAGCAATCATGTTGCTTCTTAACGAAACCACATTGCATCACACCGTAAACACAAAAAATGCGCACCGCATCGCACCGTACCGTACCGCACGATTCTTAAAAATGTAGTCGGCACCGGACCGCACCGTTCGAAGATGACAAGCACATAAAACGTGAGAAGGCCTTGGTTAGGGTCTTAAAACCAAGTTTTTTGCCACGGCACGAAACGGTATTAGACCGAGTTTGACCGAACCGTTCACCGCACCGTAAAGTTTGAACCTGCACCGCACCCGCACCCTATGAAAAGTGCGATCCGAAACCGCATGGCACCGCACCGTTGCGATTTTTCGATAGCCAAATCCGTACCGCGCTGACGCATTTTATGATTCTGCAAATAGAAAAAAACGCACCGCGGTTCGGCGCTACACCGTAAAAAAAAACCTTGGAAACATATGTCGAGGCTGCGGTTTGCTCCCTTTGTTCACAATACACGTGCAGGAAGAAGCCTTGAAGCACCGACGCGGCAGGGAACTGGGTAAGGCAACGTGTGTGCACCCATGGAGGGATATATGCGTGGGCTCTTAGTCTGGCGCTTCTTCGTGTCTTTGCAGCGTGCCTTAAGTTCGCCAAAAGAGGGTGCGACCTCCGTTTTGCAGCGCTCGCTTTTCTCGACAAGGGGTAAATAAGCTTGCAAATGAAAGTCAAACCTTATGCGTATTCTCCGAAAGGCTCTCGAACAGATGTTTCCGAAAATACATTGTTCGGTGCACTGGCAAGCAACCTTCCCGCTCTGAAAAAGAAATGCGCGCTGAAAAAAAAAGATCGCCCCTAATTGTGCGAACTCAACGCTCTTCACGGTGGTTGCTGCCGGGGACGACAGACGGCTAATCACTCAACCCTCTTGGAACTTCAGAGGGGAAACAAATGGCGGTACAAAGGGACGGCTATTGTACAGCGGCTGTCACCGCATGATTGAGGGATGATTCAATGGTTGATGCAAGGGAGTCGCATTGTACGGGCGCCGCGTGTTCCTTCCTACCCCGGTACTGCTGGACGCTCGTCGCGCTGCTAATAATCGCAGACAGTCCAATGGTTGATATCACCAAATTGTATCAAATATTACTTGGCCGATATCTCCTCGGGGTCTCACAGAGGGGTTGAAGACAGGAGCATGGCGCATTATTCAAGACGGACGCGCGCTAGAGTAGGAGGCACATAGCCCCAAACGTTTCTGAAGCTCCTCTCTTGATTCCCTTATAAAAGGTGGGAGCTCCGTACCCCATCCGAAAGATGATCCTGGAACAAAATGTGCGGTTCACCCCCCCCCCGTCCCCCCGTCCCCCCCGCATCAGCAAAAACTCCGCCTCAAAAGTGATCCTCAGTAGGATGTAGCTCACCCTTGATGTGACTCGCCCAACACCTCGCGGTGCATTCGCGCTTGGTGCAAGCAATGCCTGTCTCATCAGTGAAAACCCGACGTGGTCCGCCCCGGCATTGCAGGGATCCGTTAAGTTCGGAGAAGCGTGCACGATCGTTTCCCATCGCTCGAATTTTCCAGAAAGACGGGAAGTTTGCTTTTGCCGAGCAACTACAAAACAGGTGTTTTCGGAAATATCGAATCGAGAGAAAGCCTTCCGAAAACTTGACCTCAGATTTTGTTTTGCATCCTTATCATCGTTGTCGAGAAAACGATCGCTGACGACGCAAAAACGAAAAAGGGTCGCAACTACCCCTGTGCGAAGTCAACGCTCTCTGCTATCGAACATAGCACGGCTCGACTCAGGAATGGGCGTCCAGACCAAGTGGATCTGGAACATATCGATTTTGCGCTGGCGATTGTTCTTACGGTACCTTGTCGTCAACGCTACTGTCTACTGTAGCATACACACGGAAAGCTCAAAACAAACGCGTGTCAGAGAACAGAAGGTAGGATACGACTAAAATCGGGGGGGAGGGAATGTGGCTTGGTATCTGTGTTTGGATAAGCGATTTTTCGGTGTTGTTCATGTGATACAACGAGCACTACTTTATAGAGAAGTTCCGAAGCCTTCGTGTAAGGTTTCAGAACACGAAACGTGTACCAGCTACATCCACGTAGATCTTGTCAAGTGGTCACACCACTTATGTCTTGTACTTGCACTCATATGTCCAAGGAAAACGACCATCCTATTACGGAGGACCATAGTAAATAGGACCTAATATTGTTAGTAAAAATATGTAAATATGTAGGTTTTTGTGTATACCGTAGGTCTATTTTACTATAGTCCCCCGTAATAGCTCTATGCTTACATACGTATATATGCCCAGTAGACTGTGCTGTTTTTTCGTATGTAGTACGAGAAACTGTTCCATTTTATTCGCTCGATGCCGCCTACGCTCACGCTTGCTCTTACCACTTTATACTGCTGCTGCTGCTGCTGCTGCTGCTGCTCACCAACCCTTGTCACTGGTCCTGATCGCGGCGTGAGGATTGCTTACCTCGTGTTCGAGAAGATAATCCTAATCCCAAGCCTAAGCCCAAGCCTCAGCCTACGCCTATGTCAATCAGAACGACCCTGACCCTGACCCTGAGCCAATCAGAGCAGCCCTGACCCCGACCCTGGGCACATCAGACCAAACGTCGAAGAAACGGTACGCTCTATTACTGCACGGCGTACCGACACCACCTCGTCCCTTCATGTTTTCGCCTCGATGCCCCTCTCTGCTGAATACGACGCTTGCTTTGCCGTGGGTTCGACTTTCCCGTCGGCCTATGCTGGACTGCGTTGGCGGTGGGGTTGGTTCTGCAGTGGTATCCGGTGCTCGCCGTGAAGAGCACGGACCCGGGACGCGCCCACGCTGTTCAGGTGAGTCTTGCGGACGGCAGATGAGCATCAAATTTACTTGTATGGCGATGACATATTCCGCATGACGGCGACCTGCACCCGGGGTCGCAGGGGTATGAATGAAGATCTCAAACTGCAGCGGAGATAGGTGCTCATAAAAATCCGCAGTGGCAAAGATGGTTGATGGATGGGAAGCAAGTCGGGGTATTTTCGCCCGCTACGTGAGACGAAGGGTGATATGTTCAAAATCTCAGAACGTACCAAGCAACATTTTTTTCGCTTAGGCATTTATAGCTCCCCCCGTTTTCGTTCAGCGTCTCCCGCTGATGCCAAACTACAAATAGCAAATTACCACGTTACTATAAAAAAAATATCTGGGAAGGGATTTTGTTTGCCCCGCAGAACCTATTGCTGTCACCACATATTGTCAGCAGTGTTTTACCGTTCGAATCAGCGCTTCTCCATTGATATATACCAACATGATACGGGTTGTGTCGGTGCCGCTACTGTACCGTGTGCGCGAAGGTCTGGCTCTCAAGCGCGCCCCCCCCCCAGGCAGTCAAAAACATGCACCTGGTAAAGGGCTAGCAGGGGAAGGAGTTTATCGTGGGGGGTCTGAACAGCCTTCGGGCCCGCGCTAGATCTGGACACGTCCGCACAGAGTGACAGCGAGGCGTACCGTAGTCAAGAAACGCAATACGCATAACATTGTACACTTTGCTGTATACGTGGCGGTACGCCTGGCGGGTTTTTCTCCGCTCCGCGCTCACGAGGTGTCCTCTCTATGCCAGGTCCGAGCTCGATTGTTTTTGTGATCTCGAGGGTTTCCGTGGGTGGAGATTTGCATTGCCCGATAGGGAACCCCGCTCCTATACGTATTGTACCACGAAGATTTTCTCACGTAGTTCGCCGTTCGGATCTGGAGGTTCGAGTGTGTCACCGTTCGCGTGCACTAACTAACCACACTGATCGGGAAGGAACCTGCCGGGTGATGAACCTCTTCGGGACATGATCAGGAGTCAGCATCGAATTCAGGGAGGTATCCGTATAAGAGGAAGCGTCTACCTAATCATGTGTAACGCGCATCTCTCTCTCTCTCTCTCTCTCTCTCTCTCTCTCTCTGTTCCTATCGTCTATCGAGGCCGTTAACCTTATCCACACGCGTTCGGCGTTCCCACCCTTCTCTTTCTGACACACGCCCTGCCCCCTCCAACACCTGTTCTTCGCGGAACAGCTGCTCGGAAAAACTCTGGTCGTGTGGCAGAATGGCGAAGGCACCTGGGCAACATTCGACGACCGCTGCCCTCACAGGGCCGCCCCGTTGACGGAGGGCCGGGTGGAGAAAGATGGCAGCCTCATGTGAGATTGATTCACATAGATCTCCCGGCAGTGGGGTGGGTTGTTGGGTTTCCGGGTTGAAGGTGGATGATCGCGGGACGATACTCGGTCGAGTTACAGTTGCAAAAGACTGGTGATTGTTTTTTTTTCAACTACGAGTACGAGTTTGTAGATCACACCATCACGAGAGAATGTCAACTGCCGTCGATGCGCCACCATTTGCCCTTATTTTTTTCTTGCGGACGAGAGTCGGCCCCTTTCTTACGGTATTAATGGCCTTCCCGCCCGAAGCGTTCGAAATGAAAGTTGCACTGTCTGCGTTGACCATTGTAACGATCTGTTGAAAACTGGAAAACTGATCCACCCGCGACATGTTGTCATCTTCTTTCCGTCGTGCGGTTTGTGGATTCCGTCCGGGTTTTTCCTCACTCTCCGCATGCACGTAGCACATGCCGTTGTCTGTGTGTCTTCATACCACGAGGGTGTTGCGGTGCGCTGTGTAGAGCTGTTACACAAGGCCCTTCAAGTCTTTAACAACTCTGAGTCTTTCTGTTACCCCTTGCGCGCTTTATTGTTGCAGGTGTGCATACCACGGCTGGCGCTTCGACAGCGACGGGAAGTGCTTGAGCATACCCCAGAGCGAGCGCGGCGGAAAGGACGAGGCTCTAACGGCCGCGTGCGTGAAGGCCTATCCCACTCAGGTTGAAAACAATAAAAAACGGTCTGAGAATTGACGGCCGAGGCCGATCGGGGGAGAACCCGTCAAGTCTGTGTTGCTCCACAGGACTAACGAGCTTTCGTAGTTCATGATGCCCAAAATCGGACAGTGAGCTAGTAGTATCCAGCGCACACCAGACCAATACTCAAACAGAAACGACTGGCGGGGAGCCTGTGCGTACGCACCCCGCCATAAAGGGAAGCAGCTTTTTTGAAAGGATCACAAGAACGGCCTCACGCTTTCGCGTATCGGCCCTGGCCTCGTCATACGTAATATTAATCAGGAAATATTGATTGAATACAAAAGAAAAACGCCGTCCCCTCGCCGAAGTACTCCTTCTCGAGAGGAACGATTGGCCAATATTCACACGGCTAAGGCAAGCAACATATGAGAACCCCTCCGCCCCTCTGCCCCTCCCCTCGCTACGCCGAAACCTACGCGACTGCTTGCTTTTGGCAGGTCGCGCAGGGCCTAATCTGGGTATGGGGTGAAAATAGCCTGGACGCCGGACTCGAGAGCGCTGTCACTCCGGCACCATTGATTCCTGAGCTGGACGACGTCGAGGGGATCGAGTCGGGCAGAGTGAATACAGGGGCCGTCTACCAGAGAGACCTACCGTACGCGTGGGAAACATTCATGGAGAATGTTTTGGTGAGTACTGTAGTATCAAGCTTTTCACGGGCCATGACCCCAAACCGCGGGTTGGGTCAGAATGATTTTGAAAATCACGGGTCGGGTCGGGTCGGGTCGGGTCAAGTTCTCACGGGTCAGGTCCGATCATCAATACCCGACCCGAACCGATCCGACCCGACCTGCGAGGTTTGACCCAGCCCGTAAACAGCCGTGAGTATTACGTGTTTGGCCCGTACTTTCCCGCACGCCCCTGCTGCTGTATGCATTTCGGCTGGGTGCACTGTTGCGACGGGTGCGTGCGCTGTTTACTCTGAGCCATTCGCAAGCGCTGGGATGTTGCAGTAGGCCGCTGATGCGTCAAATTTCTTGCTCTCCATTTTGTGTGCCGACAAAAAAAGTAAACGGTTGATATCCCGGGTAAATGTTGTTCTGAGCATTGTTGTTCCCCCCCCCCCCCCCCCCCGGCGTTGGGGAATTTGCGACGTACACTTTTTCAAAAGGCCGGAAGGAGGGCAACGAAATGTGTTGCACCAACACCCGGGCGGCTATGCACTCCCTCTCGCCGCTTGTTCTCGCCAAGACCGCTGACCGAAGCACCACGTGCGCGAGTAGTGTGGTTGATTTTGTTCCATGGGGTGGCTTATCGGCCGACGGGGTGTGGCGTATCTTGCCGCTGTCCGTTGCCGCCGCTGACGATAATACCAACGTGCGCACGAAAAGCACGAAAACGCCGACACCCGCTGCGACAATAAAGGTACCAGGTACAGCAGTAGCCGAACACCTTTCCGGTTTACGGAGCGCTCCTCAGCAGCCGAAGAAGAACTATACCTCGGCATATATATTCTGCGTGTTGCAAATAGCATTCCTTTGTACGCCTGGGTATGCTAGGCCATGGCGGAGTGTCGTCGGGGTTGAGCCCTGGTTGTACCCCGAGATGACGACCAAACAAATAGTTTGGTAACTTTTCGTGTTACCAACCATAGAACCGTCTACGAGCAGCGTGAGCGCCCAGGAATAGCAGTACGAGTAAGGGTTCATGTTGCGCCCGTGCCGTACGACTCCTAGCATCAACCATTGTAACTCGGACACCAAACATTGGATCACCCCCCAATCACGCAGAGGCCGTCGCTGTGATCGCCAATTTTGTATCGAGAAGTGTCCCCCTCTAAACTCCCAAGAGGGGCCGAGCCAACGCATTTTCCGAAACGTCAGTTTTGGGTGAAGGATGGAGCTCCTATATATTTTTGTCGGACGAGGAGAGCCCCAGAAAAAGTAGGTGCGTCCACCCCATCTATCAACGTAAGCGCCCGTCCGTCCCTTCGAAAATTCCTCCTCACAAGCGGCTCTTAGGTAGAGGATGCAGCCCGCCCTTCACGCGGCTCGCTGCAAACACCTCACGATGCTCCGAGATTGGTTGCAAGCAATGTCTCCCTCCCTGAACGGTGAAAACCCGACGTTTCTCCGTCTCGGCTTTACAGGGATGTGAGGGCCTACGGTCATACGACTACGGCCATACATAACATTAGCACACCCTCCCCTACCGCCACCTCCCCCATCGACGATGGTGCTTTCGCCCAAGGCCATGCCCTAGCAGCAGCAAATGCAGGTGGACACATCTCGCTAAAGCGCGTCAGTCCAAACCGCTCACACCCATTAGCTGTCGGTTGAATCGCAGAAGTCGGAGAAAACGGAAATCATGCAGTTCGGATTTTCTGTCTTGTCAAATTGGTCTCGCTCTCTACTCTTAGGGACGCAGTTGGTTGCCAGACGGCACCACACGCTCGCTAGGCAACTGCGTCTTTGACTCTCGACTACACCGTTGTGGCGACACAGCAGGTGGTTGATTTTTTAGCATCACACCCTCACTACGCATTGCGTCCCCCCCCCCCCCCCTGTATATCACCAACGTTCCCCCTCTCTTGTTCGTCGCCGCGCTGCTCCCTCTCGCGGCTGCTCGCCCCGCTCCGGCCGTGTGCCCATGCAACAACGGCTACGCGTCGCGCCCGAACATCGCACCTCCGCGTCCCTTCGGAGCAGGACCCGTCTCACGTCACCGTCTCTCACCACGGTAAGACGCTTTTGCGCTTCGATAGGAGCATGTACTTGCCACTATCACGGTAGACCGCTGTAATCAGGACCCGTCATACACACTAAAACCTACATATTCCTATGATGGGACTTGATTTCTACTTTCCCCCGTAGTATCGCGGGCTTCTCAACCGAGAGAGCTGTTAACCGAACAAAGCTTGGAGGATCACGTTTTTTGTTTTTTGCAACTTCGGACGTAACAACAATCCTACCGCTCTAGGGCTAGGCCACGACATTGACTGTATATCGTGTTGCTGCGCTTCCAACTTTTTCGTTTCTTGAAAAACGGTCGTTTCTTTCTGTGCGAGGTGTATGGCATGTAATTTTAGCTCTTCGTGTAGGGAACCTCTCGGAAACGCCAGGTACGCCCCATGTTGTATACCAGGTATATATCTATAAGTAGCATTGGCATGGAGAGTGCCAACAATCCTGTTGATCCCCTGTGGGACTCCGGTACAGCTCAAGTAAGGCGCCTCTCGGAAACGGTAGCTGCTATATACCGGTCTCGTAGCATGCGCAGAACGCCCAGAGTCCTGTTGACCCCCCCTTTGAGACTTGGGTAAGGCGACCTGACCAGAGCAGCGACAATGGTGCGGTCGTATCAAGTTTTGCGTCGCGGGGGGAAGAACATGCCAGGTAGGCAATCGGAACGAAATTTAGTTGTGTGAACATAGTCGAAATGTACCATGGTCATTTTGGGTCCATCGTGGGTGCTGTTTACGATGGTTGGAGCTACGGAGGAAATGAGTGCGCAGCAGCAACCGACAAGCAGTGCAGCTGTCGTCGCGTTTTGCGTCGTGCGCTTATCGCATCGTGTGTGCACCTCCTTCTCGTTTTCACTTTGGAGCACTTTGGGCACATTCCTTTCCCTAGCCCCTCCCCCTATTTCATATAGGTTGGGTTGGCGTCGGTTTGGCAACGACACTGTAAAACATGCCGCTCACTACGTGAGCTACTGTAGGCAACCAGGGTACCGTTTTTGTTTTAGCCGGTCGCCCACAGCTGGTTGTCGAGTTAGATCATTTGTGCGAGGTAAAGAGCCTTTACTCCGCACAAGGGAATTGATCGTATCACGTAGTGTTCAAGGTAAGGCACCCAAGAGGCAGTTGCGTAGTACTCCCATTGCTGTCTCTGGAAATGCCTACACCGGAAATTAAATGAACTCATTGAAGCTGTCATCCATATGCAAGTCCACCTCACAAGGGATTCTTAATAGGATGCAGCTCCCCCCTTCATGCGACCCGCCGGACACCTCACGGCGCTTCGCGCTTGGTGCAAGCAATGTCTGCCTGGTCGGTGAAAACCCGACATGCTCCGTCCCGGCATTGTATAGGGATGCGAGGGTCTATGGTCATACGACTACGGTCATGCATGAGATCGAGTACATCTCTCCTGTCGAGTCCCCCCCCCCCCCCCCTCCGATAGCAGCTTATCATAGGCTACTTGTTGTGGACGATGCTGCAATCCCGCCGCTTTAACTAGCCGCCTTTTTCCTCTCGAGCTCCCCCCGTTCTCGCCGAAAACTACATTATGGTTTGACGTACGAGTCGTTGGTGGGGATAAGGGCGCATTTTAGGTCGCCGGCGCGCGTCGCGCACCCCTGTACCCCCCCCCCCCCCCCGGAGAAATCCTCGGGCGGCTCCCCAGAGGCGGGTTTACTGTCGATTCGTGTCGTCTGGGGATGGCGGCCCACTCCATGCATTTAGTTCGTACTAACCAGCCGCCATCGCTAGGCCCCGACGACGCAGACCTGCAGCACTACTGCAGGGTGCTCGTGTCCGCCGAGGGTCTGAGGCCTACCGTGGTGTGGACCAATGATAGCCTGAGGCTTATCGTGGTGTGGGCCGCCGACAGCGTGAGGTCTAGGGTGGCGTGGGCCCGAACCGCCTTGCTTCGATCTCCCTGCAGTAGAGGTAGCGTACAACCGTTCGCATTCATTTTTTACTGTGCACTTAGCTCCCACCGTGCCAATACTTCCCCTCATCCCACCCTTCCTTTGGCCGCACGGTTTTCTTTCCCGTCGGTCGCTACAGGCATCATGGGAAGCCGCGACATGGCATCTCCAGTGAAGCTCTCTCTGCTAACGCCTACGCTCAGCAAGGTGTGAGGTTGTTTCGGTGGGGAATCTAACTCTATTGCATACCTGGTAGGATTTAGACATGGTCCCATTATTTAGCTGTGTTCTTTAACCCAGCTTTCTTACCGTTCGTGCCGGCCTGAGCCTATTTTTCTTAATATGTTACTTGACTGCGGGCGCCCACTGTACTGATACTGTAGGTCCTTAGATCTGGGGAGCCTTCAGTGATAAATTTTCAGGGCTCAATAGTGCAAAAACAAACCCACCGCAGCAAGGCTGCTCGGAAAGCCTGTACCCGCACCTGACTGCGGGCGAAACGTCTGGCGGTGATATACCCGCGCAGCACACGCCTACACGTTTCTGCCTCAAAATCCAACCTCTCGTCAACTCCCGTGCTGTTTGTTTTCGCAGGCCAGGTTCAATCTTTGCAAAAAGAAAACGCCTTCGATTCGCCGCAAAGCCCAACCTCTTTTTCATTCGCTCCCGTGTTCGATTTTTCGCAGGCCGGGTTCACTCTTCAAAACGACTCTCCCGTAGGGGACAGGGTCGACGGTTTCATGCAGTTCCACGCGCCTACTCTGGTGAGGAACGCTTCGAAACGCTCTACATACGTATGTATGTACGATAGGGTTGCACATAACATTTTTTTTTGCTTTATGAGGCTATATCCCGGACTGATGGAGCCGGTCAACTGAGGGACTCTATACTATTAACAAGGGGTAGATGGCTTGTCGGGTTAAGCGTAAGCTTGTCCTGAAAGCCGCCCGGCAGGTCGGAATGACTCCCCGTAGTTTTGGATAGAATTCGCGACGTAGAAGTCCCAGAGCACGCACCACAGACCTCGGCCGGGGCTCGCGTTTGCGCCGTGGTGCACACGCGGGCTCTTTGCGTGCCACGCAGGCGAGAGCGCGAGAGAAGATCCACGGCCGGAGGAGAAAAGCAAAACGTTTTCCGGGAAAAAGTCAATTTGATAAATAGCAGTATACCAGGTACCTGGTACGTGCTCACAGTGCATAGAGCTTCTCGGGCGAGGATGTAGCCTTGGAAAGTATTAGAGGCACCCCCGATCGTATTGCATGCATTTTTCGGCGTGTCACGCTGTGCCCCAAACAGCGCTAGCTGGCCCCAAAACAGCCCTTTCCGAGCTTTCACCCTCGTGTGCGCCTCAGCCTGCTGTAGACGGGCGAACGTGCCGAAGACAGCCGCGTATATGCACGCTGTGGTCGCGGGGTTACAGTTGCTCGGGTCGTTGGCTTGTGCTGGTTTAGTGTGTAATTGCTGTAACGCCGATTTGCTACGGAACTATTAATAGTGATGTTCTCCGTATAGCGGCAGAACCAAATCCTTGCGGTGGAGATACAGTAGTACATACCAGGGAATTATATTTTTCGAAGATAACTCATAAATAGTCCCCTACAGCTGTTGCTGTTTAAGGCACCAACCTCTGTGTGCCAAACTCTTGGTTGGTGGACGCTTCAGGTACTTTCCCCTACAACAGCTGCTGATATGATAAGGCACCCCCCTCCTTGCGATTCCAAGGCCTTGGTTCCCAGTCTCCCCCTTTCTACACTGATGCTGAATGACGGCAGTCTTTTACCTCCGGAATCCAACGGCATCATCGGCGATAAAGCCCCCCGTCCCCCTGCAGCCCCCCGCTATCTTATATACCTGGTGTATATATATAGATAGGTTGGTTTGGCGTCGGTTGGCGACGACGCTGTGAAACACGTTTCTCTCTGCCTGAGCTAGACAGCCAAGATACAGTGTTTTTTTCTATTTTGTTATCGGTTGTCACGGCTGGCGGTCGTGTGAGATCATTTTTGTGCGGGGAGAACCTTCACTCTGAACAAGTTGGATGATCGTATCACGCAGTGTGTATATGTTGAGGCACCCACGAGGCAGTTACATATTATACCCATTGCTGTCTCTGGAAGTGGCCACACCCGAAAATTTAGTAATTCATGGACGCTGTCGTCCATATGCAAGAAAATCCGCCTCAAAAGAGGTTCCTAGCAGGATGCAGCTCACCCTTCATGCGACTCGCTCAACACCTCACGGCGCTTCGCGCGTGGCGGAAGCAACGTCTGCCTGTTGGTGGAAACCCGACGAGCTCCGTGCCGGCATTGTAGGGATGCGAGGGTCTATGGTCATATACGACCACGTCCATGAACGACAATGAGTAGCCCCCTGTGGTCTTTCTCTTGGCTCTATGATGATCATCATCCAAATTATTGTTTTGTCACTCGTTAAAACCTCGTGTGGTTCGGTACGCCACGATGTCTCTCGAGGGTTGTTGAGAGACTTACGGAGAGCCGCACCCGGCCTCTTGTCGCGTCCTCGAATACGTCCGGGAACAAGCGTCTGGGTGCAACACCTGATAGAATAGGCACCATCGACGAGAGATGCCCATGAAAGATTTCTCGTGTGTCCGTCTTCCCCTGTACAGTAGTCCTTTTAGGATATTTTGCGCGCCTCCACGTTTACTTGGTTCGGCTATGTTGCCCCGTTCGCCATCCTGATCGGCATTGACTTGAACAGAGCGCACGCGCTGAGAGAGGGGTAGCGCATTTTGACCCGAAACACCCGTAAGAAAGCGTTGACGAGCACGCACAGCCGGAGTGCGATCACGTTTGTCGGCGAGCGTTTTCTCGACAACAAACGGCAAGGGGTGGGTGCTAAGATCGCACCTTGTATTTCGGGGACGCTCTCTCTCTCCCTCTAACACAGTTTTGTTCGTCATTGGCAACCTTTCCCGCTCTGCTGTAGTCGAGCGCTGATAACCCTGCTGACGGGCTGCTCATCGACTGAGAGAGTACGGTATGCGACACCACTTGCTTCACAATCTCTTGTGCTGGACCTTCCTCAATTTTGTTTTTTTCAAAAGGCAGGGTGCGTTCTCACTGAAACCCAAATCAGTAGGGACATGGCGACATCCTTATCATCTTCGCCTCCAAACCTCGACCCTGAAATTCTGAAGTCCCATCTCCTTAACCCCTTTAAGAACTGCACGGTAAACAAAAACAAAATGCAAGTCTGATCTCAAGTGATTTGTCCCAGCATCGGGAGTCCGGTCCTCGAGGAATTGAAGATCTGTGTCACGTGCTTGTACCCAATATTTTTCGTCGGAATACTGTTTGGGTTTCACAACGGTAAAGAGTTAGAGATGTGCCTATTCTAGGCCATGTCTGTTTTTCAGCGGGCTGCACTTTGATCTCCATTTATTTTTTCCAGTCAAACGTTCCGGGTGAGGTATAGTGCTCCTTCTGAATTGGGCCTCATGCAGACTACAGGAGGGGGTGCCCATGCTGTAAAACGCGTTCACGGCAGTAGCTCTCAGCTTGCACCACCGGTACCGTACGATAAGGCGTTCTGAGAAAACGTTTGGGCAGAGGGCGAGCCAACGATGGTACTGCTGGTGCGTGCAGAACGCCGGTTTCGTCGATGCTGCGACAGGGGTCGTTTCTGCAGCATCGTTAGCGGTTGCAGTTTGCCCATGGCGGCAGGTTGGATAAACGGTCACTTTCCTTTCTTCCTTTATTTCTTCCTTCCTTCCTTCCTTCCTTCCCTCCTTTCTTCCTGCCTTCCTTCCTTCCACCGCTTGCCGCCCGATTTTCGACTCGTATACCTTTTTCGCTTGCTCCCCCCACTGCCCACTCAATCCTTGGAAGGAGCCCTCTACTCGTATATCGTGGGTGACGACCGGACATTAATATTGAAGATCCAGCCCCTCTCTTTCTCATTTCGCCCCTTCTGCGTGCGCTGTTTCCATGCCCGTGCTGCCGTATATAGGTGGTCATTGACGCCGTGAAAGCAGATGGCTCCGTCATAAAGAGCATCTCGTACAACATCCCAACCCGACCAGGATGGTCCCGCATGATGTTTCGCCAGGCGAGTTTTTAGTATTTTGAGACTCGGGGGAAATGCTTCGGTGGGACGGTGGGGGGGGGGGCAGGGGTGTCCGCATTATCATGCATGGCCGTAGTCGTATGACCATGAACCCTCACATCCCTATTTACAATGCCGGACGGAGAACGTCGGGTATTCATCGACCAGACAGATATTGCTCGTACCGAACGCGAAGCGCCGTGAGGTGTTCGGCGAGTCGGCTAATCGCAAGAAGGGTGAGCTGCATCCTGCTCAGAACCGCCTGTGCGGCGGACTTGCACATGGATGACAGCTTCAATGAGACATCGACTCCTTCGCTTGGGCGGACGGAGAGGAGCCCTATCCACCCTTTCGTTTCCTGTCGCATTGTTCGGATGTTTTTTGTTTACCGCAAGGCGCCGCCATGCAGGGGGCTCGGCCATCGCGCTTTCTGTTGTAAGGTGCCCGGCAGAAGCATTTTTTTATTTTAGCCTGTTGGCAACTAAGGCCTTCCCGAAGGGCGAGTTGACATCATTGTAGAGTCAGCCCCATTTCGTGCTGCAGATGACAGCGGACGCACGTTACGCCCCAGGATTGACCTCTCACCCAGTGGTCGAGTCTAGATGCACTATCCAGTCGGGCGTTACACACGTTTTTAAAGCATAGGCTGCCGCATATCGCTCTGGGCAAAGAGTGTTTGTACGTTAATCTGAAGACGAGGCGGCCATTTTAGTTCCTCTCGGAGCGGTAAACCCACAAGATAGCACGCACGCTCGCTCGCACAAAAGAACTTCATAAAAGTTGATTTTATCGACATTCGGGTGGACTGTAACCGCCGAGCGACGCACGTAACGAGACAAACGTTTCGACGAGGTTTTTCTTCCAAAGCCACCCTCTTCGTTTTGTGTGTGCCCCTCCACGTTTTGGAGAAAAGCGTGCTCGGAAATTCGTCTGGGGGGGGGGCGTATTATCTTGCACGCGCGTTGTGAGGAATTCTTACTTCGCCGTGTAGAGTTTGTAGTTGTTGAAGCGTTGCCCCCTGGAAACGAGGACTCGATTCCTTCGTCGTCGGTGAGCGAGCGATCTGTGAAAAGGTCCTCGGTACATGCATGGTGCCATAAACAGGCGGGTTATTCGTGGGTGTGGGGGCTCTTCGTCACTCCCACTACTGCCTGTCTCTCTTGTCTTTGCCGATGCTGAAAGGCGACGGCATCAAAACCGCTGCCGTGGCGCAGGTCTTTCGTCTCACGATGGTTTGTTTGGACGTCTCACGCGACAGAATACGGCGTGGTTGAATCGGCTTCCGAGAACGTTGCCACAGCAGTACCCCTCTTCTAAGCCATTCCGTGTGTGCCTTCGCGGTCCGAGGTCGAGGATCGAAAATGACAGTACATATCGAAGAGGTACGGGACCTCCTTTTCTTCTATGCTTTGATCATCGCTTCCACCTTCCCGCTCGACCCTTCTTTTAGTATTGCCGGAAAACATAGCAGTCAGAACCAGATGCGATCAGTAAAAACGCTGGAATATGCAGTTTTTTTGGGTGAATAATGGGTCCTGATCACCAAGGCCCCCCGTTACAGGAGGTTTTGCTCGTAGCCGTCTACCGAACAAAGACTGTGGTCACAGACAGGTCCCCCCCCCCCGACGTCGCTTCACGTTCATGGCGTAAGGGCTTCTATTCAGCGTTCCCATTTATTTATTTATCACGTTTTTGTTGATATAATTACTTGTGTTCTCCGGCAGAAATGGTAAAACAAGAAGCTGAGTCCTTGTAGGACTGCGGTCCCGTTTAAGGGACGAACTGCTGAATTAGAGTATGAGCGGTTTGCCCCCCCAAAACGAGAGTGCAGACCTGGAAGAGTTAAGCTCACCACAAACGTTCCACATCTACACGTACAGACAGCTGTGTGTATTCCCACTGCTCGTTAATTTTTGCATCGACGTATGAACCTAACCGATTCCCCTTGCGCGACCCCTCTGCTGTTCGCACGTCTGTGTACATTTGTACGTGTATCCAGATGTTTATATCCCCTAAGGATTCCGCAGACCCGAGAGGCAAGTATGCGGCGCCCACTCCTGGCCGGTGAGGACAGAGTGGAATAATGTTGGGGGATGCTGGACAGTAGGGAAATACTGAGGCTGGCACACAGGTGTCGAGAAAGCACTACGCTTTTCGAGCCGACGCGATGAGGTTTCGTGCCTACCACGCCACCACGCAATACCTCACAGCAACTCACGCCACCGCACTGCACCGCACTGTATGTACCGCATGCGCGTTTTCCCTCTTCGATGTACACCCGTCGATAGCCTGCAGCCCCACAAGCTGCCCGACTGGCTCCAGCACCTGGGTAGCCACATGTTCATTCACCAGGACTTGGTATTTCTTCATCACCAGGCGAGTCATTTGTTTTGCCTTCTGTCGCGCCCTGGCGCCCCCCTCCCCCCCCCCCCCACCCACCGTCTTGCCGCCGCCCCCCATTCACGCGTGCTTGCCTTAGTTGCGCTAGTGTCGGTGCCCTCTCGTGCTCGTCGAAGAAGTACGATCTGTGTCGCGTCGTACTGTATACACGTACCCTGTTGAACCCTTTTGGTGCTGCGCTGCTGTACATCAGCGAAAATAGCACTCTAGTTCCAAGTAATTTGTCCCCACAACTACGGTGCAGCCCCCCAACCCGTTCAGCATCGCAGTCCCGTCTCGGGGACGAACTACTTGAAATTTTTGGCGGATTGTCCCCAGAACGGGACTGCGGTCCTAAAACGGTTAAGGCCTAAATGGGTTACGAACCAGCAGCGTCGAGGAGGAGCAGCGTTTTTTGTTCCCCATAGATAGGGTCGATGCCTCGTTTGTTTCCGCAACCAGTGCTTTGATCGTTACCCCCTCCCCTGGTCTACATGAGGAGGATTGACTCTGCCGCCACCCAAACAAGTTTGAAACCCCCTGGAACTACTGTAGTTCACGGGTACCGTTTTGTCGTCGGCCGTGACGAAAGTATGCCAAACACTTACTGCTTTTGTCGGTAGTATTTCCTGACGACAACAGCAAAAAAAAAAAACAGAAACGTCAGAGCCCCAAACGCGCGGGCCAGATACGAAAACTGCGGAGTAAGCAAGCTCATTTTCCGCGCGCAACTACTGCCTGCACTAAACAACCAGCAAACTAACAACTTTTGCGGATTCAATTTTTTTCAGGCTAAGTTTTTTTTTTCAAGCTCATAATCTACAGGTACGATTTGTGCTCAGCGAGGAAGGCGACTCTAAATCGGGTACCAGGTATACTATTACGGGGGACCATAGTTAATAGGAAGGACCTATGGTGTACATAAAAACCTATACATTTAACCATTTTTACGAACAATATTTGGTCCTATTAAATATGGTCCCCCCCGTAGTAGCAGTAGTCCCATTTTGGGAACAAACTATCTAAAAATTGAGGGGTTTGTCTCCGAAACGGGACTGCAGTCCTCAAACGGTTGAGGGCCTTTGCTCAACCTGACACCACAATTATTCGCCAGCCTCGACCGAAGCAAGAGAGTTTTGGCTGCTGTCGCGTACGGAAAGTTTGGCGACTTACAGCCAGGTCAGCCAACTACTAACAGCAGCCCTGCTTGTTACACACCTGGCCATGGCGCGGTAGAGGGGCGCAAATCAAAAGCCTCTTGCTCCCCGACGTTTGATGTGCCAACACTAGATCTCACGTCGGGGGGGGGCAGGGAGGGAGGGAGGGAGGGGAGGTTGGGCGGGTTCTTGCGATGGCTCAACCCGTGCTGCTTGCTTGTTACCAGCACGAGGTCTTTTTTTGCGACTGGTGTGCACGCCTGCTTGCAAGCGCTCGTCGCTTTTTTTTTTTTTTCTTGTTCGCACACCACGGAGGGGCTCAATACCTTCACGAGCATCTACTATCACTTGGGACTATAGTAAATAGGACCAAATATTGCTATTAATAGTAAAAATAGGGAAATTTATAGGTTTTAGTGTAGGTCCTATTAACTATGGTCCTATATACCGTGACAGGGGGATACTTCACACACCGGGAAAGTCACGATCTACGTAGATCATCCAGATCGCCCATTGTTGTAGATCGTCTGCAGCCTGCCGTTACGAAGTGTTGTGCAGGGCTTGCGAAAAATGCAGACCCAAGCCAGGAAACACGTGCTATATACCAGGTATAGACCATGCAGATTTGTATTTTTATTTTATTTTTATTTCAATCATCCGGCGGATTGGTAAAAATAAAGCTCAAGCTCACCACACTTCCAAGTTCTCGTGTCGTGTGTCAATTGAACCTATAGCTCCCGTTGCAACATCAGAACAGTCTGCTGTTTCCACTGGTGCTTTGGGCACGTTGACCCGACCCGACCCCCGAGAGGGGCAGGTGCGGTGGAGGTAGCCATTAAGGGAGAGTCATTTCCTCCGGGTAGTGCGGCACTCACGCGATCCCACCGGTGAACATGAGCTGGATTACACAGATCATGCAGATCATACAGATCATACAAATCATGCAGATCGTAAAGATCAGGAATATATGAGCAACCCCGAACGGTCTAGACCACGGAGTGTGAACGATTTTCGTCGCATCTTTCGTGTCGAAAACGATGCACCGATATTGCTAGTAACTAATAGCAGCACGTGGTCCGGCCGAAACAGATCACTGCTCGCGCGGGGGGGGGTTTAGAAACACCGCTGATTGGATCCGCGGCTTGCGCATATAATCGGCAACGGAAAACAAGTGCTGTTCGTCTCTCCCTTTCGTGTGGTCTGCCTTGCGTTTGCCACCCCCACAAAGAGGTCCGTACTGTCCCATGGCAACCCTAAGCGTGCGATCTACAAAAACCAGCGCGCAACCGTGGCTTCATTGTTTCACCACGAAGCAGAGGGTGTGTTGTCAGGAAATCGAGTCGTTGTGAAGACACGCCATCACACGCCGTGATCGTTTTGTATATAGCAGCAACAGCACAAGACCAGTTTGATGTCTACCGTGAGGTTCGCTCACAGTCTACCGTAGGGTTTAACCAGAAAGGGGTTGGCCTCGCGAGACCGGGAAACGGAGCCAGCGAAAGGTCGCCCGCCGCAAGCCGGAAGCCCAAAGCACGCGCACTCGCAGTGCCTCCGTTTCCTCTCCTCACCGCTCAAGAACCGGTGCCTGCCTCCTTTCATTCTGACCGATAGACCTGGTATACATTCTATGCACGTATTAGTACTTGTCGGTGTTGAGACACGCCTGCCTTGGTTTGCACACCTTGAATGGTATCCTTCCGGCTCCACTCACCCTCGACGTTAACCCCGACACTTTGCTTCTGCGCTGCATTTACCCTTGAGCAAATGGAAGCGACCCCTGTAGTGAAGGGTAGCGTTTGCTTCACCAGCGTTTGTCCGGGCCGATGGGACGGGTCCTCGGATGGAGGGGTTGCCCACACACTACTGTCGCTGCCTCACCGTCGCAAACGATGCGCCCTTGCAGCACTGTAGGAGATTGGGTTCCTCTACTTGGTAGTAGACCACGGGAGGGCTCATCGGGTTCTTGCTCTCCTTTGATGTTTCTCTCAATACCGAGGGGGTGAGCTAGAGGGGAGCATAGTAGTCAGGACCCATCCTGAACACAAACACCTATATGTTGAAAGCATTTTCTCTGAGCATATCAGGTCCTGATTACCATGCCCCCCCCCCCCCCCCCCCCCATTCTAGGCCGTACCCGTATCGCACGTTTGACTCTGTACGAAGTATTCTGTTGTTTGCTGTGCCTTCACACAAAAGCGCAAGCAGAGTCATAGAACTCAACCACACCCGCTCGGAATTTAATGAAATGACAAGGCAGCAGCCCACAAAAACGAATGCTTAGGGACGCCCCACCACCAACCTGGCTGTCGGAGCCCCGAGTGGTCAGATTGTGATTTGAGCCCCCTTGTCTTTTCGTCGCTCCGTGCCCGACGTTTTTTGGTGGTGCCGGTTGACAGGAGAAAATCGTGGCCTCTGCTGGCTTCTCCAGTTCGAACTCCGCGAAGGCCTATTTCGCTCCAACCGAGGCGGACAAGGGGGTGATTGCGCTGTGAGTGACGGGGGGGGGGGGGGTATATATATACTGATAATAGCTTCGCTTCGAAACAGCCTACGCGCCACCATGGCCGTAAAAAAAAGTAAATTGCTTGTTTGGTCTTCATACTGACTACCAGCACCAGGTACCGGGTGTACCACAACGACTATTTCTTCCGTTTCCGTCCGAGAGTGGCACGTATGACACCTCTCTCTCTCCCTCTCTTTCTCTCAGGGGCTAGATCAAGCTACTGAGAACTGCGTACTAAAGCCATTCTCCCTACAGAAAAAGCGGAATATGATATAATATCCCTACGCAATCTATCATATTTCGTATAGAGGTGGTTTGAAGTCCTAATAGGAAGATGTTTCAGGTCGCGCCTTCCCGGCTACGCCGCTATCGCGGCGCAATGTTGTTGTGCCCTGTTTCTGCCCGACTCCTCTCTTTAGCGTGGACTGCCACTGCCTCCGTGATTGTTCGGCGTCCTTCCCCACCCCCCCCCCGGTGTGTTGCCATCCCAACTATTGACGCCTGACGACGCGAAACACGGCCTAAGAATAGCATGCGTGTGCGGCGATAGCGTTAGCATATTTTGGCCGAGCGTTTCCTGACTGATAGGGCTCCTTAAGGGCACTGACAGCACTGAGGAACTACTACCCAACTATTATACACCCGCGTAGTACCCCGTCGGGGTCTCCTTTATTTTTTTCCCCTCACAGAGTCAGGTTTTTGGGTGAAGGTACGAAGCTCCTAAAATTTGACGAGCCCTCAGACAAATGGAGGTGTACACCCTAACGAACAGTAGCGTGCGTCAGCACTGGGGCATGCCTGCTGGCCGGCAAGGTCTGCAGGTTATACATGCGAGGTAGCAAGGAATAAGCAAAACGTACGAGACGTGGCGGTGGCTTTGCAGGCTATACGTGTAAGTATCTAACCATAAATGTTCGTTCTGGTCTGTCTTTTTTGCCCGATTACTCATTGGGTGGGTCGTCAAGGGGGGGCTTGTTGCTTCTGTGGCTTATTGCTTCTTTAGCTAGCAAGAGCTTTTTTTTTATGTATTTCATTTGTTCTTGCCCGGTAGCCACGTACGAGTGCAGCACCAGTAGCAGCTGGTACGAGGAACGACCGCCTCATTACGTCCTCTCCCTCTTCAGCCTGCGACACCTCCGGGGGGTCTCAAGCCTACCACATCCCCCCGAGGGGGAAACTTGGACGTACGCGTATGTATTTTTCTTGAGGTTTCGCCTGCTCGGTTTTTCACTGGAAAACGCACCGCACCGCGCTGCTGTGACGTGACGTGACGTGTCCAGGAGGAAGTGGATCCAAGACGTCGGGTCTGGCGGTCCGGCTTGGAGCAAGGGCTGCGATATGGCAATGCCCCCCCGCGAGCTCAATCGCGATCTCCTCTTCGACGTCCACCAGGTGCCGGCGTTGGTTTGATGCCCTGCGTTCTGTCTGTTTAATATATTTAAAGACTTGATGTGGAGAGGGGCGTCTTTGACTGTACCACGCGCACCCGGCGAGGTGTGGGAAAGGGGCCTCGTCGGCTGTGAGTGCGCACGGTGCAGCTTGCTACTTGCTTTGAAAGGTTTATTGGTAACTGGACACAGGTATTGGGCACACACCGCGCGTAGCCGAAGACAGACCCCGTGGGAAAGCGGGATGATCTCTACGAGGCCCGATACGTTACTGGGGGACACCGATACTCCTTTCGCGGCTGCTGGCACCTCGTCCAGTCGAGTTTACCTTCATTGCAGTGCCGGCTTAAACAACTGTCATACCTCAGACAGATCATCTACAGATAATTTCCATCTGATGACCTCGGTCAGTAAGGCAGATACAGTAGATCACCTCTGATCTGTAGGATCTAGCTCATGTTGCTGGGTGTGAGCCTAGTGATTCAGGCACATGTGTCCTGGGTTGGATCTGTGCTACACAGATAGATCCTGCACAACCTCTCACAACGGCACGTGAAGAACTGGATATTCTATCTGTAGACAGCTAGATCATGATCTGTCAGTCCGAGGCGTGAAAGCCTTTATGGTGGGGAGTTCTCAAACCGAACGCACAGCAATTTTCACGTAAGCCGTTTGGCGCTGACTGCCGCTTTCGCCCACCTCCTCCCGTGCCCATTGTCTCCGACGGTACCGCTTGCGAAAAGCAACACACCAAGAACTGCACCTCGTGCCTGGGGGCCTTGAAGAACTTGAACCGGTGCATATCTGCCGCGAGAGCAACTGCGGTGGCTTCGCTGACCTTGGTGAGCCCCCCCTGCCATACGCTATAGACAGCTGGTCAGGGAGTTCAACGCGTTTCACGGCACGGGTGGCACGTCCTGAACGCTGTACGAACCGAAGCAACACACTCTATATTGCCCCGATGCGCGCCTTCCGGCGCTCCAGCAGTGCTAATAATCCGGTGCGTGTTGGTCCTCACGCAATCGCGGGCGCATCATGTCGGCCTGTCGCCGTCCCGCCTTCGGTCGGTGCATCCTGAACACTGTCGGTTTTTGCTTGATGGGCTTTTCGTGATGTATACTACTATATATATTTGCGTGGGGGGAATATTATATCATGGTGTCAGGTCCGGTACGTGTGTCAAAGTTTTGCTATGATACGATATAGAGGTATCATGTAGCTCTCTCCGGTCGAATATCTTTCGAGTACCGGAGCTCTTGAACGCAGGAGCATCGAAAACGCTGTCGGATTCCCATTCACGGTTCACAACGTTTTTTCGTTGTAGACCTACTGCACTGCGGGTAATGGGAACGGTCGTACGGTATATAGAGGTCGCAGTCCTGCGCTGCGATAGGAGGGAGCACTTACGTTTTTTGTTTTTTCGACAAAAACAACGTTTCTGGCTTGCCGCGGCGCCACCGTAACCTGGCCAAGACTACCGTACCTCAACATTCGTCGGAAGAGTCCTTGTGTTTCACGTGTCCGTGGTGCGCCTATATAGGCCATCGATGGGTTAAAACGCGTTCCTGCTCTAGTTGAAAATCGTTTTCCTGGGTGAGTTTATGGGACTCCTGTAGCATACTCGAGTCAGGAGCCCGGTACAAAAAGTAGGTGCACCCCTTAGCGCAGCGCGCGTCTTTGCCACCGTCCGAGCTTCTCCTAGTCTGAGGAGCTACCCGACATCGTACCTGGTACGATCCGATGTGAAAAAAAAAACCTCAAGGCCATCGGATAGCTCCTCGCGCGAGTGTGTGTCGCGCCTGAACGTTAGGTTTCGGCCTCCCTCTAGCTCGGATTGTTGGTTTCTGCCTGGTATAGTGCAATCGAGCGAGGAGCCTCAGAAACTTATCAGAAAAAAATCAGGTGCTGTGTACATCCTTGCTTGGTGTATGTACCTCGTGTATACCCCGCTCTACGGCGGCACGCGTCATGTGGCGCATGGATAATTTCTTGCTTTTATGTTCCGTCGGTGTTTGGATGAGGTGTGCGACAAACATCTCCTCTAATACGGGGGACCATAGTAAATAGGACCTACGGTACGCACAAAAACCTATATATTTCCCTATTTTTTCAAAACAATATTTGGTCCTATTTACTATGGCCCCCCGTAAATAGTGAGGAGCCTCACAAAAACGTAGGAGTTAACCCGTACCGTAGCACGCCTTTCATTACGGGGGGGGCATAGTAAACAGGACCTACGGTACACACAAAAAAACTACACATTCTCCTATTTTTTCCAACCGTATATGGTCCTGTATATTATGGTCCGCCGTAATAGTCGCAAAACTCGTGACCTCGAAACCCCCCAACACATTTCCACTAAAGAAAAGGTGACGCACAGTGCGAGTCTAGGGGCAGCGCCTGTTTACAGCAAGCAACACCGATTGAGCATCTCCCCTATGATGTCAGCCCCGTAAAGGGTCGCGGCTTGTTGTGACGTCAACGTTGAGCACGGGCTATTAAAAATGCTAGCACGATCTTCCTCAATTTAAGCACCGTTTGCCTATGTGTATCGAATAAAACAAATTCTTACATTTGGGAACAGGGTGGTACCCGGTAGGGTTTGGAGTGGCGCTTCTCCGTAAACACAAGAGGCAAGCGCTGCAAACATGCTGCGGTATCGTAGAGGAATGGGACTCACGTTGTTTCGGGCTTGCCGTTTGAGGAGCCGATGTAGAGAAACGTTGTAAGCCACTGCGCCTTCGATTCTCTATGAACCCCTTTAGAACCGCAGTCCCATTTCGGGGACAAACCACTCTAATCCCAAGTAATTTGTCCCCCGAACGGGACTGAAGTCTTAACAGTCCTAGGGGAGATAATAGCGGGACATCCCGGTTTTTGGGGCCGTCCTGCCGGTATGGTTCTCTGTAATATTCCCTGAGACTCTACATCGTTTCCAGATATATTGGGCATATCTCCTCAATTCAGGAGTCCCCGTTAGCGAGATACGTTTAAACTCGTTCAAAAAGTCCACCCAGCTTTTTCAGAGGCACATTTCTCCCGGGGATTTTGTGCGCGAGGTACACACCAGTTCCAACTATACTCTGGATACAGCTCCACAACCAGGAGCCGCCGTTAAACGTTTCAGGTGTCTTATAATAACGCATTTAGGTGGAAACCCTACCCCAGAACGGCTCAGCCGTGGTTTCCGAAGCAGCGCCAGGGTGGGACGCGACACGGCAAGAGTCAACCGGTGATGATTGAAGGACGTATTACACAGGAAAGACACTTTCCGCACAATGTATGGCGTTCGGTAAATTTTCGATCCTACGAAAACATCTTCTGGCGGTGTCCCGCATGCGTGAAGGCGCCCGCTTCGTCAGCCGTTGCACCCGCTCCAACCGCCTCGTGATGACGCGTGCTACTTGTACGATATCGGGACACCGTTTTTTTTGGCGTCGAAATACGTTAATACTGAGAAATTTCTCACTTTCGGTGGAACTGGAGAGTAGGGCAGACCCCCCCTAATGGCGAAGGGGCCCTATGTTGAAATGAACAGACCGATGGGTGCTTGCGGTGCCCTGTGTGCATCGCTCTCGCACGTGGTGTGCTATTCTACACTAAATAAACCCTTAGCCAAACCCTTAAAAAACAATCGGTCGACATCATTTATTTATAGCTATAACCAATGATAGATTATCATAGCATGATATCAGTTGCGGTTTGCACTGGTTGCAGTTTTCCCTATCGCAGCGCGCATCTCGTAGGCGCATGCATCACCGACCCTCTGTGCGAATGCCGAACACAACCCAGCAGGGAAGCATCATGTTCCTGCCCCTGCTGCCCCCTAAGGATTGCCCGTCGTCTCTCCCCCCCCCCCCCCCCCCACCGCCCCGTCCTGTCCGCGGGTGCTGTATGGGTACCCCACGCCACGTGTATTCGTTTCGGAAAAGGCGATACTGAAGGGGGCGGGCGCTGTGAGTGTCTCAACCTCGCCTTCCGCCTCCGTTCTGAGCTTGGTGACCGCCGGAGCGATGCTTCCCGGGTTGGCCATGATGTTCGCGAGCCTTGGTTCCGTCAAGGTACGCCGCCCTTGTAACCGGGACCGTTGTTTCACAAGCTCAAAGCCTTCGACAACAACACATTTTGGATGCCCCCGACTCAAGTTTTGTTGTGTCCCCTTTTCTGCACCCCGCGCAACAAACTGAAAACGGGACACAAAATCACAGCAGCAACCGTCCGTTTTGTCGTTGTTGTTGTTGTTGTTGTTGTTGGCTTTTCCTTGAGAAAGGGTTGACGCGGTGTTTTCGTTTTTACACACATATCTCTCTCTCATATATATATACCAGGTATAGTATATATATGGTGACCTGCGTGTGATTAATTGTGTCTTCTTTGGGATGGTCAACAAGCCATGGTGAGCGTCACAGCGGACTCCTGCGGTTAGAAACAGGCTCGTTCGAGAACGCTAATAATGTTAAAGAGCTTTCCGATGTATACCTTTTTATTTTCGCTCGATTCCCGTAAGACCCTGCCGGACGTCGTGAAACCCCCCCCCCCCCCCCTCCTCAGGGGCTTTTCACCTTGTCGTATCCACGCAAACAGACACGCCTTGCGGGCGGGCGCCGAGAGACGTACCAAAGAGGGGAAACAAAAAAAAAAGGCGCGCCGTATGGTAGGGGTGGCACGGCGGAAATCGTCTGAAGTAAGGCTCCTCGCGCGAGGCGCAGCTTCACACCTGCAGCCGGCCAACTTTCGCTAATATTTCTGAGGCTCTACGATTGTGCGCTAATATATATACCTTCGTTGCCGGAGAGTTTTGTTTTCCTATGTTTGTTGTAAAATAATTTTCAAAAATTGTGAAATTCTACGTCCCAGATATTTTGCCCTCTGTTGATGCCCACAAAATTTGAAACTACTGTATTCCACAAATAAATATGTGTGTTTTTTTCCATGAACCGGGAATTTTTGGGAAAATAAAAAAAGCTCGCCGATAACAACGGCCCCAAATCCCGATACACAGTCTGATGGGCTAGATGAGCGTGTACATCTTTGTGTGGTCGTGGGTGAGATACATCGAGTACTGCCTTGAGTTTGTTAGTGGGAGGTTCATCCATTCTAACTGATTTCGAGGCAGTAGACATGTTTCCGCCTACGTACGAGGCGCACGATTGGCATCACTTTGCTCACGGTCAACCATACAAAAATAAATGCGAGGTTTATTGCCAACCATTCGATTTCGCTGTTTGACATCCATGGACTCTACCGACGTATGGGCTCTACCGACGGAAGATTTTATCCTGGTAGAAGGCGAGGAGGACGGAAATATGGGGTCACGCTTGAGCACCTCGTGCTCAATGTCTATAGCTGCGCGTGTAGAGCAAAGGCACACGAGCAGACGGCACGACACTGCCCGCTGCCGACTGACAGGCCTAGACTAATAGGTCTACTGTTGTGGCACACGGTATCTCGAATGAGGTTGATCGGGCCGTCTACGCAATTTCATGGTCTACGCATATATTCATTGAGAAAAAAACAGCCGTGAGACCGAGGATTTCGTCGAAACTCGTCTTTGCAGGGTGCGTGATACCACTGCTGTAGCAATGCTTCGATCGCACGTGCTACGGGTCTTATATGTCCTCATGCAGGGTGCACAGTCCGTGTAGGAGGGAGACAAAAGTCTGAACCTGCAGGACCCAAGGGGTGGGTGTGTCTAAACTTGGAAAATAAACAAAAAAAACGTCACGAGTGAGACCCCCCCCCCCCACCCACCCCTCCCTTCTCCGCCTCGAAAGGGATGCGTGGTCAATGGTCAAGCGACTAAGGCGAGCAACAAAATGAGTACGCCCCCCCCCCCCCCCTCCCCTCCCCTCCCCTCCCCTTCCGAGTGTGTATTTCATACCTGGTACCTCTTTTTACTGTTTATAAAAAATTATGCAACGAATACTTTCGTTGGAGATTTCATGGGGGGGGCCCTGTACTGGGTACAGCAGGTCCCCCATTCGAAGACAGAAAGCGAGAGGCTTGCGTGTAGTTGGGCTCACAGGTGCGACAGCCCCTACTTGTATGTAGAATTACACTATGGACGGGATTTATGGAGCGCTTATGCGTAAAAATGAAGACCCAAAAGTTCTTGCAGTTACGGGCAGAGCTGTTAGCCCCTACATGGCAGGCTGCTCGGTGGCACCCGCAGCTCCTGATACGACACTCGCACCAGTTGACACAATCAAGCGCAAGGCTTCCAAAGTTGACGAGTTGACGCCAGGGCATGATGGGGGGGGGTAGGTGGGGTCGGGGTGTTGTGCGGGGGTGTTGTGCTAGTCAGGCAGTTTTGGAGCGCAGTCTCGACCAGGTGGATGGTGGCGTCTCGGGCAGTTCAAAAAGAGGGTCACTCAGCGCGTTGCGAAGGCTGCATTCGTCTGTGATTCCCAGCGTGGAGTGAAACTTCCTGCTGACAAGCTGCGGGGTCCGTTCTTGGGTTGCAGGCGAAGATCTCCAGAAGCAACTGCTGTTACTGCAGTAGGTGTACCACTACCATTGCCGTGGCATGCCTCTTAAACACGCGAATGGGGTTTCCACGATACTTTGGCGATTTCTTAGTTGAGGAGCCCCCGTCAGTCAGAGTTGCTATGACAACGGCCCGCCTCGATGGCGGAGGGGCCATATTCCGGAACCAGCACATGAAGGCGTCGAAATGCCTACACCGTAGGCTCTGCTGCCTGCGGCGCTCGACATCGCTCGCGCACGAGGTATGCCGGTCGACACCCTAGCCGTCATGGATCAGTGCGGTTGTTCGACACGAAGTGATTCGTACGTGGCGCGCGTCAATGGCCCTGCCCAAGAACGGCCACACGCCGGTGATGATTGCGTCCAAGTTGTTGGCGGCTTGGAGTGGGTTCGCAGAGATTTCAACGTCGTCCAGGAAAGAGGTTCTATATTATAGGTATCATTTCGGTCGCGAAGACCAACAGCATGGAGGCGTTCTCGGAAGAGCAGCGCCATGGTAGGGGACACCGTTTTGTTCGATTGTGTGAGTGTTTTTTGACTGGTTGAGTTCCTCAAATGAGCAACTGTTACGGGGGACCATAGTTAATAGGACCAAACATTGTTAGTAGAAATGGCTATATATAGGCTTTTATCCATACCTCAGGTCCTATTAAAGATGGTCCCCCGTAATAGTAGTATACCTGGTACCGGCTAGTCTATATCACACTAATATTGTGAATACAACGGTGCTACTTTTGTTGTAGGGCCACTGTACGTAATTTCACGATGGAACAGAGTGGTTTTCCTCCTATACAGACTGTACTTCCTGCAGGAGACCCTATGAAACCCGTCGTACGCGCTATCGAAGTGTCACACCGGCGTGCAAATATGAGTTTCGACCTGATCCTCGATCTCGCAGCTGTTGTTCTTCACTTTTATGAATAAATATTGGTTGCGATTGCGCTAGGGAACTTCTTCGAAGTCATGTTGCAGATTATGAACACCGAGCTCCTCATGCGGGTGAGCTCAGAAAACTAATGCACCACTTTCGTCAGGCATGTTTATATTTTTCCAAGTTAGTACTATCGTTTATTTTGTACATACACACATGCACCCTCTTTTTTTTTTTTTTTTTTTTCGGTCCGGTATTTAAATCGCGTTTCCTGTCTGCTGGCGGTGCATGCTGTCATCCGCGCAGGGGCTGCAAATACTGCAAAAGTCGCTCCAGGTCGGCAGCTTCCACCACCAAGACAACGACTAGGGCATCCAAACTCCTTGGTTGAAATATCTTCCGGCGGACGCGCTCGACCGCGGCAGCGGCAGGGGCCGCGTGAAGATCCGTGTACGCGCGATGATGTATCGGATGCACGTTGTGCATACAAGGTATAAAAAGACGCGATCGAGGTATCGTACGCAGGTAGCGAAATTCGAGTCTCGACGAAAATCCTCGATCTCACGCCGCTGACGTTTTTTTTTGTTGTTATTAATTTCGTGTATATAAATTATATAAATACGTGAAAAAGTTGTCCATAGCTGCGTAGGGTAGTTGTGTATCTGTCTGTGAGACAGCATGCACAGTTTGGAGTAGTAGTCGAAGGCCGGATGCAGCACCTTATGGTACCGCTGCGGTTGCGGCGCGGAAAGGGCCGGATACATGTATGTGAGAAGAGACACCCCCCCCCCCCCACCGATGGTTTTGGGTTCCGCTTTCAAGCAGATCGAGCTCGCGTAAGAGATGGAGCACGGCGTGCTGTGGGCCGGGGTATCATTTCGAATCGGCTTAACCCCTTTAGAACCGCAGTCCCGTTTTGGGGACAAACTACTCGAAGTTTGACTGGTTTGTCCCCAGAACGGGACTGCGGTTCTCTAAAGGGGTTAAAGGCGCCTATGATAGTGGTGGGTGGTATATATATACTGTACGTATGTACAACCCGTGTAAATTCAAGCATATATATGCCCCTGTCACAATGTGCCACACATCAGACACACTTAGTAGTTCACGATCTTCGTGTGGAGCACCCGGCTCCTAAACTGCCGATACAGCGACGTTTTTGTGCAGGATCTGCACGACGTACAGTAGTACTGCAGAACATATCCAATCTGCATACCTGGTACGAAGCATGGGCTAACAGCTACTGCTGTAGATTCTGCAGAATATGCGGCTCTGCCAGCCGGCAAAATGAGCTATTAATGTGTACTGCTACGGGGGGGCGTACTATTTCGGGGGATCATAGTAAATACAACCAAATATTGTCGGTATAAATTGCGTAGATACATACTAGGTAGTTTTTTTGTGTCTACCAAAGGTCCTACCTGGTATTAACTATGGTCGCCCGTAATAGCAGTAATCGAGACCCAGCATATACACAAGAACACTATATATTCCCGTTTACTTACTATTGTATTCTGTCTCTATACCTCGTGGATCATTTAAGGAAAGTATTTGATTGGATGAGGCCTCTTGCACAGGCCTGTGGTCCCGCCCATACTTCGTTGCGTCCCTTTTAGATTTATTTGTGGTTTATTTACCACTGGCCAGGGGCAGAGTTGTCTCACCCAAAAGTCTTCAACATTGACTCGGTCCTTTCCTGCACACCCCGCAAACTTATTTTTGAACTCTGGCGACTCTGGCGGCAGTGATAGCTCGCTAGCGCCCGGCTAAATCCAGACAAATTTCTTCTTGCTACTCTGTACTTGTCCTTTAGAGGTAGCCCCCATGTAATACGTCGCGACTGATTCGGTGTTCCAGGCACCAATTTTCATGATTTCGTCCACGGCCGTTCCGTCAAGGAATTCGCTGAGCGAGCCTCCCACTCGAAAGGAGTGCATCGTGAAATGATTTGGCAGGTCTGCCATCCGCAGATAGCTTTGCAGGTTTGCCGTCAAAGGGCTGCGGAGAGAGAGAGAGAGAGAGAGAGAGAGAGAGAGAGAGAGAGAGAGAGGGGGAGAGAGAGAGAGACTGACCCGGTCACCTGCTGCCGAAACAACGCGGAAGAAGTGCCGGCCGGTTCAGTCCCACCCTATCTTCTGTGCGGGAGATTTGCACGCCATAGCCGCCCGAAGGCGCAAATCGCCGGGCAGTGCCGTTCCGCTAACACTACCACCGCCTCGCTAGAGGCCCGAAGCGTCTTACCAAACTGAAAGTTGAGGATCGAACGTCCAGACGCTGGAAGCCTTAAGATGTGCGACCCTATTGTAAAGGAAATATCGTAACCCCTGCGCATCGAATACTCGTAGATAACCACATAATACAAAGCTATATCTCGCACCTCAGAAAATACGCTCAGCCGGAGAGCTGATCACCTGTGCGCGCGACCGCATGTCGCTTAGCAGACCTATGACAGTGTGCTCCAACATCGGCGCAGCCCGATTGACGTCAACCCCGACCTGCTTCTGTTTCTCAGACACGAATGTAAGGTACGAATCTGCCAGCGGGCTCGACCGCCGATTGCCCTACCCGGCGGACGAGGTCCAATTATTCTCCTTCCCCGTTTTCTTTCATCGCCATTTTCAGTTTAGAGACAAACCTTTTCGAATAGACCAGGCCACGTACCGTTCAACGCACGAAGACCCCTACAAGCACGCATCGTCGCCCGCATGGCCCACGCCGGGGCAATATGCTTAATGCACCATGTTATCAATAGTGCCTTTCCCTTGAGTACCAAGAGGAAGCAGAGGAAGCCAAATACATCGTCCGGAGCTGTTTGCCAACCGCGACACCCGACCGAAAGAACGACAACAAAGTCGTCAAACTCGTCGGCTACCGTGCTTCTCCAGACTTGCCCGGGGCGCCCCTCCTTCGCCGACAATACGTGGCGCCAACGTCCGTGAATCTTATCGATATCCACGACGACAGGCACCCGCTCCGGATACCGCGGGGCTGGAAATGATCGAACCGACCGAGCGCCGCATTACCAGCAGAAATTTAACTGCGCAACGGTATCCCTAACCCTAGCCCTAACCTGACAAGCGGAACAAGCCGCAAACCACACCTAGTCCCGGGCCGCTGCAGCCCCGCCGAGAGATGCACCACCCCGAAGGTGGCTTCCGCTAGCGTCGTTGTGTTCGAAATATAACGCCAAACGAAAAGGCGCCGGGAACTCCGGTGAGCGTTCGAAAGCGTTCGAAAACGGCAAAATGTATGCGCGCTACTATGCAATGGATGCGCCCGTCACTGCGGGATGGTCGCCGAAACACGGGTATTAGTTACCCCATAGTACGGAAGTCTGACGCATACGTTAAGAATATCATCTCCCAGCGGCGGTACCACCAATTCCTGGGGCAGCCCTCTGGACTGGGCCCCTGAAAATACCCTTCTGCAGCCACGGGAACCACCTCGATCGACCATGCTGTGGCGACCAGCACCAAAGGGAACCAATTAAACCTCAAGACCAGGCGAAAGGACAACCGCGCGGGCCTGCCATTCCGTTAAATGTTGCACAATGTGTCCTGTCATGATTGGAGGTGGTAAACAAAGCCCGAAGGCCGGGACTGTGGTACCCGGAACGATCGAACGTCGTGCACCAACACGTTGGTCCCCGCCGAACCGCCATAGCCGAGAGAGAAAGGGCTGCTCCTCCCCGGTTAATGGGGATCGCAGCACCGACGCCGTGCATGCCATGAGGTCTACATGAAACGGGCCTATCTCGTCCCTGACCACTTTGAATGGTGCCGGCGCTATGGCGATGATGGCTTCTCGTGACGGCCGCGAGATGGTATCCGCGACCTCGTTCTCCGCCGTCGGTGTTCATTTCAATGATGACATAGAACCGTACTCCACGTGCAACTCAAACAATTGCACCAGCAACGCATGAGTCTCTCGGTTCTTATCACGCCCACGGTTTAAAGCACCCACTCCCGACTGGCTGCCCTCGTCTATGAGCACTTGTGCTCGCCGCAACACGCCTGGGTATCGCGTGCAGGACTGTCAAAGGATATGGTAGATGCCATACTTTTTCTGGTTGGTTTTCTTCGGCAACCAGTCTGGTGGAAAACCCCCCCCCGTGGGGAAGGTGCCCGAGGTCGTGTTCACCACACACCGGATGACGCATCCGACGATTCTTTCGTCAAGACTGCCGCGAAGTGTCGTGCTCGTTGCGACAGCTTCTCTTGCGAGGTCACCAGGAAATTAAGCCGTTCCTTGGATTCGCCTACAAGGTCAGAGTCTTGCGTAAGGTCGATAATGCACAAACCTGACTTCACTCTGAAGAAATCTCGCGACCAACTCTACTCCCAAGGCTTCGGGAGAAAAAAGAAGAAGTGACCTCGTTGCGATACACCTTCCGAGACACTTCGATATCATCGATGGTTCCATTATTTGTGCCATGTGTTTAGCACATCCATTGGATCGCCATTTTACTTGAAGCACGTTTGCTCCTGAATACTGTGTTCCCCCGTGATACACATATGATGCGCACATCTTCCTTGCAATATGAAGCTCATTAACTGGAGGCCGGTTCGGCACCTCGCCAACGTGCGCCAATGTCTTCGGCCTGCATTGCCAAATGGTGGCGTTACTGCTTTGCGCCCTTGGCCGGTCATGGATGGTGCATTCGCTTACGGTATGCGTTCTTGGGGTAGATGAACGTATTCATATAAAAGACGCTTCGCTCCACGGGCGGCCTACGCCGCCCGCTACGCTCGCTCAGAACGGAAACATGCTTCGAATTACTCGAAGCGGACAGAAGGTCGATAATTGTATATATTTATTTTTATGAATGTTGTAGTTGCAAATTAGCGACTTGATAAGGCCAAGAGTCACATGCCGTACGCACGTACGTACGTACGTACGTACATACCCCAGGTAGGGTACTGACATTCTTTTTTTGATATATATGTTGAATGTACCTGATATGTATACGAACGAGAAAGCACAGCATGGCACAGCAGCAGCACCGACAAAACAATGAAAATGAGACCGAAAAATTCGGGAAGAGAAACAAATCCCCGTCCGCTCTCATGAAATAAATTTGTCTGCCCCTGTAATACCTACACCTTGCACCAGTCAATGAAGAAAACAAATGAACAGCAGAGCTCCTCTCTCAGCTCCGTACGCCGTCCGCCTCTCTCTCGACCACCTCGCCACCGATTCGGCCCGGGTAAAGCTTTCCTCCCTCTCTGTCACAGTGATCCCCGTCGCCCGCCCCGCGTGAAGCCCGGTACTCACCGTGACCCTCGTTCGGCAGCTCGACGGTGTCGGTGGTGAGACGGCGTACGTCTCCGTGTATAGCTCAGCGTGGTCGTAAAAATAAGCACCGCTTGAATGTAAGCTTGCAATCCCGAACGAACCTTATGGACTCGTACATTAAGTTTATTTTTTCAGATGGAGGCCAGACAAAGCCCATTCATGCTTCCCTTGTTTCTCGAGGCACACACAACACCTAGCCACGACAACCACGACCGCGCTCCTTGCACCCCCTCCTCTACCCGCCAGCATCCGTCGACACCTGCGATGGCGCCGGGCTCGCCCGCGTCGCCATGCTCCGACTACACACACGCACACGAAAAGGAAGAAGAAAACAGGAAAAAATAACTGAAAGTGCGGAAGAAATTTCAACCAGCCGGTGAAAAAAAAGCGAAAGAGAGCCTGCCAAACCGCTGAAGAAACAAAATCGATTTTTTTCTTTTTCCGACTTTTTTTTTTCCCATTGTTTGTTTGTTTGTTTGTTTGTTTGTTTTTTTTATCATCACTTTCACTTTCCAGCCTAACTCGTAGGAGGTTACCCTCGACGACCTTCTGGACAAGCCGTGGTCACAGGTGTCTACCCTTCTCCCCCCCCGGTACACCCGGTACGTGCCTTTATATTTTGTCGCGCATAGGGTTCAGCATTCCCACTGCTCGTCGATTTTCATCGAATGTAGCTAGCTCACGCTCTCGCGCTTTCCGCTAGTCAATTTCTTCATGCAAGAAAAAGTCCTTACGAGCATGTATGTGCACTCGGTGGGACTTGAACCCGCGAAACTGGTCTTGATAGGCACGTGGACCACCTACCAAGCCACCGGGGACGCCGGCTATTGTTTCGGGAAAAAACGTGTGGCACTAGAAGGAAGCACGCAAAGAAAGCGAAGAACGTAGAAGCGACAAAAAATCGTGGGAGACTCGCTGGGCGTGAGGCAGGTTCTTAAAATCAAGTCGTTTTAAGGAAAGGATTCACGTAAGTAAGTATGTGTATAGCTGGTGTATGTTTGTATGGACCCGGGGCCTTAAAGTTCACCCCCGATTTTCCTGAGCGCGACAGTATTCGATGAGTTCATGTGAAAAGTCATCATGACGATGATTATGACGTTGACGACGATGAGGATGATGATGATGATGATGATGATGATGATGATGATGATCTCACTCTACGGTAGCTCATTGAAGGCATTCTGAAATCTGTAGCCCGTGGTCGCAGAACAGGCGGAGACAAAACACATATTCAAAATCGATGGGATATAACGAACAAGTAAGTGACAAATAAGGCTCGCGGGGATACCCCAGTTCGCGAGAGGGAAGCTGCCACAGCACGTACCTGGGCTCTACTGCAGATGCGTACACATACATGTACATACAGTACACTACCGTCCAGTCGAGCAAGGGACTGGGATACTGCCTCAGGCTAGACTTTCTTGGCTGTAGCAGAGGGTATATATTTCCACTAGAACGTTAACCCCCTTCTGTCTCCAGGACCGCACTCGCTTTGTGCCGAAAAAAAAATCGCTTGCGATTTGGGCCAATCACATTCACAGTAGTTTCTGTACAGCAGTGTGGAGCAGTAAAAGGGTCGCTCCTTGGGCATATCATATCGATTGCCACTTACTTGATGATCTGAATCTCTCCAAGAGCAGATATATAATGTATTCCTGACCCTTATGATCTACTGTTGTTGTAGCCCATGTTACCTGGTGGGAGACGTATATTTTGCATGACCCAGCACGAGCTCCCTGGGTTGGACGATCTGTACTATGCACAAATCCTTCACAATCTCTCACAACAGCAGGCGAGGAACTACGCGACCTACAGATAGGTTATGATCTGTATGACCTGTCCGAGCTGTGAAAGGTGTCAAGTCCAAACGCTCCAGAGTGTCTTCTCCCCCCCCGGGAGTGCTGTTGCAGCTGAGGTTCTCACGGGGCATCTTTGTTTCAGTCGAGGGGGTGCTACAGCTGCGGCAGCGTAGTATATGGGTGCTGGTTGATGACTCTTCCGGGCCGTTCCTCTTGCCTCACGATATTGAGACTGAACCACCCACCTGGTGTATCTTGCAGCTTCAAGTGGGGACTTCGTCTTTATCGGTGGGGAAACTCAGAGGCTGGATTGCTTTGAATCTAAAGTCGTGGTATACCTATCATACATTGTACATCGATTAGCAGTAGTATGTTACCCTCCCTGCGCCTCGAAAGGCATGAGTTGTCAATGGTCAAATGACCATGGCAAGCAACAAGCAAGGACTCCCCCCCTCTAAAGTGGATACACATCAGACTACACTCAATGCCATGGGAAAACCAATGTGAAGCCCGTTTTCCGCCGAGGCCAAACACTGCATACCAGTGTCCCAGGCACAGTGTGGGCCCACGAACAAGAGAAACAGCTACCAGGTGCGCAATGTGAGCAAGCCTTAGAATCTTACGGCGACATCATTCTTGAACAGCGTTAACCCTTTTAGTACTCCAGCCCCGTTTTGGGGGCAACCTGCTTGACATTCGAGTATTTTGCCTCCTAAACGGGGCTGCGTATCTAAAAGGGTTGATGGAACTTCGTGTGACCGCAGGCCACTGAACACGATTTATTCTCCCGAAATTCGGAGCGTCTTTCAATAAACGAGCATACTAATGGAGCAATACGTTCCTAGATTACTGTAGGTGTTTTTATTTTTTCGTGGGCCTGTATATTCTGCTGTATGAGGAGGTTAACCGACCGGTTGGCGCGATCGTTCTGACTGATATCGCGAGAGACCGTCTTTATTGAGCAGCGGGGTGGATCAACCAAGAGACTGCTGGCTTGGCCGGGGAAGGCGGCCGAAGGTCAGCACCGCGCACCCAATGCGCGATGAAGCTTGATCGAGCTTCCTTCGGAAAAATCTCTGGACTTATTTTACCTACCTACGGGTTCTCTTCATAGATAGGTATACGTGGTACCAACCAACCAGGTATGTATGCACAATATCACAGTGATTGACTTTGATCAACAACTGGCTACTCTTGTATATTACCCCGCTGTGCTCTACGATTGCTGTGCGTTGCACTGGCGTTTGTTATAAGGATTGCCCTGGGCTGATAAATCGATCGATATTTTACCCCTATAGCTCAGTATGCAACACCTCACAGTTGGGGTCGACGAGGGCACAGGTTCGAATTCTCACTTCGAACGTTTCTTTATAGAAACACTTGCGCGTGCGTCCCAATAAGCATGTCTTCCTGGTTCCCCAGGTATCACGAAGCAGACATAGTAGGTCAGCGTACGGCCGTGTACGGTATACCGACGCCCCGAATACCTCGCCGTTCAGAGCGGGGGAGATGGTTCTATAAGGATCGCCCTGGGTTCGGTATAGTCGATCGATATTTCGACCCCTATATAACCCAGTAGACAACACCTTCACAATCGATCTTTTACCCCTATAGCTTTCTCGGTATTATAGAGGTAATACATTCACACGTTGTTGAACTACTGTGGTGTTATATGCACTGTGCTACAGTACTACTATACTCTGCTGCATACTGGTACTACACTTTTGCAGGCAGTAACTGCTATGGTCTACTGAAGTATTACGATACGCTCAGTGGCACACGGTAAAAACAGGTTTCCAACACTCCCTTCTTTCCAGATTCGGCCCTCCCACGGGGGCGCTCAGCTATGCCCCAATGGTTTATATCCCCCCCCCCCCTCCCGTATTTTACATAGGTTAGGTTGGTGTCGATTGACAACGACACTGTAAAACATGCCGCTAGCTAGGCGAGCTGGACCACCAGGGTACCGTTTTTTTTTTTTTTGCGGTCACCCACAACTGGTTGTCGACTTATATCATTTGCGCGAGGTAAAGAGCCTTTACTTCGCACAAGGGAATTGATCCTATCACGTGGTGTTCAAGGGGAGGCACCCAAGAGACAGTTACATACCTGGTATAATAGTACTCCCATTGCTGGATCTGGAAGTGGCTACACCGGAAAGAAATTAAATGAAACTCATTGCAGCTGTCATCCGTATGCAAGTCCGCCTAACAAGCGGTTCTTAATAGGATGCAGCTCACCTTTTATGCGACTCGCCGGACACCTCACGGCGCTTAGCGCTTGGTGCAAACAATGTCTGCCTGGTCGGTGAAACCCCGACATGCTCCGTCCCGGCATTGCAGGAATTCGAGTTTTTTTATTTTATTTTTATCATCACTTTTACTTTCCAGCGTAGCTCGCAGGAGGTTTTACCCTCGGCGATCTTTTGGACAAGCCGTGGTCACAGTTGTCGCCCCTTCTGCCCCCCGGCACGTGCCTTTATTTTTTGTCGCGCATAGGGTTCAGCATTCCCACTGCTCGTCGATTTTCATCGAATGTAGCTAACTCACGCTGTCGCGCTTTCCGCTAATCAATTTCTTCATGCAAGAAAAAAGTCCTTGCGAGCATGTGCACTTGGTGAGACTTGAACCCACGAAATTGATCTTGATAGGCACGCGGACCACCTACCACAAGCCACCGGGGACGCCGGTCATACGACTACATGTACAGCCATGCTTGAGATCGAGTACATCTCTCCTATCGAGTCGCCCCCCCCCCCATGAACGCTTCGCGGTTTCTGTGGGATCCGACCGCGCATACCACTCTCTTTCAGCGGTTGGAGGGCCGAATTCATCCCCTACCTGTCTGATAAAACCGGTGCCCGGAAACTTGCAGATAGATACTTGTAGACGTTTTTCTTTGCACATGGATGTATTTCTGACACCCGTGTCGGGTGGAAGATGCACTGACGAGGCTCTCAGTAACTGGGAGTAAAATATACTGGTAGTATTTTCGAAAGAACATATTATATATTATGTTCTTCGTGTACTCGCAGTCCTTGGGCTTCATGTACTACTGCGGGGTACTGAGAGTACTCGCAGTACTTCGAAATTCGGTGCTGTGGATACTGCTATATCGTAGTCGCAGTATTCAGGAGTTCACTACTGCTGTGGAATACTGCTGGTGTACTTACAAGTGTTTCGGGGTTCTTCTGTTCTGCGGGCACTTTGCCAGGTGGTACTGGCAGAGTATTTCGTCCGTTGGTACTGCGATCACTCGGATTGCCCAAATACCTATCATATGCGCAGTATACTCAAAGCATGACGCTCAACTATTCGACCATATGCACCAAGACATCATTTCGGTGATTGCATCCCCAACTTATTGCAGAACCAGAACACACGTTCATTCACTAAAAAAAATTTCCAGAGTATACCGCGGGTTGCCACGTACACCTTCATGTACACACACAGACAGCTCACCAACCTAAAGACCCCTTCTCCCAGATTGTTAACCCTTTTAGAGCCGCAGTTCCGTTTTGGGGACAAACCACTCAAATTTCAAGTGGTTTGTCCCAAAAACGGAACTGCGGTTCTAAAGGGGTTGAAGCCCCTCTAGGTTTAGCAGTCTGGGAGAAGGGATCTTTAGAGATGTTTTTTACTCGAAAAATGTGTAGCGTGGTCTGCACTTCGGAATCGTCGTCCGCATGTGAGAAATTTCCTGGTTCGATGCAAACTCGGCGTAGCCTCGTTTATGGCGAGTTTTGGCCCGTTTCGGCTGCGGTTTGGGGTTAGGGTTAGGGTTAGAGTCTGGCGATGGGTTGGGTCTCCACCCGTACCTTGATCCCAACAGGAACCAAAACATCCGAGCAGCCTACCAGCCTAAAGATCCCTTCTCCCAGATTGTTAAAGGTCCTCTTCAAATATTCAAATTTAAAATTTAAAATTTCAAACTCAAAACAAAGATTTTTCCTGGAAGTAGAAACATTGAACTTGAACTTTTGGACATCAACATCAAGTTGTTTTTTCGTTTCCAGTACCAACTGAACGACCATACTGAGCGCAAATGTAAGTACCGTTCGGATATGTATAAATAATGCTGAACGCTTCTTACATTTCCGTCATATAGGTACTTGATCATTACTCGAGAAGACAAATAAATAGAGCTGCCCCTGACTTTCCTGATTCGTTGTGGGAAAAGAAAGGGCGGCACCGCACTACTACCATCCCTCGCCTCGCGTCTTCCTGACCTACGAAAGATACCCAAACGAACCTGCCAAACCCGCTAGAGTACTTGCGGCAGCTGTAAATCTATACCCTACCTCTCTTCCTTTCTCCAATACAGCAGTAGTCATCATCATCATCATGGTCCGGCGCGGCCTGCTGCTGTTGCTGTTGCTCTTGCTGGGCATACGCGGCGTTGCGCATGGATTTCAGCTGCGAGTTCCTCCGCATGGATTTCAGCAGTGGGTTCATCCTCCTGTGCTGCAGTCCAAGATGCCACCCGCTTCAAGAGCACGCACCAGTAAGCCAGCCTCGAGCTCCTCTAGCACCACCTCGGAGGTCCCGGCGATGCCGGTGCACGAGGATTCGGGACGCGGGCGACATCTCGACTGGAACAAACAAGTGAGCACATATTATATCGTACGTATATTATTAATTGTACACAACACAGTAGTTACTAGTGAGAGCAGCTCGAATCTCGGCATACACAAAGTATACTGGAAGCCACAAAACACGACACACGATGCGAGTAAATTGTGCTGTACCTACGAGACCTGGTAATGAAGCAGGCTGAGGGTACCTGGTGTCGTGTTTCCCCACAGCGCCGGTCTGGTCTGGTGCAGCAGGCACCACAGCTCACCATCCCAATAACCGTGTTTTTCCCTCCAACATTGGTATACGAGTAAATACGTATCAGGTATACCAGGTACCAGTACCTGGTAGTAAATACGTTGTCAGGTACCAGGTACCTGGTACCTGGCATCATACTTGCACCTGCTACTCATGTCAGTGGTGTGGGGAGTGACTCTGTATCTTGAGGCAAGCACAGGTTCTGATCACACCAACCAGCGGTTTATGGCGCCGTAGAATCACCACTTGGATCTCAACGGGTACCACAGCAGTAACACATACCGGTACATACTACTACTACTGCAGACGTAATAAGAAACATAAATCCGAACTCGTCAGACTGGGAATTCCCTACGTATCTACTGGTATTGTTTTCCAAGCCTTTTCTTTTATGGAACCTCTTTCTTATTTTGGCCGGGTAGAAATCGAGCGTCACACTTATTTTTTCTGGGATCGAAACGAAATGTGCTACGTGCAGCAGTAAGTCCGAGCAACGAGAAACTCCTGTTTCAAGTGAGAGCCTCGGGCTCTTATTTGTAGCTCAAGGCTGGGTTACTTCCCGATGTCAGGTTTATTAGCCCCTTTAGAGCCGCGGTCCCGTTTTCGGGACACACTACTTGAATTTTGAGTGGTTTGCCCCCATAACGGGACTGCGGTTCTAAAAAGTTCCTTCACATTTGACGTCGTCGAGGACGTGAGTTCGGATCTCCCTTCACGAACGTGTCCATGATGGAAACGCTTGCGCGTGCGTCCCAAATCATGAAATCTCCCTGGTTCCCCAGGTAGGTATTGAAACGAAGCGGGTAGGTCAACGTACGGCCGTCGACGTTATACCGTCACGTCCCCCCAAATATCCCTCCGTTCAGCGGGGGCAAGGGGATCGATCGATCTATTACCCTTATACCTGGTAGCTCAATAATAGGTAACACGTTCACAATTCTGAAACCGAAAGAAAATATATCTTGCTTGGAGACCCCTTATTCTATTTTCAAACCGTGTGTATGCTTTTTTTGCTAAACGCATACGTACGACGTGGTACTTGTTGTTTGTTGTTGTTGTTCTCACATTAACTCTCTGACGAAGGAGTCCGTGGTCACACAAAAGGTGCTGGAGCCCTAGGAAGATCCGAAAAACAAAAAAAATCGAAAATTCGGCTGCCTCAAAATACACGAGACGGAAAAAGCGCACACAAGATAAAACCAATGTGCAAAACTGAACTATTTACGGGGGACCATAGTTAATAGGACCAAATATTGTTAGTAGAAATTGTTAAATATATAGGTTTTTATGTATACCACAGGTCCTATTAACTATGGTCCCCCGTACTAACATGGCCGCGGGTATATCCTCTCAACTATAATATAGAAGAGTACCCCCGTTCCCACCACTAACCAACTCGTGGCTGCTGACTACAGCGGATGCTGTCTGAAGTGCTGCCTGCACCGTACGAAACGCACGGTAGTCGTGAAAACGAAAGAGGAACACACCTGCCTGCTATCTGGAGTGCTGTCAGAGTGAAGACTCGCGGATATGCAGTGAAAAAAGGAGCAATCGAACCTTACTGCCACACGAATATCAACGATCGCCATCTCTTCCTGGACTGTCTGACACAAAAAGGTGCAGCACAGTTATGATACCACGTCCCTGATAGTCGCGTAGGTTATCCCCCTTGAAGGGTATACAACTCGTTAAACTACAAAAACCAGTGACGAGTACCGGTAGATACTATTCTGCCTCGTGAAAAACAAAACCAGGAAAAAACAAACTATGACTGCTTCTCTCGTGATGATAGTGTGCGCGCAGATCATGGGTATCCATGCACCGTCTTCCTGCCGCTCTTCATGGCCGCATCATCGCCTTGGCCCAATCCACCCGCTCCTTTGCGCGTGCACTCGTTGCCATTCCCTTCCAGTCGTTTCCCTTTCTCCGTCATCCTGAAAAACAAAATGCTCCTCGCACTTGCGGTTCTGATCTATAATACTCGCACCTACTCGACTACAGGTTCCTGAGAGTTCGGCCAAAAAGCCTGAAGGGAGCAGTCCCGGTACGTATGAAACAGGGCACATATGGCCCTCTTCATTTGTTGCTCCTCTCAACATTCACGTGATGACTCTGCTGAGATGTATGAACTATCACATGGCTTTATATGTTTTTGACGAAAGCCAAGATCCCTACAGCCTGATTTTTTTGCCAGGTACCAGGTAGCGGGCGCGCACCTGGTAGGCACAAACATGTCCTACCACGCTAGCACCGCCACACCCTCGGAACCACACGAGGCACGGTAGGGAGTGTTGACGGATGATGTGCTCCTTGTGGCATTGTGTGGGCGTACTATTATTAGTCCAGGGGCTTGGCGCGAGCCGCGGTTAGGCTTGCTCGTCAGTTCTTCTCAGAAGATAGGTGGTGTTGAAAATGTGGCGCGCTCTGGGCCAAAAGATAAACAAGAAGAAATTTAAAATCGAACAGAGACGAGAAGATTGGTTGTGTGCCGGTTGCCTGTATGATGCCGGTATTGCTGGCTGGCGCATACCGGCACTATACGCAGGATGAGGATCTTTAACAATCTGGGAGAAGGGATCTTTAGGTTGGTAGGCTCTTCGGATGCTTTGGTTCCTGTTGGGATGAAGGCACGGGCGAAGACCCAACCCAACCCCTGACTCTAACCCTAACCCTAACCCTAACCCTAACCCTGACCCAAAAACCGCAGCCGAAACGGGCCAAAACTCGCCATAAACGAGGCTACGCCGAGTTTGCATCGAACCTGGAAATTTCTCAGACTATCTGACAAAACGGAAAAATGAGAACGAAACAAAAAATGGGAACGGACGGTTTTTTTAGAAAGCAAACCAATTGTGTACAACTCCAAGAAAAAAAGTTGACAGTCCTGTGGGGCTGTACAGCAGCCTTCGGATAAGCTGTCGCTCAGGCTGGAAGTCCTCGGCATCGCCGCGGTAGCCAGCATCTAGAGAAATCACAATAGAGCCAGCGTATATCGCTTTTTGCGCCCACCCGAAGGCACGAGATGGAGCATGACCGTTCTGACGAGCTCCTCTCACAGGGCTGGCCAAGGGGTTTCGCAGGATCATTTTGGTTCTCTGATACACCACATGGTTCTGGAGATACGGCTTGGTTCTCATTTTAGGCTTCGTTCCCATTTTTCCGATTTGTCTGTTAAAATTGATGCGGACGACGATTCCGAAGTGCAGACCACGCTACACATTTCTCAAGTAAAAAACATCCCTGAAGATCCCTTCTCCCAGACTGCTAAACCTACTCACCAATCCTACTACAGCACTGTCACTACCGCATCTCCGTTGCAGAGGGACTTAGATAGGACCGTTACCCGAGGGGGTGGGATACCTTGTCATATATATTATTTGATCACCCGGGTTTTACGGTACCAGGGGTAGGTGTGTTTGTTCGCACTTTTTTTTCTCTTCGGGTCCGTCTCTTTTTGTAACCCAGATCCCGGGTCGCAAACAGTGCAGGTACTCCCCCAAAGCCTGCGCGATGTGGGCCCGTTTGGTCTGGCGTGCCCAGCGCAATGCGTAGACTTTTCCAAAACGCCATGCATTAGAACAGTGGGTGCCCGAAGATAAAAGAAACGTCAACTTGATGTCAATGCTCAAAATTTAATGCCTTACTTTGTTTCCGACGTGGATTTAGCTCGATCCTACAAGATCTGGAGCATAGACCCCGCTGTTGGGCTGTGTTTCATAACCCAATCTTAAGTCCGCCGCACTCATAGACAAGGCACGCGGATCGCACTCATACCTTACACAGCTACCGTCACGATGCCGTAGGGTAAGATCGCCAGAAATGGCGTGCTTCCGCCCACAAAATAGCGCGTACGTGTGAGTGCGATCTGGTTAAAACTAGTGCGACTTTCAGCTCAATATCAGCAAGGAGCCCTATTACCGGGGACCAAAGTTAATACCTGGTGGGACCTATGGTATACACAAAAACCTACCTGGTATATATTTAACCATTTTTAGTAACAATATTTCGTCCTATCAACTATGATCCCCCGTAATAATTGAACGACTCAGCAGTCAGCAACCCCTTTATCCTGTAGATATTATACATGGCTGATACACGGCACAGGCTTTTAGTAGCACCTTAAGAGTACGGTAGGATTGGAAGGGACTAAATCAAGGAGCGAACAGTTTATTAGGGACGAGGGAGGCACGCTCTTACGGGATAAGGTGCGAATTCGTGAACGATGGGCGGGGTTTTGCCACAAACTCTTGAACACGAAGTCGCTGAAACTCGATCCCACGACCATCGACCTGTTGCCAACGCGACCGCCTAAACTGTCGCTTGAAGATGAACCATCCATGGACGAGATGACAGAAGCACTTAAGGGGATGTCAAATTGGAAAGCTGTCGGGCCAGATGGTCTCCCGGCCGAACTCCTAAAACTCGACCACCCGGCATTCGCTCAGTGCTTTCACAACATCCTTGTCAATGTTTGATTCACAGGAGAAGTCCCCCAGCAATGGAAAGATGCCATCATCAAGGTCCTTCACAAAAAGAAGGACCGAACTGACTGCAACAACTGCAGAGGGATTACGCTTGTTGTCCACGCAGGCAAAGTGTTGTTGAAAATCGTCGCGTCCCGCCTCAGCAACTACTGCGATACCGAGGAACGAAGAGTGCGGCTTCCGCCCCGCACGATCAACGATTGATATGTTGTTCGTCGTGCGCCGGTTGCAAGAGCTCGGACGACAGAGGAAAACCCCCTTGTACGTGTGCTTCATCAATCTGCAGAAAGCGTACGACTCTGTCGACCGAGAGCTGTTATGGAAGGTACTCACACGCTTTGGCGTACCAACCAAGACGCTGAGAATTATCCGTAATTTCCACGATGGCACGCGGGCTCGCGTGCGTACTGATGACGGCGAGCACTCGGAATGGTTTGATGTCACGCAGGGGCTGCGGCAAGGCTGTGTACTATCACCGTTCCTGTTCAACGTGTTCTTCGCTGCTGCGTTACACGTCGTACTAGTACGCTTCAGCCAAGACGAAGCCATCGTACGGGATCTGGTCCAACTCTGTGAAGCTGGAGTAGTTCGAACAGGGAAGGAGGAGCCATTGGCGTGCGTGCGAAGGGCTGTATGGGGCATGTTGTACGCTGATGATGCAGGAATTGTCTCGAAGTCGACTGAAGGGCTCGCGAAAATGATGACAGTCATCGTGACTGTCTTCGAAGCAGCCGGCCTCACGGTGTCGGAAAAGAAGACAGAGACAATGCTCCTACAAACAACAGACCAGACAACCCTCGCACCACCGCTCGTCTTCGAAGCGGCAGGCCAGAGGTATAAGCAGACGACCCAGTTCTTATACCTAGGCGGCATTATCCACGAAAACGCTGACCTCTCGCTCGAAATTTGACCGACGGATCCGCCTCATGCAAGCATGCCTCAAACGGTTCGGCCCGGAGTTGTATGATAGGACGACCGCCCCCCTTAGCCTTCAAGCCCGAATGCTGAAGGCCGAGGCGATTGAGACTCTGCTGTACGGGTGTATGACGTGGACCCTCAGAGCGGAACACTTTGCCAAGCTTCGAACGACTCACCACCAAGTCCGGTTGCGAGTCATTGGCTTCCAGCGCCGACTTCGTACTGACCATGCCACCCTCTCGTACGCGAAGGCCCTCAAGATGACACGTTGCGAGAGCATCGAAACGACCATTCGTAAACGGCGGCTCTTCTTTGCGGGGAGCGTGGCACGGCAAAGCAAGGAGCGATTACCCAGTCGGGTAATGTTCGGGACGATAGGTGGGAAGAACCCGAGACCAGGCGGACGGTGTAAGCCTTGGCATAGATGCATAGTCGAAGACCTTAGGGAGTTCCGAGCCACCGAAGGGTCAACGGAAGTTGCCCCCTTGGTGTTTGGAGTTGAGACCGCGTTGTGGTCCACTGCAGCTAAAAAGGCGGGGAAGTGGTACCGGGGGATCCTTGGAGCAGCCGAACGGTTCATGGTGAGGTGGCACGAGGTTGGGGCTGAGATGAGTAGGCAGCGCCGTGCATCCGCCACTATCCAAGGGAATGGGGGGGCAGCGGGCAACAGGAGAAGTGGCAGAAAGCCCGACCAAGGGAATGCGGAGAGGGGGGGGGACAGGAGGAGTAGAAGGGAAACTGCGGTGGACAAAAGCAGGAAGGATATGGCAGACAGGGTAGCAAGGCCCCAGGCCGACTACTGTAGGAAGTAGAACATGACCATACTACTAGTGCCACCAACTGGTGCAGCTGGTTCGAACGTGGCCTTCCCTTGTCTTTTCTTTTTGTTTTGTTTTTTTCTTTCTTGCGCTGATTTTCCGTGATTTTCATTTTGTTTCTTTCTCTTTATTTTCTGATTGATAAGCCGTACTGAAGGAGTAGTGTGGCGTGGTTGGATGACGAATCTGCTCTGCTCGTTTCGTCCAAGGGGCTGGGCATAGTTGACGAACGCAGGGCGGAGACGGCAGTCTGGGTAGCAAGGTACCAGGCGGATTAGCAGGGAAAACCTGGCTATACTACTCGTACCACAAACTGCTGCCGCCACCTAAAGGGTGCTTTGGGCTTTGGTCTGCCTGTCATTTTCCCTTTGTTATTTTTTCCTTGGTTCTTTGTCTTACTCTGTTCACAAGCAGTGGTGATTTTCTTATTTTCTTCTTTTTTCCAGCTCGTTATTTTTCAAGTGTTGGCCACCTCGCCCCCGGGGGGGGGGCACGACAATTTGTTCCTTCTAGTTTTTGCTTTCATTGTTTTTCTTTTTCTCTTTCGATTTGTCTTTTTTTTTTGTTTTCTCTTTGATTGTTTCCTTTTGTTTCTCTAGTTTATAGAATGTGTATGTCGAGTCTTTCGTATCTAGTATGATGGCATGGCATTGCATTGCCCACTGCTGCTGTGCGTACTGCACACGTGGCAACGTAGTATCTCTGTGGCGTAGCTTTGTGACCACATAACTTGTATCTCTTCTAGGATTGAAGAATCGGCACGGACACTGGTTGTGCTGGATGTCGACGGGTAGAAAGAACGGTTTAATGTGAAGAACAAACACACCCAGCAGTGTGTGCGAGTAGTTTCTTCGAATAAGTTGGAATGCCCTAACGCGTCTGACGTATAAAGTCACCTTGGGGGATAGCTAGATCGCGGTTCGCTTTTTTATCACCCGGGGGTGGTTCCCTGTGATAGAGTGGTCTCTGACAGAAAGGTAGTACAGCTCGTATAGTGTTTCCTTTATTGATTTATTGATTTATTGATTTCTATTATAATTGCTTCCTTGCCTGACTTGAACTTTTTTTCTCTCTCTTCGCTTTTGGATGTATGACTTTTTCGGTTTTGATTTAGATTTTTCGACGTCGAGTTGTTATTTTCATCCTGTCTATTTTCTGGGTAGTGTGTGGTCTTCTCGGTTTCTTCGGCGACTTTTACAGCGTACCGAATGTATCTGATACGTACTTGCGCGGACCTCCTTTTTAATGTTTTTGTTTGAGGTGTAGATGTGCTTCAGTTACTATGTGTACTCCTCTTTACTTGTTTTCTTTTCTTTTACCGAGGTACTTCTTCCACTCCAGAGTTCTTGGAGCCTGTCCTGCGACCACGGACTGCATTATACTTTGGTGATGAGTTGATGTGAGAACAACAACAAACAAAATACTCAAGTACATCATCTTGTTTTTCGAACAGGTATACTCTTGGCCAAGAGTCTCCACATCACATACCCGTACAGCAGGGTCCCCATCGCCTCGGTATTAAATTTTGAGCTCGCGCAACTTCAGATAGAACGGGAAAGCCTCCACACTATACAACTCCCGCCTGAACCAACCGTAGCATGTCCTCGTCAGTCGGATCCGTCGTTCGATCTCTGGCATGGTGTCAGCGCTTGCGTGGACAAGATTATAGCACATCACCACCAGGCGCACCAAATTGAGAAGTTGTCGACCCCTTGTGGGGTTTTCATCATTGTTCAGTGCCTCTGCGTACAAAGTTTTTTTTCACGCCCACGACATGCAGTGTGAGGGGGGGGGGTCCCAGTCACCTACGGGGCACCCCGCCTCTGAGCCTCGGGTGAGGGGATAGGGAGCACGTAAGGGACAGCGGGATAACCCGTCACGTAAAGATACCGCGATCGAGAGACAGCGATTAGGTACTTACGTGGGTAAATAGTAAATAGATAGCGGACTGCTGCTGTAGCCATCGGTGACCAAGAGACAGCAGTGGGTTAGTCCGTGGGCGAGTCCAAACCCTGAGAGGGTCTGAGCGTACGGGAGCCGCGCAAGGATGTCGGATGCCCTTGACGACGGCACCACGTCATCAAGGAGTTCCGTTTTTACATTGGCGTGTTAGTTCAGTAGGAACCTGGTCATTCCCACAGGCCTTGTTTGTTATACGATGGCGTAGCGTGCGTAGCAGCTGCTCTGCACGCGGGTCCCAGTGACAAATGTGTTCGTTTCTTAAAGGATAGACCTCTCCGCATCCTGGTTGGCTGACACACTCCGCATCCTGGCGAACCCATTCAATCAGTGGTTCCCCCGAGTGAGGCCATCCTTGCCTCGCACGCGGGGTTTGTCGCCTGGGCCGGGCGTGGCTGCGTGGTGATAGGTAGTCGTGATGCTATCACTTGTAGACGTCAAACTGCTGCCGTGCGTTGTGTGTGCAATACCATAAAGTGTCGGCGCTAGTAGAGTCTATGTACGATCACCCCTTGTTTTCGATCCGTGATAAAAACTCTATACCTTCCGCAGTATTGGCGTACTGCAAATTCATCACCAGTAGTTGAAACTCCATATCACCCGTTGACATTCTATATGTATTCCGTTGATATTCATCACCTCCACGCTGTAGAATTCATAGAAGGTTTGCATCTTCCAATGTGGGCGGGGTTAATATACGCGAGGGGTGGTGGTGGTGTATCCTTCATATAAAGGGTGTGTGCACAATTAAACAGGGGGCACGGATAATATGCGCGAGGGTGTGGGAAGGGGGTGAATATGGGGTGGGGTAATTTACCCAGGGAGGGGGCTAATGTTTGGAAGGGGACGCGTGGATCATGCGCAAGGGGGGGTTACCATTTTCACCGAAGGGGGGGTGTGCATGCGGCAAAGGGTGCCCATGAATCGACGGCGTCCATACATCGCGACGGGTCGATCCTAGCGTCAAACCGTACGTATTGTTTTTTCAGTTTCTACTCGATTGGTTCGGTTTCTTGTATTTCCGGGGGCGTTGATGTCTACTCTCGTGACCGCGGGGAGAAGTTTCTAAGAGCTTAATCTTCGGAACATATCCCGGGCAGAAAAACGACATCATAGTTCATAAACACCCTCAAGATTTTGCTTAGAAAGAAAACTCTTTTTTAAGATGATCCCCGGAAAAATACGTTCCATCATGTTTTTCCAGTAGTACACGTGTTTGAGTGCACCTTCGATTTTTTTTTCAGAATTTTGCAGTGCTCGGAATCCCGCCGCATGTGAAACCGTCACTTGAGAGTACCTGGTGTGTAGTGAGTTGTGATGGAATTCGTTTGACTGCACGGGACAGCTCATCGCGCGGAGTAATTGCGCGGGCGAAGCTCCCGGGGCTGTTATAAAACTCAGATTCTGGAGAATTTTTCATGAAACCCCTCGTCAGCGAGATTCCGAGACCTCGGCAGAAATTGATCGATAAACCCAACTACTGCAGCAATGCTGTGTCATGAAGTCTTCACATACATGTATGAATATACGTAGCCTGGTATATATGGGAAACATTTCGATTGTTGTTAACCTACTTGAAGTTGTTGTGGCGTACTGTCACCGCTGCCATTGCTGCTGCCACTGGTGGTGGTTGGGCTGCTGCTTACTGCCTCTTTCCACTCACTTTGACCAAGCGGAGCCCGCACAACCTCGTCCTTTACACTCTCACACTCTACCCCCGATCGCGTATCGATGGAAACATACCTCATCATGCTTGCCGCGGTCGGGTTGGATCACTCGCGCCGTCTGCCTTGCTCGAACACATTGATTGGCGGCGGGATGTGTCGGCAGTGGTATCCGCTACTTGCCGTCAAGAGCACAGACCCCGGGCGCGCACACGCTGTTCAGGTGAGAGTCTTGGAGACGATACATGAAACGCCGTGCACACATACATACACACAATCATGATTTACTGCACATCGATCATCTATACTGTGGTTCCCCACCTACCTTTATGACCGGAAACATTTGCGACATGATTTTTGTTGATCACAGATTCCACGGGTATACCACTCGGCAACATACTGTAGGTGATATTTTATTATACAAGAGGCGTTCTACGGTAGAGGCTCACCCTAATTTGTCCGGGGATCCTCACTTGAGAAGCTACCTCACCCGAAAAAATGATTTCAGCAAGTATCTAATTGCGTCCCGATGGATAATCACATGGCCCGAGTATACAACAACGTCTTTTTTCGAAACAAGATTGGCATTCCGACGATTTTTAGGTTGAGGAACCGAGTCATTCAGAAAATATTTTAGCGGAAACGTGCTGCCTCTATCGTAGAACGCGTCACAATTACGGCAATAAATCTGCCTTAGAAGATCTAGATCATAGCGTGGAAATCGATTATCTGTACGGCGCGTGAAAAGTTATCCGAGGGCAGAGTGGGACGATAAACGGTGTGCATGATGGCGAGGCGTTGTTTCGGGCCGCGGGTGTGGACCCTGCAATGCGCAACCCTATTGCACGCCCGATCCATACGGTAACCGAACGCACGGATAGGAGGCGACTCAGACTCCGTTCGTTCGGTGACACGTTGCTGCGGTAGTGGACCCCCTCTAGCGCCCGTTAAGCGGTGCTGGCTGCCCGATTATAGTGTCTGTGAAATCGCTTGTCCCAGATGGGGTCACATCAACCGTTGTGGGAGTGTGCGGAGTAGTGTTAGTAGTTGCCGGCCGACGCTATAGTATAGTGTATCATTAGCTGGCGCATACCGGCACTCACTGTAGAGGGACCGTTACTGTGCTTCCACGAACAGCTCACCGAAAGCTTTGATCTGCTACAGTAGAATGTTTCTTCCCCTTGGATCAATTTCATAACCCAGTGTTGTGTATGACACACCGTCATGTCGACCGCATAGTACAGTACGCGACATCGCGGGCTCACATCATAATTTGGGAGTGACTAAGCTGAGGTTGGACGTTTTGGACGAAGACACGAAATGTGGCCATTTTGAATGAGAAACGACCAAAAGAGTTGCACACCGTGTCTGGCATAACAATTCGACCCTGGCCCGAACCAAAGCGGGCCTTCAAGTGTCATAGCATGCTGCGCGGAATCTGTCTGTACATATACTGTACTGCCGTGGAATGGCTTGAGTCGATGCCATTTCACGTGCGCAAAGGCTCTGGTGTGGCGCATGACCCCCCCCCCCCCTCCCGGCGATCGAAAATTATTCAAGGGCCGGCAAGGGGGGGTTGGTCGAATGGCGAGTTTAGGCGTTCTCCAGTTCTGTTGCCCGCATCGAACATCGCCGACAGCTGCTGCCTATTGCTGAACCACACCTACTCGCACATGGAGGCATGCCTGGCGGGTCTCTCTCTTCATTTGGTGGATCGTTCTCCTCTTGTCGTGTGGTTCAGGCCTGTAAAGTAGTCCGCTTACGTTCTCTGATATTTGCCGTAGTCGAACTCGACCATGTGACCGGGCTCGGATTTCCGTCGTTCGTCGTTTAGGCTCTGTCCGATAGGGGCCAAAGCCTTCCGTAGTACACACCGTATCAGATATACTGTCGCGTGCTGTGCGGACCTGGAAAATCGTTAATTTTACCCTTAGCCCCCCACGACCATAAAGGCAGGGGAGGAGCGTGCAGGTAGAGGGATGTGGTGCTGTACGATATCCCCCGCACGAATGCCTTGAGAAAACCATGATACATACATACATACCAGGGTATACATGTACGTACCAGGTATATGTTTGTCATGCTTTTTCTTTTTTATATATATACTGGACCCCCACATGGCGAGAGCTAAAAGGAACTCCACTAATATTTCTGCAGTAGAACTACTGTAGGATACATCAGGTAGATTAAAAAAACTGTGATGGGTCGAAACTACTGTACGCGGTAGACCTTGGTTTGACGTCGTTGGCGGGAACCCTGGACTATCAATGCACGACATATACCGCTGTAGAGCGCGTCGCATCGTGCCCCCCCAGAGTTGGCAGGGGGATCAAGGAGGCGTCCATCCGCACGACAGGGCACATCTCTCTCCGTGCATTTGTCTCGCTCTATGTCACGCTTTCAATTCCTCAACTGTTAACTGGTAGATGCGATAGTGAACGTACGCAGGTGTGGGATAAAACGCTGCCCTTGCGCGTTGCATGATCACACCGTTCTGTACTAACACGAGCCCCGCCCACACGGCATTTGGCTTTCTCGAACCAGCTGCTCGGAAAGGACCTGGTGGTCTGGCAAAACGCTGAGGGGACCTGGGCAACATTCGACGACCGCTGTCCGCACAGGGCCGCTCCGCTAACGGAGGGCAGGGTGGAAAAAGATGGCAGCCTCTTGTGAGATTGGTCCGCCTTTGCTCCGGCCGTGGCTTGGGTTTGGTGGGGGGGGGGGGGGGAGGGGAGGGGGGGGGGGTGGACGATCGCGTGCGGGAAACTTACAACCGACCCGTCAGGAAACTTGCGCTACAGCAGCAGAGTAGTAGTTGTCAATCAAGAGGATGTGTTCTGTACACATCGCGATACCCTCAACGTGCGATGAGCCACGCTAGCGCGAGCGATGGGATTGGGAGTTGATCCCCTCTTTATCGCACTTCTGCAGACGATTCCAAACGATATTTGTGTTGTCTGTCGAACGCTGAAGGGAGCTGCTGAAGACCGAAAGACCGCTCAACCCGTGTCGTGTGCAACCTCAGCTTCGCGGTGCTTGTCGCTCTGTCGCCAAGACATGGACGAAACAGCTAGTCTATACACGAAGTATACACGTTGTCATAGGTGTGTTGAAGATGCGCAGCAGAGTACGTATGAACACACAACCCCAAGTCCGCGACAACACCGAGTTTAACCCTTTTGCGATGCCTTTCATGGTCCGCGGTAAAGGTGTGCATACCACGGGTGGCGCTTCGACAGCGACGGGAAGTGCTTGAAGATACCCCAGAGCGAGCGCGGCGGCAAGGACGAGACTCAAGCCGCCGCGTGTGCGAAGGTCTACCCCACCCAGGTGACGCAGGATCTTGGAGACCACGGCGGGGGCTGGTACGAGCACGCGACCACGGTGCTTTCGCTTGCCTGGCGGAACGAATCTTGTAGCTGGACACCAAGCCGTGTGAATTCCAGGTAGTCTACCAGTTTTGTTTCTTGTTCATGACCCCATATAAGGTCGAACGTGCACTTGACGGTCAAAACTACCGAAATACATTTGTCCTTGTGTTTGCAGGTAGCGCAAGGCTTAATCTGGGTCTGGGGTGAAAATGGCGTGGACGCCGGGCTTGAGAGCGCCGTCACTCCAGCACCACTGGTTCCGGAGCTCGATGACACCGAGGGGATCGAGTCGGGCAGAATTGATACCGGGTCCATCTACCAAAGAGACTTGCCGTACTCGTGGGAAACCTTTATGGAGAACGTATTAGTGAGTTTGCATTGGGACCGTACCATCGCCGAGGCCTTTTGGGCTGCCGCTGGTGCGGTGTACTGTATACGGGGGATACGCGCCGCTTGATTTCCGTTTGGGGCGCTGCACCGCCTGTAGACCGTTGATGCCCTTCGCATTGCGTCGCACTTCGGTCGTGTGGTGATCCAACCGAAAAGTAATCAGTTGGTATCCAGGGGTGATCTGGTGTTTTCCCTGCCCCCCCTCTTTCGATTAATCGTGGAATACACCGCGGCTTGCAAAGGTCAGATAGGATCCAGAAAATATGGACACCATCCGCGCCGCTACACTGACGGTCACTACTGTTCCACGAAGGCCGTTGACCGACGTACGAGTAGTCACGTGCGGCATTGGTTTGCTGGCCTCGTCAGATGGATTGAAACCCTCTACCTTAGTCGAGGGTAAAACCAGTCGCCGGTTTTCGAACACGACGATGACCACCACGAGCCCCACCACCACCGTGGACGGCACTTTTCTCTCAAACGGAAATACCCTCAGTAGCAGCAACTAAATGTAGGTCGCGGAATCCCCGAGAAAAACGACCCGAAAAATGTTCCCCACTGTGTCACGCGGATCGTGCACTGAGGTTCGAGTGAGTGTGCATGGAAACCATTTGGCTCGGCGTTTTTGTCCTGTCCGCCAAAGCGTCTCCTTCTCGACTCTTGGCTACGCCGCTAGTTCACGCTTGGATGCAATGTACAACCTCGCACGCTCGCTGGACGTTCCGTCTGTGCCTCAGCCCCCATACCCCCGCTCCGGTGTTCTTCGCTGAACGGTTACTCTCTCGTTGTTCCCCACCGGCCGGCCGCGCCCGTGAAACCGTTTACGTGTCATATCGTATCGCCATCGCCATCGCCATCGCCGGACAGGACCCGGCTCACGTTACCGTCTCCCACCACGGTAAGCCTAGTCCTCTTATTTTTGTCTCGACGCAGTCGGTCGTGTTTGGGTCTAAAACCAACGCTCAAGTGTGCTTCTCCTGGGGGGCCACTGCAGTGAAAAAAATAGCAAACGTCTACTATAGTAGCCAGAAGCCCGTTGTTACGGAGTTCGCGGCGACGTATCTCTGCGGAGCCGTGCTATCTTGCATGCATGGGGGCTGTACGTTTGATCCCAATGGCATATGCTCTCAGCCTATGCAACTCTCAAACTACCACCCAATGCCGCCAGATCCGACGCTTAACGTTTGCAGGTACAGTAGATTGATGGATGCCTATTACCCACGAGATTGTGGGTATGGCCGGGTTTATTGGCGTACACGTATTATGAAAAAAACGTGTCTTGGGAGATCTTCGAGTTAGGAGCGTTCTTAGTTATTGTTTCACCCCCTATCACTGCAATGGTCACTTGTACCGGGAACATACGAAGGCAGAGGTGCGCTATTTGTTTTTTGAGGTTCCTTGCTTGAGGAACTGTACACTTTCTCTCAGTCGTTGCTACAGTTAGGCCCCTCAGAAACTGACCTTTAGAAACGTTCGAAAGTGCTATGGTTGATGAAAAACCCCATGGCCTACAGTAGCTGCGGTACAAATACTAAGTATCACCCCCCCCCCCCCAAACAACAAAAAAAAGCGTTCCGACGATTTGGATCAAGCCCCCCCCGCCTTTCAGAAAACGTTTCAGCCGAACAAGTGCTACGAGTACCTCTATTGTGACACGCATTGTCTGCGGTACTCTGTTGGGGGTTGCCAAGGACGCCACGCCCAGCGAAGCAGGGGTCCTAACCACGTGGCGTCGATCGTGCCAGGGGTAGATAGCTAAGCGGGTACCCAATTTGCTCCCGTATTGGGTTTCCCTTTTCCCCGCCTCCCTTTCCGAATTGTTTGATTGCTGCCGCTGCAGGCCTCATGGGAAGCCGCGACATGGCCGCTCCTGTGAATCTCGAGCTTTTGACGCCGAAGCTCGACAAGGTGTGAGCGCGGTCTCAGTAGAGCACCCCAGTTAGACATACAGAACACGTATGGGCGATGGCGAACGCCGCAAGCTGCACAAGGTTTAAGGCGCAGGCTGGTATGCTTTGGTCTCGCTCGCGAACGTTTCCCTCGGATCAGCTGATTCTTGCCTGAAATGCACACAATATATTTCCCGTGAGACCACCAACGGTAGATACCCGTTGAGAGTACCACCGTTGACTGCGAGACCGAGCTATAAGCAAGTAGCAACTTTCTCCGGACGACGGCCAAAACCTTCGAGATATCTGCGGAGCCGTGAACCTCAGTAGTTCACTACCGCGTTACTATATTCTCAAGCAACGTTGATTCTACGTTAGATAGACATACGCATGTCTGCTCTCATTATCAGCAAGAAAGATCTCGCCTTGCTCGCGTTCGGCGTGGGTTTGCAGGACTACAAGTGCATTCACCTCCAAACTCGGCAGCAGGGATACCCTCGATACCCTTCTTCCATTCTCTGACCCAAATTCACCGGCACAGGCACGACTAATTCCCCCCACCAGCAACCCCCCCGACTTTTCCGTTCCTTCGTGTGCGGCGACCGTAACGATGTCTACGGTAAAACCTCTCCACCGAAACAACCTCAAAAGCGCCGAGTTGACCTACAGCAGTAGTTCGGCCAATAAAGCTATAAATAGTCACAACTAGAGCATCGGAAGCTAGACTCATTCCGCGGCGGCACGGTCGCGAAAGCACGAATTATACGGTTTCTCGGGTCTGTGAGGGGGAGAGGGGTTCGGCTTCTCGATGAGCCCCATCTTCTGTCAACGGTACCAAGGTCTGTGTCCAACTGCAGGAACTACATATGTCCGCTACAAGATACCCACACAACGTGCCAGCCTTTCCCCGCAGTAGTGAAGCTTCTCCGCCGCTCGCGCGTTGAAACGGCAGGCCGGATTCACTCTCCGAAACAACTCTCCTGTGGGAGACAGGGTCGACGGCCTGGTGCAGTTCCAAGCGCCTACCCTGGTGAGAGGGAGGTTTACATTAGCACTATATGAACCCTTGTACTGCTGCACTCAATATGTATAATATATATATATAAATATATATATAAATGTGACTCTAGTTCCAAGTAAAACGCCCCTCGACCGGGAGCGAGGTCCGCGAGGGGCGAACAGCGCACACAATCAGGGTGTTTTTTTTTGGGGTTCTTGGCTACTGGAGGCGAGCGAAGCCGCGGGAAGCACAGGCTCCTATGCGCTTACCGCGAGGTGTTTCAAGGTTGCCGGGCCTGTGCTGGTTGGGTGGGGGTCGTCAAATCGGTACGGTGTGGCGTGGGTACCAGCGTCATCGCGATCGAGGTGCAAAGCGGGTCATGGTGGTCGCTCATTCAGAGGCGATTTCCCTGCTGCTGCTGACATCACCAGGCACATTCATCTTGATCGTTTTGAGGTACCATATTTTCCTGTGCGTAGCATTGATGCCATTACGGCGGCACCGAACGAAACAGAGAGGGCAGAGGGTGCCAGCCTTGGTGACATCGTTGCCCCAGTTGCCGCCCTGATCGGCATCCATCGACAATTTTGGGCTTGACCTCAATCTTGTTGGCCTGACTTGCCCACAGTTTGATTAGCCACGGAGACACCACTGATTCCCTGGCAACTGTTACCAAGTATGAACATACAGCGCCGATTTTCGTCGTTGCGGCAGATGTCCCACGGATGAAGCCCGACAAAACTCATCTCTCCCTGTCTTTCTTCGGTGTTGCATTCGTTCGTGCATGACTGAATCACGCGATCGTATCCCTTTTCCTCGCAGATTGGTTGTCCCTCCACTCCTACCGTGCAAGGCGCGCAGTGCCCGACCAACCCAACTGCTGGCGACAAGATAAAGAAACGATAGCGATGATCCCCGCCCCCTCCCCCTCTCTCACATGTCCTCTTCCCTGCTTTTTGGTCCCTTCCGCGTTACCCTAGGTGGTGATCGACGCCGTCAAAGAAGACGGCAGCGTGATAAAACTCGTCTCGTACGGCGTGCCAATGAGGCCAGGCTGGTGTCGCATGATGTTTCGCCAGGCACGTTCTTTTTTCGGGACTTGGCGAGGGGGGAGGGGGGCGGGGGGGGGGGGGGGGGGGGGGGGTCAAACATGCGGTAGAGTCGGCTGGTCGCTCTCCTGCGCACGCAGATGATCCATGTCAACATGCAAAAGCAGTATAGTATACTGTTTGTGTCGGCAGCGAGGAGATTCTGGAGGCGTTCTGCGATAGAGGTATCACATTAAGAGAAATTTATACTTTCTGAGACACCCCGGAGTATTTACCGGGCGGCAGTTGAAGGAGGCACAGTACCACAGCAGCGTGGGGATATCGGTAAACGTTGAAGGTGCGCGCCCCACACACCCCAAGCATCAGAGTCGTATGCATGTGTTCGCCCCGTTGAACTCCGCATTACACTTTGGGGGGACACAGGGGCCTCGGAAACGTTAGGGTGAACCTCTATCGCAGAATACCTCTCTAAGGTGGTGCTTCGTCTTGTCGCGGTCTTCCGCCATGTTTAGGTGGCGGGTGTATCTCGTTCCAGTGAGACGGTACGGTGTTTAGTACTACTGCTGCAGTACTGTGCTGTACATGCGTGCATGGTGAACCCATATTTCTTCTGACGTCCTCCCCTCGCTTCACCCATTTAGGGCTGCAGTCTCGTTTTGGAGACGACATGTTTACAATTTGAGTGGTTTTGTCCTCGAAGTGGGGCTGCAGTGCTATTGATAAGAGGGTTAACGAGCTGAATACATACATCACCAAATATCGACATTAAAAAAAAAACAGGTGCACGTTTATTCCGACGAGCGATCCCGTCGCCTTCGACTTCTGTATGGGGGCAATGTTGTAAAATCAGACGGCATTGGGTACACAGTAGCTTCCCAGTTGAGTAGCCCCACCAACCACCAAGACATACACGCCTCGGACAGCGAGGTTCGCCCTATATCGTCTGAAGCTCCCGTGTCCCCCCCAAAGGCGAAATGCAGAATTCAACAAGGACAGACATACGAGAACAGCTCATGCTTGAGAGGTGTGAGGTGGGCACCTTCAATACTTACAGTAGATACAGACATCCCCACGAACTGTGGTGGTATATACCGTACCTTCTTCAACTGCCGCCCGGTCAGGCCGCCGTGGTGGCTCAGTTGTTTTGTTTCTTCTTTGTTTTTGTGTTGGTTCTCTTTCTTTTCTTTGGTTTGCTCTCTTTAATAGAATGTGTATGTCGTGCTCGCCATATCAAGTATGATGACACGGTATCGCAATGTCTACAGTGCTTACTCCATACATAACTACGTAGTATCTCTGTGGCGTGGTCGATTATACCACAAAACTTGTATCTCTCCGGGATTGAAGAATCGGCACGGACACTGGTTGTGCTGGATGTCGACGGGTAGAAAGAACGGTTCAATGTGAAGAACACACAGATGCATATTTTCCCCAAGTGTGATACCTCTGTCGTAGGACGCCTCTCAAGTCAGATATGTTCCCAACCTCAAACGATCTGGCTAATGTTGACGGGGGTGGGACCCGTGTCATCTGCGTGATCTCTACCACGCGTTCTCGGGGGTCGGATCTGCCCCATGCACAGATCCTGCGCTAAACCTCTCGCTACGGCAGGTGATGAACTAGATGGGCTACTGTAGATAGAAATATCATGATCTGTCCGAGGTGTTAAAATTTGGTCAACACCCGCCCCGTCGCAGAACGCTTCTTTGGCCTATTCACAGCGCCTTGACTAAGAACACGCCCTGTAGAGTCAACCCCCACCAGACACAGTCTCTCTGCCAGAACTGATCAGGCTCGTCGTGACCGGAGTCCGATGTCCTCCCCGGTATACGTTTTGTATGTGCAAACCAGTAGTTTGGTTTACTCGCGTAGAGGCGGACCCTATTGGCGCCCCACCCCCCGCCCCCGGCTTTGCTCCGTCTCGGACGGGATGCATGGTGAATGGTCAAATATGACGGCAAACAATAGATGAGTAGCCCCCCCACCCCCCCCCCCCCCTCCCTTCCGACTATGGCTATGCATGATGTCGAGTTCATCCCCCTCACATATGGTCGTCGAGAGTTAGATCATTTGTGCGACCCAAATGCCCTTTACTCCGCACAACAAAGAAGTTCGTATCACGTACCTTTTTATGGTAAGGCACCCAAGAGGCAGTTCCATAGTACTCCCATTGCTGTCTCTGGAAGTGGCTACACCGGAAACAAAAATAACTCATTGAAACTTCCATCCATATGCAAGTCCGCCTCGCAAGCGATTCTTAGTAAAAGATACAGCTCACCCTTCCTGCGACCCGCCGGACACCTCACGGCCCTTCGCGCTTGGTGCAAGTAATGTCTGCCTTGTCGATGAAAACCCGACATGATCTGTCCCGGCATTGTAGGGATGCGAGGGTCTATGGTCATACGACTACGGCCATGCATGAGATCGAGTGCATGTCTCTCCTCGAGTACACCCCCCCCCGTCTCCGCCCCCCCCCCCCCCATCGCTGAGTGCAAGGGGGGTCAAATGCGTCATCGCCGTCGAGTGATCTTCGACGGTGTTCAAGATTCGTACGAGTCTGGAGACTAGGTCGTAAGGGTTGGGGTCTCCACTTATCCTCCGGTATAAATCCTGCCCTCGCCAAATGTCCAGACGAACACGTGGCAACTGTAGGCAGATCTCCACCAAACGATGCTCGAGAGGGTTTCACACGACAATGAAGGCGTTATCGAATGATTTATGATAAACGTTGAGTGTCCCTTGTTTTCCAATATTGATAATGTTCGTGCGTTCACGGTCCAAAAAGGCGTTCGATATTTACGGCAGACCCGAGCGGAGAGCCGCGTATCTTGAACCAAACACCCGCCACGTGACTCCTCTGTTTTCTCGCGCGTCTGGATTAGTTCAGGTGTTCGTAGCGCCCAAGCAGTCGGAAGGCTCCGGGACGAAGCAGAAGATTCCCAAGCGTGGCCGGTAAGGACAAAGAGTAGTGGTCTATGGAGGCGTTGAGCAGCCCGGAGGGAACGGGGTGCGCGCGGATGTAGCGCGCGCGAGACGAGCACGACGTTCCTAGTCGACACAAACGATTAGTATGTCACTATATTCTACGCCACAAATCATCCTACTGTCTGCATGTTTTTCATTGCTATCACTCTCATCGACAGCTTCCAGCCCCACAAGCTACCGGATTGGATCCAGCACGTGTCCAGCCACCTGTTCATTCACCAGGACTTGGTATTTCTTCATCACCAGGCGAGTTGTCTGAGCCTGTTGGTCGTTCCCTACGGAGCTCCCCCCCCTCTCTTCCCCCCCAATCCGAGCGCGAACGTGTGGTTTACTGCTCTAGTTTTTGATTCCGCTGTTAGATATTCATCCGTCGCTCGTTCGACTCCTGCGATGATAGTAGGGGTTGCACTTTTTAGGTCACTACGTCTCGCCTACTTGAGCTCCCCGATCGAGCAATTACCGGTTACTTCTCTGTAGTGAGGTACATTTTGCTAGACCATTAGTTCAAAGGCGTACCGCATATGTCAAGCTTAGTCGCGTTGTGCGCGAACAAACTCCTTCGAAGCCGTGTGTCGGGTGGCATATCGAGTAACTCATGTGAGGAGCTTAGACAATAAGGCACCACCCCTCGAAGGCACAACCCTTACCGTCCGGTAGATTCACTCGAGAGAGACATAAGAGAGAGACAGAGAGAGAGTACCAGCTCCGCCGTCTCGAACCTCATCCATAGAAGCCAAGGCTTACTAGGAAACACTTCCCGTAGCGTCGATGTCTGATTTTCGGCGACAGCGTGTGATTGTGTTGTATGTTCGAGATACCCCGACACCCTCAAACCGATACAACCCTAAGGGCACCTATTGGTGTTCGGTTGGGGTGCGCTAACCCTTATAGGACTCCAAGCCCGTTTGGGAGACAATTTGCCTTTGGTTTGTCCCCCAAACGAGACTGCGGTCCTAAACGCCGACCAAACTACTGTTGCCCCCCCCCCCCTCCCCCCCCTCCCCCTCCTTCATGCCAGCAACTCACAGCGGCTGGATAGGACCTAAATGAACTACAGTAGATCGTGATATACGAGGGGCCGTGAGACGAACGGCGATAAGGAAAGTCACGTCTACTAATTTCTCTTCCCCCCGGTACACCTTGTTGGATAGGACTGCAGGCGCCCAAATTCCTCCCGGCTATAACCCCGTTCCCCCCCAGCCCCAACACCCCTATCTACTGCTATGAACTAGAGGGACTCCATAACACACTCCATTTTGTATGTCTTCCAGGCATGGACGGGGCAGCATCCATACGCTGCAACAATCAACCCCTCGATCTGGCGAACAGCACCGAACCAATACGGACACCCTGCCACCCTCAGGCTGGGTCCGCTGGTGCAATGAGACCGAGTTTAAATAGTTTCCTCGCATGCTCATCGCGCGGTTGTGCTCGGCAGGAAAAAATACTAGCTTCTGCGGGGTTCCACAGCTCTAACTACGGGAAAGCAGTCTTCGTCCCGGCTTCGGCAGACAAGGGGGTGATTACCCTGTGAGTGACGGAGCTAGCCTACTGTAGTATCCTTATGTAACTGGGAACTATCTTATTCAATCAAGCCTCGTAGGCATGGCTCCAACATATGCGACAAGGATAGCCCCCCCCCCCTATCCCACATACGACTATGACCATGCATGGCATCAGTACACCCCCCCCCCTTCCCCCCGCTCCGTCTGTTCCATGATTTGTGGGGCTGAAAGGCGACATGACCGGTGCGTTGACTCTCGCCTTTCGAATTGGCCTGGATACTTGCTATTAGTAGTACTGTCGTGCATACCGTTCCGACCCTGCTGTGCATGCCTGCCCGCCTGTGGGGGCAAGTGTTTTCCCTGAACGGCACGCAACAGCCGTTTGGTTCCGCTTCCGTAGCAGTAATCCATATTTGTTCAAAACCACTGGGCATTATTAGCCCTCTAGGAACTTGAGCGGGCAAAGGCCGATCAAAAATGATCGACTAAAGTGGGGGAAGAAGCCACTTGATGCCCAAGTTACGATGCTACGAGGCGTATAGCTCGGGCTCAGCATGATCCTACACGCGCTGGCTGGACGCTCACGGTTCTCGTCAATGGTTGACAACACTAACGTCATCATGCTTGTTGTCGCTGTTGGAGTGCTCGAAGGTATTAGCGGTGTGCTTTTTTTTAAAATCGAAGATGCCCGGTTGCGAGCAGAGGACGTCGCCGCCCCCGTCGCCGAAAGGAGAAGGTTTGGGTGGCTTCCCCCCCCCCCCCCGCCTCGACACGACTGCCTCTTTTCCATCCAATGGACTGAGATGCTGCGATCACCAGAATCACAAACGCGAGAGAGACGTTCTACGAGAGGTCTTGTGAGGCTCCAATGCCCCGCCAAGGTGGTAGCGGAATCCAACGGAGACGAACACAGATCACGCCTGACGCTACACGTACCTCGTACGTGTGCGTACGCATTATACCCAACAGTGTAGCTCACGAGAAACATACTAATCCTTCAACTGGAGCCCCCGTAAGGACGCTGCGGTGGCTCAGAACTGTTTTCTCCCGAATGTGATACCCTCTAACGTAGAACGCCTCGAGAGAGTAATGACAGCAGCAGTGCTCCCCCCCCCCCCCCCCCCCCCCCCACCTCCACCATCCTGGGGCTATACTAGTAGAGCGAGCGGCGATGTGTGCTCGCGGGGGATACCCCAACGCAGAATACCGTCGCAAGAGTGGACATGGAAAATATAGACAACCCGTATGTGTGGCCACACTCTGCAGGGGACCCGCTAGCTCCAAATCCCGCGCCTTCCTCGCGGTCGTTACACATTTTCGTTTCAGCCAGTTCTCCGTGTGCCGATGACTGCTGCTGCCGCCGTATAGGCTATCAGGTCCTCCCTTTCAAAAACCTGTCGGTACGCTTCGTAGTCGTGCAAGCGTCAACGGGTTGTGTACCGTCACGAATGGGTGTGTTTTTTCGCGAACGAGATCGGCGATCGACGACGACTCTACAGCGCGGCCTAACACATTCATTCGATTACGGCCTGCGAGGTGTCAGAGAATGCAAGAAGCGAAGCAGAAAGCGAAGCAGGGAGTTCGATATATAAAGGACGTGCTCGGGGACGTTTGGAGGGTTCGCTTGCTCGTGCGGTGCCTCGTGTTCGTTACCTTACAAAAGTAAAACCACGTCCCCTTCGTGGCGTGACCAGGAGGAGGTGGATAAAAGAAATCGCATCTGGCGGTCCGACTTGGAGCGAAGGCTGCGACACGGCGATGCCCCCCCGCGAGCGCAACCGCGATGAGCTATTCAACGTCCACGAGGTGCCGGCGTTGGTATGGTGTGCTGCTCCCTGTGCCTACTGTGGTGGATGTCGAGCGACGGACGCCGTGGGTGGTATCGCGTTAGGGGAAATCGTACTAAAGACGCCTCCGCGGAAGTGATGGTGCTCCGACACAATTCACCTCTCGGACATATACAGATGATGACCTACCGCAGTAGACAATTCAGTGTCTCACCTGCCATTGTGATGGGTTGAGCAGGACCTGCACAGTACAGGTCCGACCCCCCAGGAAAACCGTGGCCTACTAGATCGTACCTGGTACAGATTGTACGGCTGCCACCCGGAAACATGAGCCACTGCTGTACGATAGATCGTACAAGACCGGGAACAGATGTGCCTTCGAGATATCTAGACCATAAGCTGTGGGAATCGGTGACCTGTCCGAAGTTTTGGTTCACGGTTTTGATACCTGCAAAGGGTTGCTGGACGCACAACACTTGATTACAGCGTGGGCCCACCGACAAGAAACGTCTACACCAATCTGAGCAAGTCTTCAGAAGTCTTAAGAGCCTCTCGGTGTACCAACACCAGCCTAGAGCGCAGGCTGCTGTAGACGCGTGGTGCGAAAGGGGTGGCTCATTTTGACTGAGGTATTTTCTGAGCGACGGGGCTCCCTCCTCTTATGCACAAATTCGTGGGAACTCCATTCTTGCTTCGCAAAGCTGTAGTTTTGTATGCCTAGGCCCACGGGACTATTCGTCAACTATTGCACTTTCATCGCTCTCAAAGTCTGTACGGCGACTGCCCCTCCCTTTTCTGCATTCCCTCCCTGAAGGGCCAAATTTTGTAGGCGGAGAGTAGACCCGTTCGAAACCCTTGAAATATTCCGGTGTCGCTTCCAGCATGGACGATAACGCCAGCGACGTTTTCGTCGCCGAGCGCGCCATGAACCCTAGAAAAGATTGTCCCACAGTGACAGTAGGGTGCTTCTGATCTGATACTTCGATCATGTCTTTGGGTGACTTATTGTTGACGTGCTGGTGGTGTAGAGCCCTCAAGCGAGGAGCTTCAGAAAAAACAACTTGCGCTCCTCTAGTACTGTGGCATGCGTCTGACTAAGGATGGTATACCTGGTAGGACTCAGTGCAGTACTCGCAACTGCTGTGTGCACGGTGTCTTTGTATCCGATTTGCTTGAAGCGTCCCCGACAAAAAACAGCGATTCTAATCGCTATGTTCTTAAAACTTTCTCTCACCCGCGTACGAACGTTGGCTCTTTTCGCTTTTCGTCGGCCTTGTATTGTACCTGGTATACCTCGATGCGCACCGCGCTTAGCGGATGGTTGTTCCTATATATATTTTTTTGATGAGGGGCTTCATGTCCCTTGGGGTCGATTCGGATCGCGGCTGGTATCCCACAATACGAACAGAGCAGACTAACTTCAAGCACTGCAGAAAATTAACCGAGTCAATCCGTTTCTTGCCAGCTGCTAGACGTTTTCCCCCAAAGCGGGGGTAACGCTCTGATATCGCACCTGGCACAAACGTTTCACCTATTATTGTGGCCTATCCTTCGGTACAACAACACGCGTTGGTCGAGTACGTATGTATGGAGGTCCAAAATGAACGGAACACGTGGTTCATATGGAGGCGTTGCCGCTCTCGGGTGCGCCTTTGTTTTTCATCCCGCCTGATTTGTTGTGGTTTCCGACTTTGCCGCCTGGACAGCAACACACCAAGAGCTGCACCTCGTGCCTGGGGGCGTTGAAGAAGGCGGACCGGTACATGGCAGCTGCGAAAGCCTCCGCGGTGGCCTCATTGACCTGGGTAAGAGTGTACCTGGACCATGCGGGATGACCACTTGTTCGCGGCTTTCAAATCGCTAGTCCCTTTTACTTCCCTTTTACTGCTAAGCTGTACGTATAGGTAAGTTTAACTCTAATTCCAGGTAATTTGTGACCAAAACGGGAATGCAATCATAAACAGGGTTACACAGAGATGGCCCAACACGCCTTCCATACGATGCACGACCCGTCGCACGTATATAACTTGTATCATTTCCTGTACGTGCAGTCTGACATCGACACAAACCTGTGATACACTCGTTCTGCCTTCTGCTGTCCGGCCGGTCAACGTTCGTCTTTGCGTTTACTATCGATCTTTGCTGGTAGGGGCTCGACGGGTTCAGGAAATATAGTGGATTGAATATTGTGATGACCACTCTTCCACGGCCGTCGCAAACATCTTGCGGCACCTGGCATCACCGCCACATCATGTATGGGCTTGAATGTTGCTGTCGACAACACCTTTCACCGGTGTTCCAACGCTCTAAAGCAATGTCCCGCGAAACGAAGGGGTACCGTTATAGCACGAACCTGGAACCACGCCGGCTTGAACGGGGTTTACTCAAGGGGACGTACTGTAGTAATTCTGCAACGTGAACCGCTGCAGGGCCCGTCCAACGCGTTGCACGGTTGCAGCCGGGGCACCTCGGCGCGACAGCTAGAACTCCCCAAAGCGAGGCGACATCACTTATCATGCCCAACCACCCTTCTAGGACGATTGAGATAGCCGCCCAAACAACGAGACATTTAGTTATATCGTCAGGCCCACGAGCAACGCGATCGTCTAGCAGCAAACACAAGTGAGCGTGGTGATCACGTTGCGCCCATACAGAGCGACTCGTTCGGCATCAACCATCGTGGCTCGGGCATTAATCATTGTGTCATCTCCCAATCGCGCAGTGGTCGTTGCTGAAATCGTCTTTGTTTTAATTCTCCATTTTTCCCGCTTAAGTCCCAAGAGGGTTATATCCCATATATTAATAGGACAGCGGCCCCATTTCGGGGACGAATTGATTAGAATCTGAGTGTTTTTTCCCCAACGTCGGGACGGCAGTCTTACCAGTCCTAAAACAAAAGGGTCAAAAGGGCGCAACTATGACGCCGACAGTCGGCTCGTGGTGTTCCAGGAGGTCCTTTATACATCCACTGCTTGATATTTGTGACTGTATTGGTCAAGTTACCTTTGTTTATCAACGGTAGCGTTTACAACGAGTAGTGAGATCCTTTCCCTTGGCGACAAACCGAAATTTACCCGACTTATTTGGTGCCCAGATCTGCATGAAGCTGCGCCAACAAATGACCGAATGGGGGGCGAGCGCAAAGAGAAGATGGCCCAGTCCTGTTAAGAAATGAGAATGCTAAGATCATAAAAATTGTATGTTTATGGACGTATTATCATAGCCCGATTTTGTCGTGTGCAGCACCCACCCGAAACGATGTTCCAATGATATATGACGCCGTATTCTATGTTCCCTTACGCTCGCCCTGCTGGATATTTGCTCCACTCCATGCAGATGTTTGCGGACACAACCAATCTCGCGTGAACGTCGAGTTCCACCAAGCGACCTACCGTATACACCCGAAGTTAACTCACCCCTCGGACCCCAGCAGTGGTCCCTGTATACTGCCGGTATGGGCTATCCACCGCTACGGTCATTTCCGCAGCAACCGGCACTAGTCCGCACGCTGTCACACGGGTCAATTTCGTTTGTGCCAAGCTATTTCACCGCCGCCGTGGAGGGCAGCCGGGACTACAGAAGGACTACTACTGCAGTGTACTGTTTAACCTGATTTCCTTGGCTGCAGCGGGACGTGCAAACTCCGAACGATCGATGGGTCTCGGGGCGATATTTCCCAATCCCACCCGTTTTTGCTGTGCAATCAATGTCATTGTTGAAAGGAGAACGGGTTATGACGATCTTGCCGGGGGGGGGGGGAGGGTTGCCTCGCGCGTTATCGGTCTGGTACTAAATACCAGGGACGTTCAGATAGTAAAGAAATATCTAAACGTAACTTATATTTTGTAGTCAGGTATCCATTCTCAACCATGGCGGGCCCGTAGCTTGCAGCCCGAAACATCAGCCAGCATATATATGCAGCAGCGAAAGGATAGGAACACACATCGTTCACTCGGCCGGGTCATCATGAGTTTCTTTAAGTCCCCTCTTTCCGTATCGTGCCATTCCGACGCGCCTGTCGGCAGGCAGTAGATTCCTGGATTTAAGAGACCGCCTCGTGTCCACGATCATCGACAAAATTGGTCGAAAAAAAAACATGTTTCCTGCCTGAATCCGAATGCTTTCGATTTCGTAGGTAGCGGTACTTTGTTTCTGTGAGGGCTGCAACACCGAGGTGCTGTGAACTCCCTACCCCATGCCGTCGATAGAAGCAACGCAGCTTGGGACGAGGAAAGAAGACGGCAAGAGGTTTCGTGATGGTATCCGTGACTCGATCTGTTTTTGCCATGGCGTTCGTTGTACCCCGAGCGTTTGCCCTATTCTCGCTGCCTCCGGCTGGGATGACCTCGGCGTAGTCCACCCTCCCATTTTCCAGCTTTTGTGCTTGTAGACACGCAAGCTCACGGCGGTACTAAACACTGGAAACCCCGAGAGGGGTATCGCGCTTCAACCTCTTCCTGCTGACTTAAGAGTGCACGACAAAACGACAAAAACGACGCCACACCACAATCCTAGAAACGTCAGAAAATGAAAAAAGGACGAAAACCGAGATTTTTCTTCGAGTTTGTTGCTTGCTCGTTGTACTGTAGGACCCCCCCCCCCCCCCACCCCTAAGTACGACCATGTGTGCCAATCAGTACACATCCCCACCCCCCTCCCGACTACAACATTGCATGGCAATGGGTACCTCTCCCCTTCCCCCCCCCCCCCCCTTGTATCGGTCTCGAAACTGGGTAGCATGAAGTGGGGGTTCCGATGTTTTCACGCGCACCCCCCCCGCCCTAGCAGCCCACCTTTGCCCGTCGTCCCTTTCCGCTCCTGCCTGCGGATGCCATCTGTGGGGCCCGACACCATCGGTTCTTCACCGTGGAAGGCGAATCTGAGAGGGGCTCGCGCTGTGGGTGCCTCGCCGTCGCCCTCCGCCTCCTTCCTGGGCTTCGTGACGGCAAGGGCGATGCTTCCCGGCTCGATCGCGATGTTCGCCTGTCTCGGCGTCAACAAGGTACGCCGGATTTGCGCGCAGCTTCGAAGGTCTTGGGGGAATCGGGGCGTTCGTTCGTGAGTCCTGGTATTCATCATTCTTTGTCTCTTTCCAGCACCCCTCGACAGGAAAAAAAAATGGTAAAATTGAGAGCATAGTACCGGTGGTTTTGATGCCGGCGGGCACGACGCTATTTATTTCGACGCCTCTACTCCTCGTACAGTACCTGAAGACGCCCTCGATATCGCAGTATTGTTCTGTGCAGTGTCCGCGATAAGAGCCCCGCAAGTACGTGCAAGGCTTCCGGCCTGCCGCGACAACCTGACGGGGGGGGGGGGGGTTGTGCTGCCCAGGGATTGTTGAGGTGTGTGTTCAGCTTCATGGCCAGTGACAACGTGCGTGAACAGTTCGGCTCAAACAAGGGCACTCTTGCTGCGAAGACAACGTTCGTCAGCGATGCTCTCCCCGCGTCGACAGGCTTCGTTATGGTTAGGTTTCAATCTTTATGGCGTCTGGCTGGCTTCGTATGCCGTTCCAAATCGTGGTACTGGAAGTAGTTCGTGGGCGTTCTGTGGTAATGCACATCCCCTGGTTTCATATGTGGATACGGATTATTTCTGACGGAGCCTTTCGAAAGCTCCAATATGCCCCTATTTTCAGACGTAGTGTTACTTTCGACGATCTAGTCGATGAAGTGGAAATCGATTATCTGTCCGTGAGGTCTGAAGGTTTTCGTGGGTTGGGGGCGGGTTGGCCGAGAATGGGTGTTTAGGCCTCGTATTCTGTCGCCCGACCCGAGGTGGCTTGTGTCGTCCTCCAAGGCGTGGCTGTCAAGGCATGGATTAACGCGCAGTAGTTGTCACTTCACGTGTTTGATGCCCGCTGGTGATGCATGCTGTGGTTCGAGCAGGTGCTGGAGGTCGTGCAGACGTCGCTCAAGACAGGCGGCTACCGCCACCAGGACAACGACTAGAGGCCCGCTCTCCTACAACATACATTGCTCCCACCAATAATACACGCTACTATTACGGGGGTCCATAGTTAACAGGACCAAATATTGTTAGTAAAAATGGTTAAACATATAGGTTTGTATGTGTACCATAGGTCCTGTTAACTATGGCCCCCCGTAATAGCGTCCTGATCGACGCCCCCGATCGACAACGGGAGTATGTCGAGGATCCTCGCACGATACCGGATGCACGTCGGGGCACATTAGAAACTGTACTGGTACACAGCAGACGCGTGGTACCCTACAGGTCGGTATTAGACGGTTTTATTTCGCTGAAATGTTTCTGACTGATGAAGCGTACAGCGGAAATACCCAACATCGCTCGAACGCCACCGCTCGCGCTCGAGGATGCTACGAGCATGCCCGCTGTGTTGCACTGCTACTGTACTACAGTTTATAGCAATGGTCCCTACCTAGTTCCGCTTGGGTGGGGCCGACTGCCCTATGCAGGGTCGGTGAAAACGCTCGATGCAGATATGATCAACCGTTGTGGTAGTGCGGAGGAGCAGTGCTGGTTGCCGCCATAGTGCCAGTATTCTTGAGTGGCCCATATCTACCGGCACTATATTTGGACCGTCACTACTGCTGTACAGCATCGGCCACGGCAGGAGTCGTCGGGTTTCCCTTTTTTTTTTCTCAAACATCCTTTTTTTCTTGTGAGGTACGACGCGTGATACGGTAGATATAAAGGTAGCTCTTTTTGGCTAAAGTGGCTTCGACGAACGGGGCTTACGAACGGAGCAGCTACCCAGCGTCGTTGTGTTTTGACGGTATGGCGCTTTTCTATAGGTGACCTCAGACAGGTCACGGGGTTGCTCGTCATCGTGGACTTTGTTCTTACACCCGTTTTTGGATGGCATTCAGAACTCCTGGATGGAAGGAGCCTCAGAACATTGCAGGTGCGCGTCGTACGTACGTGGTGAGGGCTCTGCTCCGTGCCCTGCCGGCGCCCCCGGCGGTGTGGTGGCTGTAAGACCTCGCGGTCTACTCCAGCCAAGGCCGTGCAACAGAGTCCACAACCAAGGCGGGGTTCCTTTCATGCGTTAAAATTGCAGAAAGCGCCTGCCTGTGAGCAGCGTGAGTTACTTGGACGCCAGTCGACGGCGGGAGATTATGCTGATGTCTTCGAGCGATAAAAATCACGGCCCGAACCGTAGCGGGGATGGGGAGGGGCGGGGGGGGGATGCAGGTCCCGGGACCCCGGATTTGGGTTACTACTGGGGTGGAGCGGGAGAGTAGGATGAGGATAATTGTGGGATGGAGAAAAATATGTACATATCATGAGGGGCCTCTGAAAGCTGTAGGAAACCCCTATCGTAGCAGGTGTAACACAGTAGGTATAGTAGTGCAAAACAAGGGAAGTCGGATACAGCAGGCGGGTGGTGGCTGGATCGGTAGTATGTAGGTCGCACGCCAACACCAACGCCTGCGTGCCACAGAAAAAAACACGACAGGGTCTAGGCGCGCTGCGAAACATGTGCTCCCTCATGATAGGGGGCTCGCTATGGAGTACGGCGCACGGGGAGTTCCGGTAACCAGAAAGCGTGGGTTGAGTACGTGCGTTGCGGGGGTTGTCGTTTCGAGCTGGTGTAGCCCGGGGATTTTGTTTAGATAGCGTAGTACCTGGCATATCACATGCTATGCATAAGTTGGTGAACTATGCGCAGGGTTATGGAGACCACGCACGGTTTCCCACAGGGTTTTATTTTCTGATCAGGTGGAGGCAGGGTGCATCTGGAGGCGCTCAGAACGTGGTGTGTGATGGATGAACACGGATGTTTTTGAGAAGGGAGGAACGCACCGAGTACGTAGGGTCATGCGGCGCGGAGCTGACAGGCGTCAGTTTAATTTTGGCGCAAGAACAACTCGACAGGAGGGTATATGGGTTTTATACATACTCGTATTGTATGGCGGTTTGCTTGGATACGAAACCGTCCGTGCAGGAATCTTCGACGCTTGTGCTGTGAAATAACATATAGCTATCAATAGGCAGTACGCAGGGTTATAGAGACCGCGCACTGTATGTTGAGGGTTGGATATTGTTTTGCCGATAGGGTAATAGACACGGTTCAACCGGAGGCGCCCAAAGCTTTGTACGCGATGAATGGGCTCTCGAGGTTTGGAACGGAGAAGCGTACCATCTACTTGCTGTCGCGCGGCGGAGCTAGCAGACAGTACGCGAAGGAAAATCGAAGCACTACTGTACTCTGTGCATCTGGACGCTACCGTAACATTGTGTTCCGTCTATACGGCTATGCATGTAGGTACTGCAGAGTATGCACATCATATTTTGAGTTGAGAGCAGATACGCCGCAGTACATTGTACATAGAAGAGTAGTTACAGAGTTGGCAGAAGAGCTCGATGTATGGCATAATTCTACTTCGTACCAGGTATGTGGCAAGAGGCCCGCTAGAGAGGTCACAAGGATTGCGATGCTTGCCAGGCACGCTTCTTCTTGGTCAGGGTAATGTCGCTACCTCTCTCATAGACAGCTCTCGATAGGATAAGAGAACAGAGTGGGGATAGGTGGGGTCAGCCAGGTACCAGGCTGATCCCCCAACTCCTTGAAAACATGTATCTTCTCACATGTAAGATCTCCGGAGATTATCCCTATAGCACGTCATGTGATCTCACACGCATAAATAATACGCCCCCCCCCGTCTACTCCTACTGTTACGTACGGCACCACCTCACAGCTACGTGACACCATCACATTAGCCCACCCTTAATAGTCCTACATAGATTAATGTCACACGACTATCTAAGGATGATGACCATAATATCCCAGAAGTCGGGAAGGGGGGTCGAAAGTGCGGCTATTCGAACCAAAATAGAGGAGGCTACGAATAAGGTCTATTCCACCCCTTATACGGAACGCCTCTGACGCCTGCCGTTTGGGACACCCGTACCATGCGGGAAGAGAAAACTGCGATATTCCGCAGGCGAGCAGGCTACGACGAGGACGGGCAATCCGTGTGACACATTTCATTATCATCACTACCATTACTTTCCAGCAAATAGACCAGAAAACGCGGTCACAGCTGTCGCCCCTTCTCCCCCCCCGGTTACGTGCCATAATTTTTTTTATCGCGCAGAGGGTTCAGAATCCCCCCTGCTTGTCGATTTTCGTCGAAGCGCTGCGAACATCACGCTCTCACGCTTTCCGAGCTGGTCAAGTTCCATGTGGTGTGTGACCACCTTGGTACGCCAAGTCCCTATGTACCACTATCTATCGTAGTACAGGAGATGGGCGACGAGATGGATACACCAGTTACCGCACGCGCTACGACCGGTCTTTGCGGGGGTACTAGTCCGGACCAAGTATATGGTCGGCGGCACTCATGGAAGCACAAAAACCCGCAGATAAATTCAAGGCTGGGGATTTAAGAGCCCCTGTCGAGCCTTATTAACAACCTGGCTATACGCAACGCCGGGCGAGAGTACCGCGGCGGGGATGATGATTTCTTATTTTTTGAGCTCCTCGTGTGAGGGTTGGTGGCCTTATACCCCATCCGAAACACGCCTGCCAATAACGTTTTTGTTTCGCGCGCGACCCGATCAACATTCCCTTGCGCTACCCCAAAAATAAACACACAGCAGTAAAAGGATCGTATCCAAAACCGACTGCTGCTCACTTGAGGATCTCAACAGGTCAGGGAAATACTTAGCCAAATAACGGTATACCGTGAGGGATGGGTCTACTAAAAACACTACCTACGTACAGGCGTAAAAATAAATCACGAAGGTAGCCAGTTGGCAGAGGCTTGCGAGTGTAGACGGCGGGACCAGCAACTACCCCACCCCCACCCCCTAGCCCGCACACATTGGCCTCGCATACGTACACGCTTCTGCCCCAGTTTAAAGGTCACAGTAAGAGCGTGTGGACTATGTCTGCGAATGTCGTCAGCTCCCGCGGTGTAGCAACTGCCTAAAAGTATACACAATCTTGGATCGAAATCGATCTCACAGTAGCTACAGTACAGGTGATGATACTCTGCTCCTCAATTTCACAAATACCATGCCTTGGCGCACCTACCTCCCCCCCCCTCCAACCCCCTCCAATCCGCATACGGTACTATATATTGATACGTTTTTTCGGGGACAGGGAATCACCAGTTCGCAGTTGAAAACCGACGGGTCTCGGTTTCCGTTCTCGTACGTACACGCTCTTACGGTTGCTAAAGCGACAACTGCAGCCGGTGCCACTGTGCCGAAACACGATGTAGGGTGCGCCTGCTGCGCGCGACAGCTGCCGTACCGCTGCGTCACGGGTGGCGGGAACCCCACCCCGCCTCCCTCCACCCCCCTTCCACAGTGCAAGCGTGGAATAATCCTAGTGGAATAATATCAAAAAGTACGAAACCTCGCAAGGTGTCCACAACCCCTCAGCTGTGTGGTACGCAAAGGAACAAAAGATGATTTGTGTTGTTCAAACGTCTCTACAAATATGTGTTCGCGCTCACATTGTGCGAGTGGGCAGGGGGGGGGGGGGGGGGGGGGGGGGGGGGGAGGGGAGGGGGGGGATCTGTGTTGCTGTCCCCGGCGATCAGCACGATACATAATGCGTCTTGCAACCGTTACCCATCTTCACGCCCATATCGTCGGTCGGCGCTACGCGAGCCCTAAGGTCGGCCCTCAGCCGATGCCTACGCCAGTTGCTACGGCAGAGGCAGATCACTAACTATTTCTGGGGATCCTCAGCACTAGCGGAGCTTTGCACCACTTTGGGAAACAAAACAGCATTTGCCAAGGGCCCGATACGCGACAGCCCCAGGGTTATAACCAACGAGCTATCCTGCCTATGCAATGAAGCCTTCCAACGGCAGCAGCAGCGTCAGCAGCATCAATTTATTCTGGGGGCTCTCAACATCAGAGGAGCTCTGTGCCTCTGTGGAGAAACAAGGTACACACCAAAGCTAAACGTCCGGTACGCAACCAAATCCACATGGCCAATTCAGCGAACAGTGTTGTAAAATGCACGTTGGCTACCCTTCGACAAACCCGGCAAGCCAAGCCCGGCGCTCTACACTGCCGCTTGGTCTACAATAGCTACCGTACGCAGCCGCCTTGCCTAGCCTAGCCTAGCTACAGTAGAGCTATTTGGCGACGGGCTGTGTAGCAATATAAGTATTGGGTCGAGAGTTTTTGGGGGGGAGTTCCTCTTATGAATATGGCCCGCTTCACCGGGGACGAGACACACAAAACGGTCACAATGGTCGACCCTTGTCACAGCACGGCCCCAGGGTAGGTGCGTTATTCATTATCTTGATGGTGGTACCGGCTGGTGTGGAGTGACTTGTGAGCTAACTCCAGCACCTGCGCAAGGGAATCGTCACAGCATCCACCCAACCGCCCCCCATGCGATCAAACGCGAAGACACAAGGCACGTACATAAAGGTCAGAGCGATCGATCAAACGCAGAAGAATCCGAAAACGACTCCATCACGTCGTCTACACATGCAAACAAGTTGGGGGGGGGGGGGGGGGGGTCTTTATTTCTGGGCGACTGAATGGCGGAGCCGTGTTTGGTTCCCAGTGATCATCTTGATCGAATCCGCCTACTACAACGACGATGTCCTTGTTTCGACCGATCCACATAGACGATAACCAATGGCCTGACGACTCCACCGCAATGTTTTCGGGCTGTACCCGAGATATCGCGCGTCTCTTTTCGCGAAAACAAATAATTATTCCACCGCACAGTAGCTCAAAGAACTCATCTATTTAATCAATTTAATTTCAGCCGTCACTCCCCACATTGCAAGTTCTCCAGGCTTTCAGACTCGAGTCTCCTCATCTTGGGAAATATTGTTTGTGGATGCCCATCGACGTCGCCCCCCCCCCCCTCCCTAAGTGCCTTTGGAATTTGGATACATACGTTGTTTTTCATATAGGGGGGGGGGGGGGGGGGGGCTTACTCATTTATTGCTATTTTTAGTTGTTTGCCCACTGAGCACGTATCCCTTTCGGGACAGAGCAAGCGGGGGGGGGGGGGGGGGGGGGGGGTATCGTGCGCCTCGTAAAGGTTTAGTGACTCAAGCCAAGGACTGATTCACCGCCCACACACCACACACCATGATTCATGCCATGACAGGCGTGCCCTTAATATTCTCTGAGATCACACTCGCTTGAGGAGGCCTACCTGACGATATTATTGCTATTAATACTATGCTTGCCTTCCGACACCATACCGTAGATGCCGTCCCGATGTAAACCTAACATCCTTCCGAAAAAAACAAAACTATGTCCCTCCTACGCTCCCCTGTCAGCCGTATATATGCGATGCGAGTCGCCGAGAGGGAAGAAAACACCGAAATCTTTTCGCGACAAAAAAAAGGCAAGGCACCAACCACTGTAGACGCGGTTTACGATAGAGGCTCACCCCGAACTTTCTAAGATTCTTCCCTTGAGGAGCTCCCCACGAATAGTCCGCCACCCGAAAACCGACTTCAGCAAAAATCAAATTTCATCACGATGGATAGTCCCATGGCCCAAGTATACAAAAAAACGTCATATTTCGAGACAAAGATTGGCACCACGACGATTTTGGGTTAAGGAGGCCCGTCATCCATAAAAAAACATTTTGGCGGAAATGTTTTTACCTCTATCGCAGAACGCGTCTCTCTGTCGGTAGTGAGGAGGAGGGAGAAGAGCCTGTTTTGTGGCCTCGGGGTCTGAGTGTCGACTATCGATCTTGGGGGGGGGACTATAGTGAATAGGACCTACTACGGTACACACAAAAACTATACCAGGTATGTTTACTTATTTTTACCAACAACATTTGGTCCCTTTAGCTATGGCCCCCCGCGCTAGGGAAGGGGAGGGGGGGAGAAGGGCGGAGATAAGGCATGATATTGAAGAAAAAGAAGAAAACGAAAGAAGGAAACAAGAAAAAAAAAGCTGGTGCGAAGAAATTGAAGGAAGGAAACAAGAAAAAAAGCTGGTGCTACGTACATTTGGGGGGCTACCTCCATTTATACGGCATACCGCATTTGTTTGCCCCTCGATCGAGGGGACTACTGCCGTACTTCACGCTAAAAACTACATGTTGTACTTTTGTTTTTTTTTTGTTGGCGTAGCGTAAACAACCAACAGATCCCACGGGGGGGGGGGGGGGGGTTATCGCGAACACCCCCACACAGTGCATGAACGCCTCAATACGACGAGACTGGATAAAGTACATGGGGGGTTTGTCAACCAGCCGAGTGGTGGTCCGCCTGGACGGCCGAAACAATAGCACCTCAACGTGGCCACCCCCCCAACATCGGCTGTAAAAAAAACGGGTACCCTTGCTATCAAGATTGAACTATAAATACAGTAAACTCCGAGGTCTACATCAAACAACAATGTAAAATCGATCGGAAGCGGGTGCTACGTACTTTCTCAGTGCCCTTCAGGAACCCCTTCCACCGGCCATAAATGACGTGGCGAAAGAAACGCTAGGCTTGGGGTACGGCCCTTTCATAGAACGCGGGACGTGACGTACGGGCGTAGCACCTAAAGACTCAGAGGCTTCTCACTTGACCTTACGGAGCCCTACACCACATTAGTGAGCCGTCTCCAGGTCATCCACGAACTGATTATCGACAAAAATGCTGCAAGTGCACCTTAAAGAGACGCCCCAAAGCGTACATATTCCACGAACCATGACGGCTGCTATTGAAAAGGTGCGCCATTTTTTCCCCCGAGTTTGTGTTCCATAAAGGGGCTCTACATACCAACAACAAGTGATTTTGGAGGAAAGTGCAAGTACGATGGTTGATGAAGAATCCCGTGGCCTGCGTGAGCATACGATGAAAAATACTTGCGGCCCAAGCAGTATTTTTTTATTCCGACGACCCCGCCGGGTCAAGGAGCCCCGTCGTTCAGAAAACGTTTTCTGCCCAAACGTGCTATCTCTCCAATGGTAGGACGCGTCTTACGTGTTTTCCTACCTCGGTGGAATGGTATGCCGACGATATCGGGTTAAGAAGCTCGGTCAGTCAGGAACAGTATTGGCCGAAAAGTGGTACGCACTCCTATCACAGCACGCGTCGTCCCGTACCCGCGTATACTTTTATTCATACTACAGTACGTACGAACCGTGAAAATGTCCTAGTATAGCCCACATTTTCTGTCAATCTCCGCCTTCCACGTACGACACGCAACATGCACCCTTCAAAATGTGCCTTTGCCCTTTCGAAGGTGACCGGACTTGACCCTCGAACGCGAATAAAAGGTGTTCGTAGGTTCGCGCGATGGGCAAAGCATATTCGGACATGGGTGGAATTCACTGCGTGCCAACCGAAGAGCTCGCTGCGGCCGTGCACGTGTAAAATCTCAGGTCACTCCTGGTCTGGGCTTGGTTCCTGTTGGGGTTTCGGTGTTTTGGCGAACGGTAGTACTACGGGGAGCTGTATGTATTAGGACCAAATATTGTTAGTAAAAATATTAAATATATATTTCGAAGTAGGTTTTTATGTATACCATAGGTCCAATTAACTATGGTTCCCCGGAATAGTAGCAATGGTTGTGTCGGACGGTGCCGCACCTTGATGGAACCGAGGCTTGCGCACATCATGGCCACGCCCGGAAGCATTGCCCTGGCCGTCACCAGGTTCAGCACGGACGCGGAAGACGAGGAGGAGACGCCCACGGCACGCGCCCCTCTCAATATCGCCTTCGACGGTGGTGGAATACCATGTGAGACCACGTAGAACACCGACCACGTGCAGCAAGGAAAATGAAACATAACAACAGGCGAAGGTTGTGCGAGATGCGGAGGGCTTTGGGCAGGCGGAAAGAGACACGGCGAAAGAGAGCGCATGGCTCTCTCCTGTCGCGTGCATACGCGTCTACGATGGAGTTGGCCGCAGAAAAGTTGGCTAAACGTGGGCAAATACCTCACGCCACAGTAGTCACCCTAGGCACTGGTCCAATAATCATCGTACGTCAGCCTTAACATACGAATCGTGAAAGCAAACTGTGTATAGAGCGTCCGGAATCAATACGCAGCCAAGCCCGGACAACGCTGTCCTTCGCGGCACGTATTTCTTCTTCGCCACGTAGTAACCGATTTCAACCGCGCGCATAGGGGCGGCGCAAGGGCTCCCGGTTATTTTCACTACAAAATACAACAACGAGCTTTCAACATAGATGCCGTCTTATGGTAGCCATGCAAGACAATGGTAGTGGGCACTCGCAGCATAAGGAATTACGCGTGTGACGACCTGCACATGCCGTGTGACTCTGAACGCTAAAACAGTGGGAACAACCGGCGGGGGGGTCGGAACTCAACAACATAGACAGCGATCGGGCGAAAAACAGACGCATATGGTGCATGCCGCAAGCTTCGGCTTTTGAACACCCGCGTGAATGTCGCTGGGGCAGCGTAACCTCTGAGCGCGTTCAAGTTGAACGACGACGATAAAACTTGCAGGTGCTCGTCTCTCAATAACGCGGCTCTCTCACCCAGGCGAAGGATGACGCAGCTGCCGCCTTCGCCGCGACCAGCAGTTGGGTGATCCTCTTCACAGCCCCCAGGCACGAGGTGCAACCCTTGGTATGTCGCTGTCCGGCGGAGGCACGAGCAGGAGGGCAGACCGGCGACGAACACAACTTTGTACTTAGCGACAATCGGTCATAGGAGGGGCGGGGCGCCATACGTTTGTGGTGCCCTCCACAAAGTGGTGAAGGTTTTCTCGGATCCCCCGTGTTCGGATGCCTTCGCCCATCATCTTGATTTTTTGTCGTATGCGTGTGCACGGTTTCCTGCTGAGCACAACATTTGAGGACCAAACTCAACGTGAAACACAACAGCTGCCGACACGTCCCCCGGGATATGTCTACGAAACGCCTCCAAGCGCCGAATGCAGCAGGGTGGAGGCTGGATTCAGCGCGCGGAACTCGACGACGATATCGGGGGCCTCGTGGGTGCAAACAAGTTCATGTCTGGAAATTGCGTGAATTAACCACGAAAACCTGATCCCCTCTGGCCTCTGGTGAAGGGGGGGGGGTTCCTAGAGGGAGACAGCAGGGCTGGGCTGATGCCGACGTTCCACGCTGTCAGAGCGACAGAACCCAGGATCCGAGAAACCGAACAACCAGCCACACGCTATTGCTGTTATGTAGTTGTCCGACTGTGCCCCTTGTTCGACGCAGACACTTTGCCGCAGCGGAGAATATTTCTCTGTCGAGGAAAATAATCTATGTCCGACTGTGCCCCTTGTTCGACGCTGACACTTTGCCGCGGCGGAGAATATTTCTCTGTCGGGGAAAAATAATTTACCGCGCTAAAATGTGTTTCGAGTACGTGGCGCGGCACACGGTAAATGTTGGGCGTGTATGAGTGAGACGTGTGCTACCATAGAGAGATGTGTTCCTTGGGTTTTTTATGAGAGCCCTCGCCTGAGGCAGCGCTATCCACTATATTTACTGCAGTGGAAAAAAATCCTTACTTGTTTGCGAGATAGTGCGAAAACGCCCACGTTATCGATCATCTATTATATCTGTGGCCTACATAGAGATGAATATATATGACACGTTGTGAACCTAAACGGTGCACATCTTGAGTACATCATGATATATCCATGTAAAATAAATGATCTAGCTCACCTGCCGCCGTGAGAGGTAGTGCAGGATATGTCTCGTACAGATCCAACCGAGGAAGTATGTGCCAGACCATGCAGATTATACGGCCCAAACCCGGCAACATGAGCTAGACCATACAGATCATACAGATCAGGAGTATACGATCTATCTCCCTGAAATATCTAGATCAAATAGTAGGAATGATATATACATGATCCGTCGATGATCTATCTACCCGACGCGTGAAACGGTGTTGGGTGGTACGCACCTACAACGGTTCCCTAAAATCGAGGAGCCCCCCTCATCAGCCAGAAAATTTAAAACCTCGGCCCCAAAAAAATCGCTACCCCTGTCGTGGTGCGCATCACGCATCACGGTGGACAAAACCTCCCACACACGACACCTCCAAACTGCATGTGTCTTCACGGGTGTGCACCTCGTAAATGTTGAAGAGCTCGTCGGTGTTCCGCTCCCGAGGAGGCATGCTTGCGTCGCAGCCTTCGCCCCACACCGGGCCATCTGGGGAAAATTTCGCCATCCACTTCCTCCTGCAAAAACAAGGGCACACGGCGCGGTATGGGGGGTAATTTTTATGCGCCGGGGGGCGCGGAATACATCAACGAGATACGCCCCGTCTCGCAGGCTCCATGCAGTTGCTCCATCTCTGTATTTACCCGGCGCGTTCCCAACTCACGCCTCCCGTGTACGGCCCGAACGGAGTCTGGGCCGCGCGCTTTTCCCCTGTAGTCAACGGTAGAAGGTTTGTTCACGGTGTGCGTAGAGTGGTAGTCCAATCTCACTTCGCCCGTTTACAGGCGTGCACCAACGGACTGGCATGGGGGGATTACCTCCGAGTGTCCCCACGTATGGTGCGCCATACGCCCCCCCGCCCGCGTAGCAGACGCAAGCCACACCTCTACTTTATGAGGCTCTCAAAGGATGCGGCGCCATGATGAGTGTAGAAGTATTGTTCCGGTGGACGGGGCGTCTGACTTACGAGATGTCCTTAGTCGAAGAAGCACTACCAAACATTGTTCATCGATATCTTGCATGACAATCACATTTGATTTCCATTAACACCGGCGAAAACGCTGATCCTGAGGAAGTATAGGGATGCCTAAATCATTTCGGGGAGGACGGCACGCCGGGGTTGGGGCAACAGCACTCAAGCGTATGAGGACTTTTGTCTCCAAAACCGGCTTGAAGTCCTTCAAAAAAGGGTTAAAGCGTCCATACAATTCCTGAAAAGCAGCTGTCTGGGGGGGATGTGGAGCTCCATAGGGTGAGAAGAGCCTCGGCAAATAGGTGATACATCTCTTTTACCGTAGCTCACATCCGATGATAGCTTGAGGGAAAAAATGTGCAACCCTGCCAATAATGCCGCGGGCTTGAGGTGTACCTGGCACACAACTGTCAGGTGTTTGTTTTCAGGTGAGAAATAAACAAAACAAAAAGCGGTAATCGGATTTTCCCATTTTTAGCATGAGCCCCGAATGTCATAAATGGTTTTGACCTAGAAAGTGCTCGTGCGTGGAGGCAAGGCATGCCCTATCTATCGCAGCATGCGTCAGCAGAGTCGCATCCGGTCTATTCTTCTGTATCGGGGGTAACAATGCGGCTCTTGCTGACGCGTGCTTACGATAGATACATCGGTGGTCAACGATGATGGGGAGGTGTCGGGCGCGGGGAAATCGGGAACAAAAACGAACCGTGTGCGGGCCCCATCTCTGCGAGGTGCGTACTGGTGTGATGCTTGATGGGTGCTACAGGCAGTAGCTGCGACATCGGTGTGGGTCCGTGTTTCGGCCAAACCTAGTTCTTGCTCACGGCGGGACCCTCCTTAAGGGCACGCGCTGAAAGGAACTGCCCGTGATCGCTGGAATGCAGCTACTGTAGGGTGTCCACACATACATTTGTTTCAGCGAAAAATGGCGTCTAACGGCGGTGGTTACCGGAGGGCGTTTTCTTTCATATAATTCGCGAAACGATGTCCAAGATCGTGAAAATCGACGTTATTGGCATTTTATCCTCAAGTAGAATTTCAAATTTTGGAACGTATTTTCACAAACGAAATGTAAAGCAGTCTGCACGATAGCAACGAACCGTTTTGGGGGGAAAACTCTCCGATGAGAACGGCCACAAGGCATGTGATTGAGCATCGGGTTGTGGTATGTTTACGGTTTCCTCCATGACCAGGCCTCTCTATACAGTCGGGCGTAAACACAGCAGAGGTCCTCGAGGCGAGGAGCATCAGAAACCATTAGGCGTATCCATATCTGCCATTGCTTGTATTCGGGGTGTAGGGGGCTCGGCACGCGACCGACCCCGCGCAGTCCAGTGGTGCCCACCACGGAGATGGCACGCGCCCGAATGTCGCGGAGATCACGGTAGTAGCACCGCCAGTCGGCCGAATGGACAGCGGTAGAGACAACGTCCGCTGTGCTGTTGTCTACCCAAACAGCCGCTGTCCTGGTGCCTACCAAAACTTCCGCTTTCTGTGGTGTTGTCTACACGGTCCGGCTGTGGCCGGGGCGATGGCGCATTGTCGCGCAAAATCGGGATACAAACCAGGCGAGCGTGATTCGCGCAGGCATGGCGCGGCGCAGCGGGGCGTGGCGCTCCTTTTCCTCCTTGACTGAACGGGCGTTGCAGCCGGCAGTAGGGCACTGCTCTGCGTTCGCCGGAGTAACAACACCTGGGCTTGCCGGACGGTTCGAAGCAATCCCGAGGCAAAGTGCGTCACTATGTGTATACATACGTACGCAACACGGAAAAAGGGACCAGTAGAACCATAAGAGCTTGAATCGCCCTGAGATTGACACATATACGATACCACTCTGACCGGAAATATAAACATCTTTTAATATTGGTCTCAGAGTCCAAATGGGTGTTATATTTTCGGTCAGAGTTGCATATGTACATATACATCGATTACAGCGCGTGAACACAACGACGACCGTTTTTGGGTCCCTGCAACCGCACCTCCTATCGTTCCGCTGGACGGGGTGATATTCCGCCCAATTAGACGCGAGTCGCAGAGGGAAGAAAGTGCTGAAATATATCGCTAAACAAAATGCAAAAGGCGCGTATCGTTGTGGGGAGGGGGAGGGGGAGAAGAGCCTGTTGTGTAACCCCGGAACCGAGTGACGACCGAAAAAGAGATATAGAGTGCGAATACAGACGGTTCTGCGGCATGTACGTACCGAGCGCGGGTAACGGCTCCCTACTTCAGCGATGCCCCGCTGCACCGTGTCAGTCAGACGCTCGCTGCGGTGGGGTGGACAGCTCCTAACATTTATTTGAAGCTGCTCCCCTCGGGAAACTCTCTTCCCCACCCAAATGGTACGCGACGAATATTCAAACCATGACCTTAATTCATCCTTCAGAACCGCAGTCCCGTTTTGGGGACAAACTACTTGAGAATTGAGTGGTTTGTCCCCAAAACTGGAATGCGGATCTAAAAGGGTTAACTCACCCTTTCAGTGCTGCGGTCCCGTGTTTGGCGAGACGCCGTAAAAACTATACGTTATTTCGTCCCCAAAACGAGAATGCAGGCCTAAAAAAGGGGTTAAGGTGTACAGCAGACACAGTGCTTACAAAAAACTTGAACAGTATTCCCACGACGTTGGGATAACGCCTCATTTTCGGGAGACTCCCATCTGTCAGAAAGCGTTTCGGGCCAGAAACAGCAGCGCCCGGTATATAGCACACACATCTCGTCAAGTTACTAGGGAGCGTGCTGTTGTAGTAATCAGGACCAAACATGAGGCGTGAGAACACATAGCGGGGATATGATGATCTCGGGCCGCCCGCCGCACGGGTTCTACTGTGGATAATACACCCCCCTTCAATATGCACCAGCCTGACAGAGAAATTTACCAGGGTAAGGTACATTTGGACATTTCGTCACCATCTAAACGTCCCATACATCTGTTATCATACGGGATACCATGCTGCGGTATACCGGGGGGCGGGGGAATTGTACGAAGAACCAAGTCTGGCGTGTGAAAATGGCGGGATGCATGCTTCTTTTTCAAGCCCGTCGTGGAAGGCGTGCTGCCGTTGGGGTCCCAATTTCCGGATAAATTCTTTTTCACCTGCTGTGCTCCTTACTCTAACCCAATATCGCTGGGATAATGCAGATAGAGTTTTGCAATAAATGTCGCGATATGTATGCTTACGTAGGGTCTACGACAGGTCAACCGGGTTCCCACTGTTTTTTCGCTTTTTTCGAAATAAAGCTCGCCAAGTGGCAATAGCCTCAGAAATGTTAGATGTTACCTCCGCCGTAGTACCGCGCATGCTTATTCATGCCCCCCCCCCCCCCCCCCACCCCTCCCCCGTAATAAGCAGGCGTTCTCACATGACAAGCACCGCCTTGTCCGACTCGGTCGGAGTGAATACCCCCTCTTTGTAGTTGGAGCTGTAGTAGCCCCCGGAGTCGAGGATTTTTTCCTGTCAACAAGCACCGCGCAAAACACCCGAGCGTAACGAAGGATGAACAGGGGGGTGGGGGGTGGGGGGGGGGGGTCGGAGGGTTGTTCCTACTCACCAAACTCACGCGTATATACATGTCGAATGGGGGGTGGCTTGGCAGGTGGATTCCCGTGTGTCGCATTTAGGGATCTAAGGGGGTGGAATGAGGCGCCCTCCTGGCTAATGCCGTGAAGGGAGGGGCGCAGACAGCTTGTGGTGACGGTTTTAGAGGGCCGGTTGACGAGAGGGTCGTGCAAATGAGTACAGTTCCATGCAATGAGACGCCCCGCCTCACGGGCATTTATTCAAACCCCGAGGAATGAGGGTAGAGGCCTGCCGTGTACGATCTTACTGTACGCACCGCAACTCTCGGCACCGTCGCGAACACCCCCGGAAGGCTCCCTCCGTTAATGTGTACGGCGATAGAGCTGAGGCGAAGGGCACGACGACATCAACATTCGAACCGCTGAAGCCATGATCTATCCAAAACGGTACGTGCGAAACTGGAATGCGGCGCTTTGGGGCCTGTTCGACGTTGAAATTAGAAGGTGGGCGACAACAATGCTGCTTAAGAAATACACGATTTGTGTTGAACCCCTTGAGAACCGCAGTCCCGTTTTGGGGACAAACTACTTGAAATTTGAGTGGTTTGTCCCCAAAGCGAGACCGCGGTTCTAAACGGGTTAAACGCGCGTGGCGAAAGGGACACAAAAGCGCATGGGCGATCACGCGGGGGGGAGGGGCGTCGATGATCCCCCACGACCCACCTGGTGATGAAGCAGCACCATGTCCTGGTCGAGAAACAGGTGACCGTAGATGTGCTGCAGCCAGTGTGGTACGTGTTGCGGCTTCAACCTGCCACCAACGACAACAACAGCAACAACATATTCGATGCTGTATGTCAGGGTGGGCTTCTGAGATGAACAACCACCGGTTTGTTATGAGACTTTGCACTAGAACACTCGTTACATAACCAATAGGGTTCATGAAAATCTTGACCGGGTTTAGCTAGAACGAGGCTTTATAGGAGCTACAACATATGTCTCGTGTTAAAGGAGCCCAGAACGTAAGGCATCCCTAGAAGGCTCAAGTAGCAAGGTACCACCCCTAGAACGCTCACAAAGTAAGGCACCACCCCTAGAAGGCGGTCTTCTTCAACACCAACATCAGACGCATGCAACGACAGGGTTCCACCTGATCATTTCTGAAGATCCTGACTCGAATACATCTATATTACCATGAGTTAGCCGAAAAAAAGAATTTGAGAAAACATGAATGTCTAAAAACCGACGACAACCCCATGCAGCCTACAACAGGTATTCCGACGATATTGGGTTAAGGCGCGTGGTCGGAGATAAAACAAATATCGTCAACCCTTGTTAGCCCTCTCGTAGGACGCGTGATTGGAAGGCGCATGCATGTGCGGAAAGGCGTTCAGGTACGACCAGCGCCAAAAATAAACGGCAGCGGGCGGCCCATTTTCTTGAACAAAAAAACACATTTACTCATGGATGATGGAAGAAGCGTCTCGACTGAGGGCATGTATGCGCTGCTCGACAAGATAGTTAGTTTTTTCTCTTCTTTTCAAATCGATTTCGTTTACCCAGACTTGCTGTTACGGGGGACCATTTTAAATAGAACCTACGGCCCATACAAAAACCAATATATTTCGCTATTTTTACTAACAATATTTGGTCCTATCCACTATGGCCCACCGTAATAGCTCCTCGGTACGTTTCGTTTTGCCGTGAATATTTTAGTCCTGAATACTACTGTATGTTCCTCCGCAATAGCGCACCTTGAACGAGGGGTCTCAGAAACGAGGCGTTCTACGATAGAGGTTTACCCTAATGTTTCTGAGGCTCCTCACCTAAAGAGCTCAATACCTCACCCGAAAACTGGTTTCAGCAAGAATCAAATTGCATCCCGACGAATACTCCAATAGCCCGAGTATACAAAAACGAGCATTTTCGACACAAGATTGGCATTCCGACGATTTATGGTTAAGGAACCCCGTCATTCAGAAAACGTTTAGCGGAAATGCGCTACCTCTATCGTAGAACGCGTCAAACAAAAACAAAAATACTACCTGGTACGTGCTATGTTTGTCTCTGCCGTGGCAAGCTGGCGTCGTTTTTGACAGGCGTGTCATAGCAAAAATATTCGAGGGGGGGTACCGTACATGCATGGCGTTCTCCCTACACGATGACAACAATGAACGCATTCTGCTTTTTTACAAATTCGAGGACTGTACGACGAAAGCTCCCGAGGTTTCTCAGGCCGTATTTTCGGCCGCCAACCTCTTTTTCCTCCTCCTCCCCCTCTTCCTCGTACTCACCCGCCAGGAACGCGAATAATCTTCTTTGTTTCGGTGCCTTCTGCGTCCTCGGCGGCAAGGTACAGCTGAAATACCAAAGAGACGTGGAGCGGTGCAAACGAAGGATTGTAAAACAATCGCGCCGGGGAGGCTTCGCTCGCAAGATACGCCACTCAAGAGGCATTCTACAGTATGGGACACATCTCCTGTACGCGCGGGTTGGAAAGTACGCGCGTTTCGGGAATGCCCGCCAAAAACAGTATATTCTCGTACTACTGTAGCTCTGCTGGACACTCGAAACATCTCAACATCACGCGGCCAACACCCTTCTCAGCGCGGGGGCTGCTGGGTGTGAGGCACCGCAGCGAACAGGGTGCATGCAACACCTGGACAGGGGGAATGGGTGGCCCCTGTACCTGAAGCAAACGCACGGCCGAACTTCTTCTGCTGTAGAGACCAACCGTTCCGCTAAAACAACACTACTATCGTGAGGGAGAACATGGTCATCAGGTCCATACACGCTCCGTGAAAACAGCGCAATACATACGTGGTACAGACTATTAATAGGTGGTTGAGCACATGAAGGGTCCTGATTACTATTGTCCCCCGTAATAAATGCCTGCCACGGTAGGAGTACCCCTGACATTTTCTGAGTTTCTCCTCCCGCGCTTGAGCAGCTCTACGACCCCACCCAAAAACACGGTTCTTTAGAAACGTGTGCGCTTCACAGGATGAGTGACCGATCCCATGGCCCACGAGACCTAGAAGGAGGGTTATTGCCTGGAACGGGACGATGAAACATGCCTTCATGGGGAGTTCGTCAGCAGTGAATAATCCCCATCGGTCCCAGTGACAACACCACTGACAAGAAGGCGTTATTTCTACACGGCAACAAGGCATGCAAGCCCTGGGTATCGTAGCGCGCGTCACCAGTGAAAAATATACGGGTATATAGCCATCGCCTCGGGCGGATACGTGGCCGTACTTGCTAGCCTATCGTGGAAGAAACCTGCCTGGCAGAGCATGAGGCGGCACCAGCCGGGTCTGGTCGGCACGCCGTACTGGACAAGCTTCATCTTGCTTCCATCTTCAAGGTTAGTGTCGATCTCCACCTATTCAAAAACAACAGCCGAGAGAGAGGGGTACAAAAACAGGAGGGTCCCGGTAAAACGGAGGTTTCGACTTACGTAGGCGGGGTTTTACCGTTATGTCGAGAGATGATACCTGGAACTTCGGCGCCCTCCTTGTATGGGCGGGATGGTCGAATCAGACGACAAGAAAGAGGCCTACAGCGGGATAAACTCGGTCGACCATGGAATGTAGAAGAAAAGAAAAGGCAGAAGCACACACGACGCTGCCGCCTGAAACACGGGACGCAGACATGTCAGCAACCGCGGATATGTTTCTAGTGTGTACAATGAGCAGCGATTCTGTGTGTACATATCAACAGCGTTGTCTTCCCGCACCATTATTGGATAGTGGTGCATGTGTGACCCCAAGTAGGGGAAGCAGGGTTTAGCCCTTCCGCTGGAGTTGCTCTCTCCAGCGCGACATGAAGAGCAAGGAGAAGAGCTGAGAACCACGACGTAAGCCAGTCGGCCAAAGGCAAGCACACCAAAACAAACGAATCTTCGATCTCACCAGGATAGGCGCGCTGAAGGTTTCGGCGCAGCTGCAAGCACCAGCCCCTACGAACGGGGGGGTGAAGTTGAAAGAGAACCCGTCCTGCAATGTCAAGGGGCGCGCCGAGGAACGTGGGCGTGGGTGGACTCTACTCGGGGGGCGCTTTGTGTGCCGTGTTTCGAGACCCGGCTTCGTCTGACGAGACGCATGGTTTATCTCCTAGGAGGAGTTGTACCTAACTGTTTCTGAGGAACTTTCTCTCTGGAGGGGGCTTTCTATATACAGCACCCGAAAAACTGAATTTAGAGAGAAACAAATGGGCACTTCAATCACGCGATCGAGACGCTTCGAACAAAATGCGCAGCAGCAGGCAGCAGCGGCGGCTACCACCGTTGATATCTTCATACCCTATGTATGCCAAACCTTGCTGATACCAGGCGCCACGAGCTCGATACCGACGGGAGCGGCCAGTTCCCGGTCTCCAATGATGCCTGTAGAGGCGGAGAAAATCCCGACAGTAAGGCCGAGGAAAGGAGCAACGGCGGGAATGGAGGGGGTGGGAGGGGTACACGCTTTGTCAACGTGTGCTATGGGAGGTGTAGCACTTGTTTTTCCATGGGGGTTAACTTGTTATCACTCGATCTTGAGGCGCTCTATACAAGTCGTACGTAGTTAGTAACGCACCAGAAACCAACTGAGTTTGATGAAAATTAAACGAAACGGGCCCTCAACCTCTTTCAGGACTGCATGGTCTCGTTTTGGGGACCAAACCACTCAAAATGCCAAGCAGCGGTTGCCCCCCAAAACGGGACGGCAGTCCTAAAAGGGTTAATAGTCGGATCGATGGACCTGTACGTAGGGCATTGTGTTTGTCTATCTTGCTGTGTTTCGGTTGTCAATTGTGCGGGTGAGACAGGTCAGACGCATGCCACGGTGAGGGGCAGCAGGGGTGAAAAATTGGAGGCTCCTGGCTTGGGGAAGCTCTACAGGCTACCCAAAACCGAAGGTTGGGGTGAAATGGAAGGACAGCTCGATGCCCTATCCCGTGGGCTCTGCCTACATCCCAGTGACATTGGGCACTTCCTCAATTGAGCACCTACAGTGGGTAAAAAAAAAGGTGCTACTCTTGTCGTAGCACGCGGCGTAAAATATAAAGGTATGGTATACATTAATATGAACGCCAAGCGTTTGTTATATTTACGTCCGTACAATGGTAAACGATATTGCCGCGCGAGCTCACCGTGGTGGGCGACGACGGTGTGCGCCGGATCCTGCCCAGCGGCAGGCGATATAATGCGACGAGGCAGGCGACGGCATGAGACGCGACGATGCGACGTGATGTTAGAGTGAAAATGAAAGAGGTTGGATGCGATGCAATAAATATGGCACCTGACGTCGACACCGCAAAGGGTGGGTTCGCCAGAGCGAAGCGAATCGATATACGGTTACGGCGCTGTAGCCGATTCAGGTGATGGGGAGGGTGTACTCATGCCATGCATGGTCGTAGTTCTACTACCACCATTGACGGGGAGGCAGCAAAGGAATGGTATACCCTTGGTGAGGGGGTTGCAGATCGTCGCCATTAGCCAACGTACACCAGTCCAGAACCGACTAGTCAGACGTTTTGAAAGGTAAAACTGAAACCCCCAAGTATTTGCACCCACTTCGAAATCGGCGAATCCATCGGTACTGCCGCATGCACCACCTCAGCCGTACGCCATGGCCTGCAAGGGGGGTAGAACGACTGCCACGATTGGGATGCGACACATATGGGAGCTGCGATATCGGTATACCGGTTTTTGGCTAAAATACTCCTGAATGACGGGGTTTCTCAAGAGCGCTGAGGGATTACCCAATCACATCGTTAGTCCCGTTTACTTTCGAAATATATCAGTTGGAACGATTTCCACGATAGGCCGAGGTTAACCCTTTTACTACAGCAGTCCCGTTTTGGGGACAAACTAGTCAATTTCCAAGTAGTCTGTCCCCTAAACAGGACTGCAGTCCTAAAAGGGGTTAAACCCTTACAGCGCGGACCGCAGTCAGTCCCGGTTCGGGGACAAACCACTCAAATTCAAAGTGGTGTGTTCCCAAACGCGACTGCAGTCATTAAATGGAGTTCAGCATCTGGGTTGTCTCAGGACCCATCTGTGGTGGTGATGTTGGTTGTGGTCGTGATGGTACTGCTAGTAGTGGTGGTGGTTATGGTGGTGGCGGTGGCGATGGTGGTTCTGGTAGTGGTTCTGGTGGTGATAGTGGTGTTGTTGTTGATGGTGATTGTGATGGTGGTGGTGATGGAGCTGGTCGTCGTCGTCGTCATCGTCGTCGAGGCCCGCTCCCTAAGAGTAGACGATGTGCAACGACCTGGGGAGCCAAGCACCCAAACAATATTGAAACACACCAACGTATATATGCCTACGTATTTACGTCTGTTTAATTCCTGCGGTAACGGGTAGTTCGTCGGTCTAGAAAACCCCACTCCCGTTGCTGTCCCTGGAAGTGGTTACACGGGAACCTAAATGAAGTCATTTGAAGCTGTCATCCATATCTATGTCCGCCTCACGAACACTTCTTAGCAGGATGAAGCTCATCCACGGCGCTTCGCGCTTGGTGCAAGCGATGTCTGCCTGTCGGGTGAAAATCGGACATGCTCCGTCCTTCTGACATTGTAGGGATGCGAGGGTCTATGGTCATACGGCTACGGCCATGCATGAGATCGAGCACGTCTCTTCTATCGAGTACACCCCCTACCACCCCCCCCCGCCCCCCTCCGCTCCGTGTCAGCCACAAACAGCTTAGCAAACCATGTGCTATCCCCTATGGTAGCAAAAAACCTCTGCGAAGCAGACACGCGCACCACAGCACCGGCGGCGACGAGGGCGGCGGCATTGGCAGAGAACGGAACCGGTGACGGCCGAGCTGCGGACCACGCGCGAGAAAATTACTCACCATAAGGTTCTCCATCAAGGTTTCCCACGCGTACGGCAGGTCTCTCACGTAGGGAGAGAGGGCGACCACCCTTCCCGATTTGAGCCCCTCCGCGTCGTTGAGCTCCGGGACCAACGCCGCCGGGGTGAGGGCGCTCTCGAGTCCAGCATCCCGACCGTTGTCACCCCACACCCAGATCATGCCTTGCGCGACCTGCAGCATACCAAACCCGCGTGCGTCAAGACTGCACTGTTAAGAATCGTCTGGGGAGGACTGACGGCGTAGCACGCAAACCGCAACGCCCGCAACATGCAGCAGAGCTCGCTGCCGTGGGAAGCTGGCCCCCTTCGATCAGCTCGCAAAGCTAAGACGGCGCCCACCTCAGATGCTCTATTACGGGGGGCCATAGTTAAAAGGAACAAATATTGTTAGAGTGGGGTATCCATTTGTTCCGTAATAGAGCGGGGTCTCCACATAAATGGCTTCACCTGGGTCGGGTAGACCTTGGCGCACGCGGCGGCTTGAGCCTCGTCCTTCCCGCCGCGCTCGCTCTGGGGTATCTTCAAGCACTTTCCGTCGCTGTCGAAGCGCCACCCGTGGTATGCACACCTTAGCCGCGCACCATTGAGGGCACCGCAAAAACAGATCCTATTGACACCTCAAGCACATTGTTGTGGTCGGCGGTGCTGTGATGCGGGTCGGCTCGGTTCGGAGTCGGTACTGCTCTGCTGAAGCTGATATGTTCTCACAAAATACTGCGTGGCGTTGTACACGCCACACTCGTTGTTTGGCCCGTGAGAAGAGAGATGGAGCGAGGGGCACTTGAAAGTCTAAACTACTACTATACCTGGTACGTAGAATTGGCAGCAGCCCAAGCGAAGATCGACCGAATAGTCTTCGGGTTTTCAAGTAGACCGGACCCTTCGGCGTAGTCTGTCTGCACTGCAAGGGCACTGCCACAAGAGAGGGGTTCTACCATAGAGGCTCACCCTAAATTTGCTGAGGCTCCCCACTTGAAGAGCTCCATACCACACTCGAAAACTGACATCAGCAAAACTCAAATTTCATCCCGATATCCCGATTCATAATTCCTTGGCATTATTCCGACAATTTCGATTAAGGAGCCCCGCTGTCCAGAAAATATTTTAGCGGAAAGATGCTACCTCTATTGTACCACGCGCCAATATTAGAGAGGGCAGAGAGAACAACATCACGCACCCAAAAGCCCACTGATGAGCGACGCCCGGCCATTACAACCGACGAACTTATACGTGCGATGGCGTCAAGCAAGAAGTGCCGTAGGATAACTTCACATCCCGTTTGAGCCTCTTAGCCTTTCTATTAGCAGTCTCGAAGAAGCCATAAGTACTTCTGGCGTTGGCGACAAGGAACCGCCATGGGATTGTTCACCGCGATGGGCTCAAACCAAAAACACAAATGAAGACGCGTGACTAGGACAGAAAAATCACATAATTTTCCGAGGCCCATCCTGTTTGGGAGCTCCATACTATTACTAAGTCATCCAAACTTGATGTTTGATAAATGGTTGGGTAGGGCTTAACCCGATGGAAAATGCCATGGCAATTTCAGTGACGTTGGGTTCTAGCTTCTCAGTTGAGCAACTCCACCCATCAGACTCGTTTCGGCCACAACGTGCTACGCGTACCCCTACCGAAGCACGCCTTCTATTAGCTGTTTTGAATGACGTACGGAACCATCCACCCTAAGGGACTTAAAGCCGCAGATAAGATAATGCATCATACCCCCCCCCCCACACCTCCCCTGCCTGATCGGTAATCGCCCGGCGTGCTCCGTCCCGGCGTTGTAGATATGCGAGGGTTTATGGTCATATGGCCACTGCTGTGCATGATATCGAGCGCCCCCCCCCCCCCCCCCCGCCAAAAGTAACAGCAGCCCCAGACAGATTTGAAAACAGGCTAGTGTAGGGAAACAAGTGTGCTCGTCAAGCTCACAATAGTGTGCCATCTTTCTCCACCCTGCCCTCCGTCAGCGGGGCTGCCCTGTGAGGACAACGGTCCTCGAAAGCGGCCCAGGTTCCTTCTCTGTCCCGCCAGACCACCAAGTCCTTTCCGAGCAACTGTTGGCTCGACGTTTGATACGTACACGGTATTCGAGTGGGAGAATGGGTGCGAGGGCAAGCGATACACGTGTCGGGAGAGAGCTGCCCGACCGACCGAGCGAAGGCGCACAAACTGCGAAGGTTGTCATTTTCAAGTTCGCTTCGCACGTATGTGTTTTGGTCGTTTTTTTAAGGGACTATACTTTCGGAACTGGTGTTTTTTAAGGGACTTGGACAGGCAAACAAACAGACCGGGAGGGAGGGAGGGAGGCAGGGAGGGAGGGGGAGAGGGAGGGAGGGAGGTGCCCCTATTTCGGTTTGTCCGCAATGGCACTCCAACATTTGTAATTTGAAAAATCGACGAAAACCCGCACATGATTTGGTGTTGAGTGCATGCGTGTCCTCAACTTCCCTGCTGAGCCTGGATGTTATCGATAACGGTTACACGGTATATGATATGGTCGGACTCGGCGGACGAAAGGCCAACCCTGTGCTGGTCGGTCCAGCGCCTGTGAGCGGCGGAGTGCATATTGTTCGGTCTGACGTAGATGCGCAGTGCAGTCAGATCGTCAACCCCCCAGGCCCGCACACGTTCAAACCGCTTGCTATGTCTAGCGACAGTCGCTCCGTGCCCGTCGCTCCGTGCAAACGATACGTCCGAACGATACACACATCCCCAGACGCATCATTATTTACTGTCGATCGTCTGCTCCAGCTCATCGCTTTCCGTTGTAAGAGGTTTCGTGCAAGTTCCGCATCGCAGTCCAGACCCAACCCAGAAACCACGCGCTAGATCACGCAGATTATGCGAGTCCTGCTCTGCAGCATGGGCTAGATGGTACCAGATTGGCGAGATAAATCTTCCTTGAAACATCCAAACCATGTGAACCTGCTTGTCAGCCTCCCGCCCCTCGTTTCCGGCTTTCCCAAGACTCACCTGTACGGCGTGCACCCGACCCGCGTCTGTGGTTTCCACGGAGAGCACTGGATACCACTGCCTCGGCACGTCCCGGACACATCAGGGGCAACCGACCCGACGCCGCGGCGAGGGCGTGCGTTGTGTGTATTCCGTCGAGACCCATGCCGAAGAATAAGTGGTACATGTGAACGAGGTTGGGGCGGGGAACCAATACGCCGTTGTCAGAGCCAGCGAGTAGAAGCGCCCTCATGGATACAACCTTGAGATATTTTATGCGTGAGACGAAACAAAAAACGTGGACAAAGCGACGTCGAGCACAAACCAGGCAGAGCACCGCAAATGGGGCGGGGGCTCCCAGACAAACTCCGACCAGTATGCTTTGCTTCAAACAAGCGAGCATCAGGGTGCCTTTTTAATTTCCAGAGGGGCAAAATAGTCCGCATCCGGGGGAGAGGTTGTCGTCTGATGCCCGCTGTGCACGGTACGGGTACGAAGCACGAAACACGTACCTGGTACTACATCTCTGAGACGACGGATGCCCCGCGGCCGAGGTGCACAGTTTCCTTCTGAGGTTCCTCGCTTGACCTTAAACAGCTTTACACCCTACCCCAAATGATTGATTGTTTTCTTCGATTCTTATTTTCTTTGGTGGGGGGGGGAACGCTTCGCGATGAACAACCCCACACCCTCATCATAACCATACAGCGAAAGAAATTGCAACACAAGAACAATTACTTTCCGCCGATTGTGGATGTACCCTTTTAGAACCGTAGTCCCGTTTTGGGGACAAACCGCTCAAACTTCAAGTCGTTTGTCCCCAAAACGGGACCGCGGTTCTGAAAGGGGTTAAGCAGCTCCCGTCATTCGGAACAAAATAAGCCCAACCACCTCCATCGTAGCTGGCGTCAGGCTCCTCCCTCCCTTGACGAGCTCCCTACGGTCAACCTCACCTCCAAAAACTGACGTTGACGAACAAACGCACTGTTATCGTTTTACTGCCGTTCTGGAGAACAAATTACTTGGAGCTAATGTAGAGTCGGATATCAATATTTTCATATTTCGGGGCAGTACTAAACGGCTCACATACCGAATTATGACCGATCCCGTCAACGTTTGATATCGGCCGGAATATCTAGAATTGATACTATCGTAAATCGTAAGAACCAACTCGGGTTTTCGACGACTGTTTGGTTGTTTTTCGGTTGAGTAGGGTGCCTCGCCCGTCGAACACGGTATGGCCAGAGCGTGCTAGGTGTGACCCCTATCATAGAGCGCGAGCAGTGCCACGGCAGGGGTCGCGGCTATATTATTCTCTGAGCTCCGTGGCGGCTTATTATTGATATCGCTCCCGATGCATAACTTTCAAGAGGGTTTCTTCGCTCAATCTTTAGTCCTGAAACAAGTATGTATACCCCTGTAGAATACACAACAAACCAACCGGGGTAGGTGTGGTCACTTGAGGAGCTCAGCCCGTCGGAAAATATCGAGCAAACATAAACCCCAACCCTTTACCGCGGGAGGGGTCACGCGCCAACCGCCGGTGAATACACGTGAAACACCGACGGGACTCCGCGAGCATCTTCCCCGGGCAAAGACACAACCCCCGCGTGGAATCCAGAGCTGTTATTTCTCGGAGGTGGAACCACATATTTTTCTATACGTTCTGTATGAACAGTGGTTCTTCTGCCATGTTAGGTGCTCGCAGCGGGCAGAACGGCGGTGTGATATTTTTGGGTATGTTTGAGGACACGCTGTTCGGTTGACACCAAACGAGGGCCTCTTTATCACTCTATATGGTAGATAGAAGCGTTGGTTCGGTCCTGGGCCCTGGGTGTTGGGTCCTGCGTAGTGGTTGTGCTCGACGATGCTGCGTTGCACACACTTGAAGGGGAAGGCAATATCTACAACAACAGCAACAACAACAACAACAACAACAACAACAGCAGCAACAACAACGACAACAACACCATCACCACCACACCTCAAAAAGGGGCGGCTTGGTTCGAGTCCGGTTCCAGACCCCCCCCCCCCCCCGGATCACGTGGAATACGCGAGGACGTCCACACCACTATCGACGTTCACAGGGCAAATATCAAGACACGCACTTCAAGCAATAATGTCCTACTGTTGCGACTGCCCAATGCGCTCCCCCCTCCCCTCTTGGCGTGGGATACGGGCAAGGCGATGGCCCTACGATTGACCGTAGTCCGCGGGAAGCAGCTACCGCGGGACTTGATGGAAACATTTCGACGGTGTCTGACAACCATGGTACTTCCCAAACCGGCCCCAGCGACGGCGAGACTCAACGTGAGTGTATATCGGGGACCCGGCTACTCCGGTTATTGGCTGTCTTGTGTACAGCGCCGGTTATTGACTGTCTTGTGTACAGGATGTAAGCTGTAAAGCGGACTACAACTATGAGGCATATCAAATCGTATCATATGAGGTATGTCTTGGCTGACTACTGTGTATACAGAATTTACACTGCGTGTTGTGTGCTGCGTGATCCTCGGGACTACAACCATGCTTCCGAGGAATGCCTACGTATTTGTCTCTAAGCACATCTTCGCGAGCCTAGAGTAGCTGTGGCCATTGAAAGGTCAAGATGCCCGAGACCCCGCACACTATTCGTTTCATACAACAAAAACAACGGTAGTAGTTGATATTATGTGTGCACTCCATTATACTGTTTCCTGCGTGTTGCATTATGTGCATGGCGAGTCGGGTATCCGCGGCGATGAATGCACCGCACCAGGTACGAAAACCGAATACCCCGAACCAAACGAAACACGGGCCCAGGCTGGTCGCCGATACTGGCCATCGCTCAATGCTCGACCATACTGGAAGATTTCGTGGTCTATGATATGCATCACACTCTTATCATGTTTTCTTTCATCATTATTTTCAGTTTCCAGATTAACTCGTACGTAGGAGGCTTCACCCTCAGCTATCGTTTGGACAAGCCGTGGTCACAGGTGCCGTCCCTTCCCCCCCCCGGGTACGTGCCCTCAGTTTGATCGCGCATAGGGTTCAGCAATTCCACTGCTCGTGGATTATCGTCGAATGTAGCTAACATGCGTTTTCGTGGTTTCCACTAATCATTTCTTTACGCGAGAAAAAGTCCCTCTTACGAGTATGCACTCGGTGAGACTTGAACCAACAAAATGGATATTATTAATAGTGGGCACGCGGACCACCTTCCAAGCGACCGTGTATGAACCCAATAAACACACGACGATCCGTTTCGCGCGTGCCGCATGATGCCAATACGTAGATAATCTGGTAATTTTTTTGTCTGCGAGAAACAAGATCGAGATCGATCATAAAGTGCTATCCAAATTTTATGCATATATCATACGTTCGTCATGTTTGTTCCTATTCGACTGGGACTTGTGGTCAGTCGTCGTCAACAGGACACTAGTTTGGGGGTACTTTATTCTCTGAATTCGGGAGACGAAATCGAATCGAGGTCGGCATTTTTTCGAAGATCGCCCAGAACTCAAGACCGCAGGCCGGTGATCTCACAAAAACTATCGCTGCTGCCGTTGTTCGTCTCAAAATGTAGAAACAGCGCTTCCACCAGCTGCTTGGTGTATCGACACAACACGACATCCGCTGGGAGGACACAAGTTCGACTGTTCTAGCTAGTGTATGACGCGGACAAGCGACGTTGCGCTCCTACGATACACTATGCGTCCGCTTGCCGCGGTGGAAGATGCATCGTTCCGAAACGATAACTCCTTGTCGTAGCTGTACCGCTTTGTTCGTACCTCAACACGATAAAGCCGAAACATAACTGCTCGTAGATCGTCTCAAGTCAAAGCAACATCAGGATCGATGTTGAAGCAAATCACGGCGTCGTAGCTTCGATTCCTTCTGTATGCTCTATGCGCCCGTTTGGTCTCGTGCGGGATGTATCGTTCCGAAGCAACTGCTCTCTCTCTACGGCCTAGCACCGCCTTGATGCGGTAGCAGCAGCACCACCAACAGCAGCAGCAACCAGTTTTTAAAAAACACGAATTGAATTGGTCGTTCCCGACTCCACAAGGTCACCAACGGGCACAAGCCTCGATATCTTTTGAACCCAACGATATCTGTGCTGATGCACGTACTGGGGCAATCGGCCCTCGTCGATGGGCACGCAACGCAACGACTGAACGGATTGTCGCCCCTTAGAGTATGACTCATCTCCGACTGTGCGAGGCCGCTTGCTCTGTTCTCCAGCCTTTGTCCGTTACGAATCGAGCTGACCGTGGGTTGGTCTTGTCTCAAGATCAAACCTCGAGCTGTATCAAGTCGTTCTTCTGCGCACACCTGCCTACCCGCAAGGATACCTTCTCATTACCTTGATGCTACGTCTGAGCTGTCTTACTGACCCCTTTCTTTTGGTGTTCTATATTTTTGCCATCCTAATAATTTATCTTGCCCCCGTCTTTTCTCTCTCCTTTCCTTTTAATATTACGGGCGACCATATTAAGGAGGACCTACGGTAAGCACAAAAACCCTATACTGCGCTATTTTCACTACCACTATTACGGGGGACCATAGTTAATAGGACCTATGGTATACATAAAAACCTATATATTTCACCATTTTTACTAACAATATTTGGTCCTATTAACTATGGTCCCCCGTAATATTGGGTCCTGTTTAGGGTCATTCTTATCGGAGAGCTTTTTTTTTCCAAATTTTCGACATTTTTTTCGCGCAATTTTTCAATCTTCCATATTTTCCTGTTTTTTTTTCCAAATATTGGAATGTTAACGAACTTGATATATATGCTTCTGGAGAATTTCACGAATAGTGACAGAACGCCTCCGTATATCGATACATATCTCCAATTATTTCCAAACTTTGGAAAATTTGGAAAGAAAGCTCTCCGATAAGAATGAGCCTTACTATGGTCTCCCGTAGTAGTCGTATTTCAGACCCGGGGTAACGAAGCAGGCTCTCTATTCTCCCTCCTCCCCATTACGGCTCTTGCCTTGGAAGGCATTTTATGGCGAGGAAACGTAGGCTTTTTCTTTCGTTGTTCGACTCACATCAAATTGCGCCTGCCCACGACGCTACTAAGCTCACTCAGAGTACTTGATTTCGTTTTTCTTCGTATTGATATTTATTTGCATAAAAATCTCGAACGTTCGACCCACTTGGGATTCGAAAATCCAGCACCAATCAACTCTTAGCAGCGCTCGTGGGTAACCATGGCACTAGCCCACCGGGGCGGCCTTAATAACATAGCGACCTGCATGCAACCCCTCCTGTTTCTGCGTAAAGAAAAAAAACTACAACTTTGGTTGGAATGGTCTGGTCTGCACCAGCTGTGCTTGCATTCTCGAGGGTCCTGACGCGGCCGACACGCCTCGGGCCCAACCGGACCCCACAGCCCCAGACCGGTATGCCTCGACACGGCCTGTCAGCCGCGAGCGCGCGGGATGCCGACGCCATCTCAGCTCGAATGGGAGGCTGTCGACGTCGCTAGCAAATGACCAATGAAACGCTTTTTGTGGTTCAAATCTCGTACCTCGCTGGAGGAAAGTTAGGGGCTTTTCGTTGGGTTTCTCGTATGAGCTTAGGATACGTACACTTAGTTCCGTCCACCAGAGTGGCTACATGAAAAAACGCTGCTGTTGCTCTGATGTTGCACCTCGAGCGGCTTACTCCAACCCCCGTATCTCGCGCCTCAGAGCATGGACGTTTTTGTACCTCTTCAAGCCCAATTTCATTGTTTTCAGGCCTTGTCGGGTGCGTATCAGGCGGGCCTTGGGTTGGCCTTGTCTCGAGACCGAGGGAAACCCCTGCTCTTCATTCAGAGGTCCATCTGACGACATGAATGCAATCAGACGATCGTCGCTCGCCAAACAATCAACGCTTCCGCGAGGAGATGTTCCAGGTCCCGTTCCTACTGACATACCCGTATGAATACCGCCTGTTTAGCTTCGTCGATCCACTGCTCATACGGCTTCCGCTTCGGGGGCTTCATCCCCGGCAGGGGGTACGCCTCGAGTTTCCGCTCCAACGACGAGCCCCGAGAGCTCCGACCACGCCGCGAGCGCGCGCGTGGGGTTCTCTGCTCCCTGCCGGGGGGAACTACTGATCAAGCGAGCGAAGTCTCGACTTTCCGCGATTTTGTTTCTCGCGGATGTCAGATCTTTTAGTACGAGGGTTTTAGGGTGAGGAGGCTGTTACGAGTATCGTCCTCCCAGCAACCGAGGAGAAAGGGGAATATATATACCTGGTATGTATTAATGGTATCCGTGGGTTCTTGGCATCCTGACCATTTAATGGCCGCAGTTACTGTAGCTTCGCGACAACACAGATCTTCATAATCACCTAGGTATAGGCATTGATCGGCAGCGAGGGCCGCAGTCCCGAGAAGCACACAACACACAACACGCCATGTAAATTGTCTATACACAGTCCGGACAAACGTCAGACACGATTGCAGAGTAGACGGATGTGCCTCATAGTTGCACTTCGCTTTACAGCTACGTAGTGAAACGGGTCTTGGCAATGCGTGGTACCAGTATGAAATATAAAATTGGCACGAAGGACCTAAACAAGTTTGTGTTGTGTGTTGTCTGCTGTGTGCTCTGCGCTTCGTGTGCCGCGGTGAGCCGTGATGACGCGCGATGAGGGAACTTTTTTATTTATTTTTTTAATCTTCACTTCTTACTTTCCAGCCTAACTCGTAGGTTTTACCCTCAGCGATATTCTGGGCAAGCTGTGGTCACAGGTGTCGTCCCTTCTCCCCCCCGGTACGTGCCCTTAGGTTTTTTCGCGCGCATAGGGTTCAGCATTCCCACTAATCGTCGATTTTCATCGAATGGAGCTAACTCACGCTTTCGCGCTCAGCGCTAGTCAACTTTTTAAAGCAAGAAAAAGTCCCTACGAGCATGCACTCGGTGAACCTTGAACCCACGAAAGAGATCTTGATAGGCACGCGGACCACCCACCAAGCCACCGGGGACGCCATTATTTACATTATGTCCCGTTTGTGTAATGCTAAGGCGATGTATCATTGTTCGATCCCGCAATTCAACTATTACGGGGCACCATAGTAAATAGGACCAAACATTGTTGGTAAAAATAGGTAAATATATAGGGTTTCGTCTGTACTATAGGTCCTATTTACTATGGTCCCCCGTAATAATAATAACATACACTCCTCCTGTTTTTCGCCGGAGAATGTGTGCCGTCGACTTTCAAACACCTGCCATTACAATAGTATGTAACTTAATTTGCAAAAATAAAAAGGATTCAATTGTTAAGAGCGCCTTGCAGCGTGGGTAGGCCCAATTCGATGCGAGTCGACGAGGGAAGAAAAGGCTGAAATCTTCTCGCGATAAAAATGAAGGCACGTACCGTAGCGGGAAGGGGGTAGAAGAGCCTGCTATGTGACCCCGGATCTGAGTTACGAGTTGGAAGGAGAGAGAGAGAAGAAGATGGGCGAAGAAAATGAATGGGAGGAGAAAAAAAAAAAAAAAAAATGATGGTATATATCTCCCAACACTCGTCTCACCCCTAATCCCCTCCACCCCTTCCCGGAGCATGTCTGCTGTGCCGACGGCAGCCACATCCACAATGTACAAAAGACCCACCACCGATACCGGTAACCGATACCGGTAACCGATACCGGTAACTGTTACCAAGATTGTAGGCACCACAAACTTACGAACGGCAGACAGGCTGAGCTTCACGGAGCAAAACACGAGAAAATGGGATGTATGTGACCAAGGGAAGCAAACTTCAGAATGGCCCGGACGTACAGTTTCGGAGGTAGGTGACCTGTGACCTGTGCCGTCTCCCCCACAAGCTTCGTGCGTGGTGCTTCGTGAAGTATTCGGCCGTTTGCGTTGACAGGTGAGGTCCCCTGGTTGACATTCCCGATATCTGGTGTGATGGTGTGATGGACGACTGCACGTTTTTTCTCGTTTTCCCTCTTTGTGCCCCGAACGATTGGCGAGATGAAATCCTGTCCACGTTTTATTTATCATGTTTCTGTTGGCCATATCCCTGGTCATTATCTTCTAAAAAGTGCCGTCGACATTTGGTGTAGGTTTGGGATCAAAACCTCCATGCCGAGACTCGAACGCCCGACATCAACCTTAGTTAGCACTCTTGTTGGAGAACCTCTAGATCACCGAGCGAGGTAATGAACACTTGGTACCTACTGGTACAGCACCTGGTAGTATTCGTTCGTCAAAATGACGTAGCCTACACCTTAGCAACATACTCGAGAAAATGGTTGGCAAAAACTGCAGCATCTCTGCTGTGCATATCGTGTGCCGGAACTCGGAAAATAAGTAATACCAGGTATTAAGCTATATTTCCAGTACGAAACAAGTTGAAAATGTTGAAATTATAAATATTTTATATTCAGAGTTAATTGTGTGCCTTGATCAGATTGCATCCCCGAATCGGATTTTTTAAGATTCGTTCATGCAAATAATGCAAAGTGTTCGCTTCTCTCCCCCTTCGGTAGTACAGTAATAGTAACTCGAAAGCAGGGCGTCGACTGGCAAAAGCTGGCAAGCACTTAATATTGGATAGTTGACAAAAATGTTACCAGGTACCTCGTACATACAAGTAAAAAAAATGAATGGTTGGGTTGTACAATAATGGACCTTGATATTTGTGGCTGAAGGTGTTTTTTTGTTCAGGTCAATTAGAGCACGCTCTGAAGGTACCCCAGTGGCCACCCGATGGGTTTTTGCGAAAGGGACGGACCTGAAGAAAGCACGCACCAGTACATACCGCATACTGTGGTACCAGGTATATACTAAATATGCTTGGTTTTGAAGTAATTCGCCGTTGTCGCCCGAATTGGCATACGAACACAATGCCATTACTAGCGTATTCGTATTTTTACAAGGGACCGTAGTCAACAGGACCAAATATTGTCAGTAAAAATGCGTAAATATGTAGTTTTTTTTGTATGTCATAGGTCTATTAACTATGGTCCCCCGTGGTAATAGTAATCAGGGTTAACCCTCCTAGACTACGAGGGACCATAGTAAATAGGACCTATGGTACAGACAAAAAATACAATAAATATATATACGAAGCATTTCCCTATTCTTACAAACAATGTTTGGCCCCATTTAAAACTATGGTCCCCCGTATTAGTATTATCTTAAGCGCACAAGCTAGTCTAACGCGGCATTGTAGCACTGCTATAACCCTTTCAGGAGACAGACACTGTTGTCTCATCTATCTGGGGGGCAAACCGCTCAAATTCCAGCTGATTTTGTCCCAAAGCGGCACTGCTGTTGTTCTAAAAGGGTCAAAACAGTTACTATAAATATCAATACCTGGTACTATAATAATAGATATTTTGATGCACACGTGAACATTCGGCCATGCCTTGTGAATACCCTGCCAGTGTCCACATCATGTGGGTGACCCTTGTGGCGACCTTGCCTACCGTCTTGGACCCTGTAGAGGTACCAGGTATGTGTATGTGGGGACACCCTGTCAGGGTAAAAACCCTGCACAGGGTAGGTAAGCGTGAACACACACACCTTGTACCGGTTGAAGACCTTGGTAAGGTTCTGGATAGAAACCCTGCACAACTTTTTCACCTTGTACACGGGCAATCGCACACAGTCTGTTCAGGTCAAGACCTTGGCAAGGTCTTGTGTTAACCCTTTTAGAACCGCAGTCCCATAGGTGGGGACAAACCACTCAAATTTCAAGTAGTTTGTCCCCAATACGGGACTGCGGTTGTAAAGGGGTTAAGGAACCTCGCACCAGATGGGCAGGCCCCTCACCCTGCCAGGGTCTAATCGCCTTACGTAACACAGGGTTGACACCCTGCACGGGGTCGATCGTCCAGACCCTGTGCTGCCTAAGACTTGTGGCAGGGTCTGGGCAATCGAAACCTGGACTAGATGGACGGGTATCCGACCCTGTTAGGGTCTTAATGTCTTGCCTTGAGGGTTAACCGTATACAGGCCAACTCTTAGCGTGAGCAGTATTAATAGTGAGCTGCAGCACCATGGGACAAGAAAACGATGTCACGTTTCGTGTATAACGCCCACTCTCACATACACCCGTGACGCTCTTCTCCGATATTGCTTGTAGCATGCTTGATCCTCAGTATGCCCTCTCCTTGCTCACATCCAAGTACACAAGACTTGCGTGCCTCACAGACCTTTGTATGATCTGTCGACGAGATGCTCCACATCTACACAAAGTTATATATATATATATATATTCCAGCATCCTGCGTTTTAGCAAACTAGGGGTTCCGTAATTCCGCGGTCCCTCTTGCCCGCAGACACGTTTCCCCTTATTTATGTAAGGCTCGACTTTGGGTAACCGCCTGGTTAATTTTTTACCAGTACTATTAGCCCAACGGACTTCAGCAGTAAGACCTTAGCAAAGAGCGTCGTCGGTAGTTCATGGGCGTGAGTTCGAATCTCACGTCCACCACCATTTTTTTTCACGTAAGTCTTTTAATGTCCTGACTTCTGGATCCCCAGAAACTGAAACCGCGGGTTGGTGATGCGTGTATGTATCAAGTCGGTTGCAGTGGGTGGGGGGGGGGGTGTTAAAAGGCTTAGGTTGGATAGGCGATCGATCAACATCTTGTTACCAGCTACGAACCCAACTGACTACCAAGTGGCATCATCGGCGGGGAATATAACGCTAGCATATGGATCTCGGGGGTCTATAAAACACGCAAGGTCGTCCACCCCTTCGAACGAGAGTGTCCCGTCTGAGTTTCTCGACCGAGGAGAGAGCGCAAACGCCGAGCAATGCGTATTCGATGTATATAGAGATACACACAATAAACGGGAAAGACCTCGGCGGCAAAAAGATTCCCAAACAAAGGAGACAAACACGCTGTGTGTCCCTATTACTGTTGTGTAGGAAGTCGGCTCGGTGATTTTGCTCCCGGGGAGAGTGTGTGATCTTGCGTGTTACATATTCGGCGGTGATACGAGTAGTATGACTATTATTATTCCCTGTTTGAGGCGTATACGGTGGAGAGATTGCATGAGGGGTAGGGTTCGGACGAGGTTTAGGGTATGTGGGTCGGCTATAGGCGTCAATCATAGTAGGACAGTGGGCGTCCGCGGCGAAGAAACATCAAGGTGAGAAAAGTAGGACCATATCGGCACCAACGATAAGAAACTTGAGTCGAGCAGCACAGCTCAACAGAGGAAAAAAAAATCAAAATCCTACCAGGTACGAGGGTATACAGTTATTATTGTCGCTGCGGATCAAGGCCGGAAAAAACTGTGGCACTGAGCCTGGACACCACATTGACGTTTCTGAACAACGGGCGCCCACTGCTGTAACTGGGGTATGATAGGTGCGAATGGAGTGGATATATACGCTGCCAGTGGCGCATGCAATCGTTTCCGTTAATAATATGCAATGCGTCTCAGCCCCACGTATTCGTCGACCACGCCAAGACGTGTGGTTCAGTCGACCGGGGGCCCTCTTGTGGACCGTGGTCGCGCTCGGTTAGTAGGCGTACCACCAAAGATGCTCGCGGTTGTTCGCCACTTCCGCAATGGAATGCGTGAGTGAGCGCGTCCGGACGGTCGGTGGTGAAGAATCAGACTGGTACGGCGTGGGGCAGAGCTCACGGCAAGGATACGTGCTCGCTCTTTGGTTGACGAAAATATTATTCAATGCCGTACTGCGTGTGACGGTGGAGCGGTTCAGCACCAATGCCGATCTGGTGAAGGGTATGGTGTGCACGAAGGTGAAATATGAAAAGGGGTGGGAGGGGTGGGGGCGAGGGGGGGGCGAAGAAAGGGCGAGGCAAAAGACCCAGCCAGACTGTGTCGGGAGCCGGAACCGATCCGGGGGAATGTTGTGTGCAGACGACGACTCGGGAATCGGTTCCAGATCGAGGAACGGTCTTGCGAAGATGATGGCAGATATTATTTGCGATGTGAGGCTTGTTCGAACTGACAGTTTCGGAAGCCAAGACGGAGACCATGTGCCTGATGACAAAACTTACGGAGAGGGTCCCTTTCGATACTGAGGAAGCCGGCCAGGTGTACCAACGAACCACCAAGTTTTTGTGCACCTCGGGGCAACTGTTACGGTGGTAGTCCAGGGACCCGATGGGGTTTCCAGAAGTGGACACGGCACATGGGCAAAGGGGATAATAAGGCGAATTGAACCCGGAGTCCGTGGGTGTGTAAGCGGATGGTCGCAAGCCTTCTCCGCCCCTTTAGCTTTTTACAGTTCGTCCCGTTGCCGGTGGCAGTGTTCCCCGACACCAGAAGAGTGCCGACTGAGACAACTAGGACACGACTCAGGCGTACGTTCCGCAGGCTGTGAGGAACAACGGGAAATGCAGGTGGCAGTATTTGTATTGAGCTGAAAGAGCTCGAGCGTGTGAACGAGTGCCAGACGGCTTCTGGCCCTGTTTGTTCTCAGAACGAAACAATACATGATGTTTTAGAGTGTGAGTCCTTCTTGAGCAGCCCTATGACGGGCATAAGCTATATCGGTCGGAGGGCCCGATAATTCTACGCCATCATGCATGACACGCGCCCCGCTCGACTCCGTGGTACGACTGTGTGCGAGAAGGCCAACCGTACTGCTGAAATCAACCGGTGCGCGCTGCTGGGCAACCAACGTTCCAGACGACACACGGAGTTTGCCACTGCTGTCCGATCAACCCACCGCACCGCTCCGGCTCAAAGTACGGATGCTCAATAATAGGCGAGTTAATGGAGACCATGCTCAACGGGGCGCCTTAATGTTGAGGTCGTCTGGAGATGACTGTTTTCAAGTCTTATGAGTAGGACTGGTCTTAACGTGCCTGGCCGATGACAGTCTTCAGCGGCTAGCGCGAGAAGCTGCGGTTAGACAGCCCTAGCTGCACAGGAAATGAAGACGCGTAAGACGGTGGTATCTCAGTTGGTAATTGTCGCTCTCGGGACTTGTTGATGTTTTATCACGGTGAGGTGGCAAGAGTTCAGATGAAGGCGGGTGAAGCCGGGCGGCATCGCAGGGGGGGGTGCGCGCTTGTTCTCGTCCCACGAGACTGTCGACATATATATATATATATATCTCTCGCTGCAACTCGCGCTATACCATCAACTGTCATTAAAAAAAAAAAAAAAAGGAAACACGTCAGCTGTGAGTTCGACTGATGAGTAGTTGATACTATTACGGGGGACCATAGTTAACAGGACCTATGGCATATATAAAAGCCTATATGTTCAACCATTTTTACTAACAATATTTGGTCCTGTTAACTATGGCCCCCCGTAATACGAGTTCATACTAAAATTTGCAAGCTGCGCAATACGTCTCGTCTGTATCCCATTTAACTGAATTTACACAAGTAAGTGTTATGATAAGCCGATTCAGACGACGTAGCGGCGCAACTAATTGGTCATCGAAGCGTAACCTCGTTACAATTGAGGTTTCGAACCGTAACTCACAGGTCTCATTGTGCAACAAGATACGCACACTGCGTATGCGTACGTGTATGACATACGAGTATATGTCATATCGTCATATAATATTATCGCTGCTGCAGAGCATCGATACAATGAAATACTATCTCGCACAGAGTTCGTATATCCATTCCTTGACACGAGCAATCCTACTTACTGTAATAGGGCATTCTGCTCGCTAGCAGGGAGGTGCTTTTTTTCAGTCATCACTTTTACTTTTCAGACTAACTCGTAGGGGGTTTTTACCCTCAGCGATCTTCTGGACAAGCCGTGGTCACAGGTGTCGTCCTTTCTCCCCCCCGGTACGTGCCTTTCTTTTTTGTCGCGCATAGGGTTCAGCATTCCCACTGCTCGTCAATTTTCATCGAATGTAGCTAACTCACGCTCTCGCGCTTACCGCTAGTAAATTTTAATGCAAGAAAAAGTCCCTACGAGTAAGCACTCGGTGAGACTCGAACCTCCGAAATTGATCTTGATAGCATGCTGCAGAGTGTTAATACAATATATACTACCGCATGGGAGTAATCTAACAGGCTGTCACGTATAGCCCCACCGTGGCCCATCTCGCCATACTGTGGACAGATCATCACCGATGGCTCCTCCGCTGCATTGCATGGAAGACTAAACCTCGCGACGGCTACCATTTTGCTTGCATAAATACGCAGACGCACTGGCTACGACTGGCTGTGATGACGTCGAGACGACCGTGCGAAAGCCGATCATAGGTTTCGTGGGGTTCGTGGCTCGTATGGATGGCGAGAGCCTATACCTGAAAGAGTGATGTTAGGGGAACTGAAGGAGGGAAAAGGTTACTTTTGTCGGGCAAGAAGAGCAGGACGACTGGATAGGTTGTCTCGAACGCGACCAATTATTGTTGTTAAACTTGTTCACCGAACAAAAACAATGGGCGCCAGCCGCGAGGAAATCGGGCAAGTGGCTGAGGCGTGTTGAAGAAGCGGCAGAGCAGTACATGCAAGAAGCGCTGCTTCGTTGAAGAGGAGGAGAATGTATTACGGGGGGCCATAGTTAATAGGACCAAATATTGGTAATGGTAAAAATGGCTAAACTAATAGGACCAAATATTGGTAGTAAAAATGGCTAAATATATAGGTCTTTTATGATATCATAGGTCCTGTTAAGTATGGTCCCCCGATATTATAGCAAAACGGCGAGCGCTTGAGGTTTGAAATGCACAGCAATTTTATCAAGATGCCGTAGGGCCCAAGGCCAGGGGAGGAGAATAGGAGGAGCCACGTTGAAGGAGGCGTGGCAACAGCAGCTATGAATAGGCCGATTGAAGAAGTGAGGCACCCGCCGAAACTTGGCTCTCTTGCCGTCTTTCTAGTTGAGACGCCCAGTCACTACTACTGTCTTACGCGGTGTTGCACAATATCTGTTTTATTATGTGTTGTTACTTTAGTTTGTTGTGGTGCCCTTTTCCCTGCCAAGTCCATCGTACCCCCGATCCCTGCTCATCTTATTGATGTATTTGAGTGATCATTTTTTTGCTACTTTGCCCTTTTCTCCGGTGATGTTGACATTTTTTCTTGCTCTGTATGTCTCTACCCTCTTCTTGTCTTCTTGCCTTCCGTCTGGTCTTCTTGTGGCGTACGTCCTTACGTTGGCTCATCAGCTGCACATGCCAAACGACTGATCGTACCAGAAAACGTCAACCTCATCCTCGGGACTCGGCCTGCGCCTCCAGCGCATGCATGTTTGCTTCGTTTTTCTTTTTCTTCTTCTTTATTTTTTCTCTTCGTGTTTGAGGCCTACTACGGGTGTACGGTCGAGCTTCACCCTAATTTGTCTGGGGCTCCTCACCTACCTAATGAAGGAGAGCTCCATACCTCACCCGACAACTGACTTCAGCAAAAATCAAATTGCATCCCCATGGGCAATCCCATGGCCCCAAGGATACCAAAACGTCATTCTTCGAAGCAAGACTGGCATTCCGACAATTTTAGGTTAACCCCTATAGAGCCCCAGTCCCGTTTTGGGGACAAACTACTTGAAATTTGAGTGGTTTGTCCCCAAAACGTTTTGGGAACAAACTACTCGAAATTTGAGTGGTTTGTCCCCAAAACGGGACTGCGGTTCTAAAGGGGTTTTAAGGGAGCCCCGTCATTCAGAAACATTTTAGCGGAAATGAACCTCTACGAGTATAATAGTAGAACATGACGTTTTTCCATTTCTACCTTTCCGTTCTTTGCGAGTGCGTGTGCATGTACTGCCGTGGATGTTTCGGGTGTTTTCTGTTGAAGGTGATACCGAAAGAATGGTAATATACCACAGCTCGTTATTTCACCCCTTTAGCACCGCACTCCCATATGTGTGTGTGTTCTTCACATTAAACCGTTCTTTCTACCCGTCGACATCCAGCACAACCAGTGTCCGTGCCGATTCTTCAATCCTAGAAGAGATACAAGTTCTGTGGTCACAAAGCTACGCCACATTTTTTTTTTTTTTTTTTTTTTTCCTCATTCCATTCATTATCTTCGCACATCTTCTTCTCTCTCTCCTTCCCACTCGTAACTCAGATCCGGGGTCACATAACAGGCTCTTCTCCCCCCTTCCCGCTACGGTACGTGCCTTCATTTTTATCGCGAGAAGATTTCAGCCTTTTCTTCCCTCGTCGACTCGCATCGAATTGTGCCTACCCACGCTGCAAGGCGCTCTCAACAATTGAATCCTTTTTTATTTTTGCAAAATAAAGTCAAAGTCCGACCCACCTGGGGCTCGAACCCAGGACTCAAACAAGTAGAATTCGAGGTTAACCACTTGAACCACCGGGGCGACCGGCTTGCCACATGGGGACAAAGCACTACAATAATTATAAGTAGTTTGTCCCAAAAACGGGACTGGGGTCCTAAGAGGGTTAATACCGGGTATTACTATTAATAGTACCATTTCCCTTACGGATTGGTATGGTGTCGCCGTGCGCACTACCTGGTATTTCGTTTTTTTTGCTCCCATCGAGATGCGTTCTTGCTACAGCTTGCTTCTTTCACAACCAGTATATATATATATATACAGAGGGGGCAACAGGAGAAGTGGCATAAAGCCCGACCGAGTGAATGCGGAGAGGGGGGGGAACAGGAGGGGTAGAAGGGAAACGGCGGTAGACGAAAGTAGGAAGGAGATGGCAGACAGGGTAGCAAGGCACCAAGTCGACTAGGAAGTAGAATATGACCATACTACTAGTGCTACCAACTGGTGCAGCTGGCTCGAACGTGGTCTTCCCTTGTCTTCTCTTTTAGTTTCGTTTTTTTTTTTTTTTTTTTTTTTTTTTTTTTTTTTCTTTCTTGCGCTGACTCTCCGTGATTTTCATTTCATTTTTTCTCTTCCTCTTCCTTTTCTGATTGATAAGCCGTACTCAAGGAGCCGTGTGGCGTGGTTGGAAGACGAACCTGCTCTGCTCGGCTCGTATTGTCTGACGCCAAGGGGCTGGGCATAGTTGACGAACGCAGGGCGGAGACGGCAGTCTGGGTAGCAAGGTACCAGGCGGATTAGCAGGGAGAACCTGGCTATACTACTCGTACCACAAGCTGCTGCCGCCACCTAGAAGGTGCTTTGGGCTTTGGTCTGCCTGTTATTTCCCCTTTGTTATTTTTCCTTGTTACTTTCTCCTTGGTTCTTTGTCTTACTCTGTTCACAAGCAGTGGTGTCTTTTGTTATTTCTTCTTTTTTCCAGCTCGTTCTTTTTCAAGTGTAGGCCACCTCGCCTGCGGGGGGGGGGGCACGACAGATTGTTTCTCTTAGATTTTGCTTTCATTTTTCTTCTTTTTCTTTTTCGACTTGTCTACCTTGTTTTTGTTTTCTCTTTGATTGTTTCTTTTCGTTTCACTATTTCATAGATTGCGTATGTCGTGCCTGTCGTATCTAGTATGATGACATGGCTTTGCATTGCCCACTGCAGTTCACACTGCACACGTGGCAACGTAGTATCTCTGTGGCGTAGCTTTGTGACCACAGAACTTGTATCTCTTCTAGGATGGAAGAATCGGCACGGACACTGGTTGTGCTGGATGTCGACGGGTAGAAAGAACGGTTTAATGTGAAGAACACACACACACACACACAGACAGGATTCAGGGAAGGAAGTGAACTATTACGGGGGGCCATAGTTAACAGGACCAAATATTGTGAGTAAAAATGGTTAAACATATAGGTTTTTATGTCTACCATAGGTCCTGTTAACTATGGCCCCCCGTAATACCAGGAATTAAATAGTAACATGAATATTAATCATGTGAGGCCATCATCACCATCAGCCATGATCAACTCGCCATGATGTCTACCTGGTACCTTGTACCAGGCACCAGGTACCAGGTACCAGGTACCACGCACCAGGTACTTGACCGCTTTTTTGGTGTCATTCGGCTTTGACTGGCTGTACGACTGTATATACGAGTATTCTACACGTAATTTTTTATCCGACGCATTCTTCCGATCCAGTTTTTGGGAGCCACAATCTCAATATTGGATACCAGGTATGAACTTACGGCTTCGCCTACGTATTAATATGAGAGTAACAACAACAACAACAGCAACGACAAATAAATACAACAACAGCAACAACATATACACTCGTATATGTTGCTGTAGGTTGTCACCTCGTAGCCATGCGGACTGATGCGAGTCGCAAAGCAAAATGCCCCCCGCACACTGGACGGAAATTAAATGTTGGCATGCGTTCACCACACCAGAGTATGAGGTACAAAACCTTCGGCATACTTCCTTCAGAAGAGCAAATCGGTCAGGAGACAGGGCTTCACCCCTCGACAGACACCAGCTTAGCCTTGACATGCCTCGACTGACACCAAACGACTACCTGGTAGGATTTAGTGTTAGACTCTCGGCCCCTACACCCTTGACGGCGCACGTATGGCGTTCTTTGACACGTCTCCTGACATATTGGGTCAAGAGTGCTATAACCTACCCTGGTAACATATACATACCTGGCATATAATCCCAGGTAACTCTTACGGAGGGCCAAACTATTAATAATAGGACCGAATATGGTTCTTAAAAATTCTGTAATACATAGGTTTTGAATGCATAACGAGTCCTGATTACCATGGCCCATCGTCATCTCTCGTCGTTCGAGTGTGGTCATGATACGTGCTTAGCATTTCGATGTGGTCGACGCGTGATCCAAGGTGCGGGAGACGAAAGAGCGCAACTAGCCATAAGCCGCACGCATGCATATAGATTAACCCTTTTAGGACTGCAGTCCCGTTTCGGGGACAGACCAGCCAATTTCTAAGTAATTCGCCCCAAAAACGGGACTGCGGTACTAAAAGGGTCAACTCTTGTCTCGTACCTCTACGAACTTACTTGCTTTGCCCAGTCGACGCGTTCTGCTTCTCCTGCTTCTTTGTGTGCCCAATCCTCGTGCGCCTGGACCGGGGCGCGCGCCGCTGCCGCCGCCGCCGCCGACTCCTCCGTGGTGGTACTCTTTGAGCTCGAGACTGGCCGTTCCTTACTGCTGGAGTGCACTCTGCTTGAGGACAGATGTAGTTTTTTCGGCTGCAGCGCCGGGGGAACACGCACCTGAAACCCGAGGCCAACGCCGAGTAAGCCCAGCAACAGGCAGCGCCGGGCCATCTTGATTGGCGTGATGGTCTACGCTAACAAGCCTGTCTGTGGGAACAAAACCGTGGAAAACAACACGATTATGAAAGAAAATGCGGTCTGATATTCCTCCCTTCCTTATCTACAACAAACAGCAGGAGGAGGAGGGTGCAACAACGTCGCACGTATGACTACGTAGGCATACTGGTATATATTATGCTCTTCCTCGAGCTACCCTCTCACCATATCATATCTATCTCCCGATCACCCCACGCACTTCGGATACGCCGCAATTATACACCATTTGCATATATATATATATATATTACGCTGCGCGCTTTTAGGAAATTTCGCTAAATAAATACATCTCATGCATCTGACCAGCCCGCGGCGCTTCCTTCCTGCGGTCGATGCCGCAATCAATCGTATGTGCTTCGTATCTTAGATCATCCGGATAAACAAATATAAAAGCGTTTCTGGTCTACAGTAGAAACCAAGTTGAACGCTCTTGGTGTGCCAACTTATGAACGCCGACCAAATATTAGAGCGGGTTTTTTCATAAAAAGGCCGTAGCTTCCCCTCCCCTGCCAAACACAAAGATCACCCTCTTCGGCAATGGTTATGTAAACGACAAACGAAATTTCAATTTCATTATCACAAAAACAGGCATTGTACCAAAATCAGCCTGCGAGCTCGAGGTACAATATTTAATATTCGGGGTACTATAGTTAATAGGACCTGTTGTATACACAAACACCTTTATATTTACCCATTTGTACAAACAATATTTGGTCCTATTAACTATGGTCCCCCGTGATGGCAATTATTACTATAAATAGTAATAACAGTGGGCCACTCACAGTCGGTAGCGATGACACCACCGTGGACAAAACCAATCAGTGATTTTCAGAAGTATACTAGCCGAGAGAAGCGCGGCCGAGCTTACGCTAAAGGCCAATATAATCGCCCCCGTCCGGCTGGGAGTGGAGGGGTCTCCGATGGGAACGCCGTAGAATGAAAAATAATGTCTACGCATTTTCTCTAGATTTCCCATGACAATCGCGCCTCAAAACGGCATTGCCCTGGGGGGGGGGTGATTGCGATCATCGACACAGAAAAAACAGCAGTAATGAGTGAAACGTGATACCATAAATGAATGTGGCAGTCAGTGTTCCTCTCTCCTCGCGAAACGCGTTGCAGGGGTTTCTATGCTATATTATTGCGTGTTCCGTGGATGTACGTAATGTAAAAACTGCTGGCCAATATACTGACCAACCGAATCAGTAGATTACCACTGACAGTACATTCTGCTGTGCCAGTGTCCGGCCAAAATTTTCGGTGTTGGATATCGTATCTAAAGTTCCAATATTATACCCGAATTATCGAAGTTTCGATGTATGTGCGTGCGTGTTCTTTACATAAAAGAAACCGTTAGTTCTACCCGTCGACATCCAGCACAACAAGTTGTCCGTGCCGATTCTTCAACCCTAGAAGAGATACAAGTTATGTGGTGACATGGCATTGCAATGCCCACTACTGCTGTGCTTGCTGCTTACTACCAGGTACGTCTGACGTGGCGACGTAGTATCTCTGTGCCGTAGCTTTGTAACCACAGAACTAATATTAATGATAGTAATAATCTCTTCTCGGATTGAAGAATCGGTACCGACACTGGTTGTGCTTGATGTCGACGGGTAGAAAGAACGGTTTGATGAGAACGACACACACAGAGATACTACGTTGCCCCCAATGCAGTAAGCACAGCAGCAGCAGTGGGCAATGCAATGCCTTGTCACCATATATGTGTGCGTACTGGATACGACAGGCATGTCATACACAATCTATGAAATAAAGAAGAGAAAGGAAACAAAGGAAAAACAAAAACAAAAAGAAGACAAATCAAAAGAGAACAAGAAAAATTGAAAAAAAAATGAAGAAACAGACTGTCGTGCCCCCCCCCCGCAGGGATTGTGGTAGGCACTTGAAAAGAACGACTCGCGAGCTGGAAAAAACAGAAAAAAGATGAAACTCACCACTACATACATGTAAACAGTGTCAAGACACGGAACCAAGGGAAAATAACAGGCAAGTAAAGCACAAAGCACCCTCCAGTTAGCGGCTGCAGTTTGTGGCACGAGTAGCATTGTCAGGTTCTCTCCCTGCTGTTAATAGTCCACCTGGCACCTTGGTACCCGGACTGCCCCGTCTCCGTCTTGCGCTCGTCACCTATGCCAAGCCCCTTGGCGTCAGAAAATACGAAACGAGCAGAGCAGGCTCGTCATCCACCCACCAAGCCACACGACTCCTTCAACAAGGCTTATACATCGAAGAAAGGAAGAGAAAGAAATAAACTGGAAATCACGAAGAAAGGATCAGCGCAAGAAAGAAAAAAAAGAAAGAAACAAGAGAAGACGAAGGAAAGCCAAAGCAAGACCACGTTCGCACCAGCTGTATGTATCAGTAGTTGGTGGCACGCCGTCGTGTAGAATAATCATGTTCTACTTCCTAGTCGGCCTGGTGCCTTGCTACCCTGTCTGCCATATCCTTCCTACTTTCGTCCAGCGCAGTTTCCCTTCTACTCCTCCTCCTGTTCCCCCCCCTCTCCGCATTCCCTTGGGCGGGTTTTCTGCCACTCTTCCTGTTCTTGCCCCCCCCCCCCCCATTCCCTTGAACACCACACACCCAAGGTGGATGCGCGGCGCTGCCTAGTCATCTCAGCCTCAGCCTCGTGCCACCTCACCATGAACCGTTCGGCTGCTACAAGGATCCCCCGGTACCACTTCCCCGCCTTTTTGTTGCAGTGAACCATACATAGCGCGGTCCCAACTCCAAACACCGAGGGGGCCAGTTCCGTTGACCCTTCGGTGGCTCGGAACTCCCTCGGTACTTCGAATATATATGCACATATATATGCTATTTATAATTGCTGTTATCGTATTGTACGTGATTTGCCCTCCATTCACTGAAATATCAAAACAACGATTCTCCTCGCCCGTGACAGAGGGTTATCGAAGTTTCGATATATTGTTGTGATACATTGGTGTTGTATCGAACGTGTTTTGCCCTCCACCAACCACCAACCGCACCACCTACCTGATGGTGATGCTGCCTGAAATAGTATACTATCGATCCTCCTTGCGCGCGACCGCAGAGGATTATCGAAGTTTCGATGTTTCCCCGTTATCGTATCGAACGCCAACCAACACCCCCTGAAAAAAAATAAAAACGATTTCCCTCGCGCGTGACTGACGCAACTACCGACTACTCGATTGATGTCGATCGAGTGGTGATACAGCATGAGACCGCGAGCCGCGAGCCCCGTGTCGCTGGTGAAAAAGATGGTCCTACAGTGGGAGTAGTAATTAGTTGTTGTTTCGTCAGAGGTCTCGAAGAGGAGGCGATGGGTGGATAATAAGAATTTGCGAGAGAGCGTGTGCGCGATGTACGCTCACCGATCGCACAGCTCAACCCCCAAAACAAACTCATCACGTGACACTTTGCGGTAATAAGAATAGAGTTTTGAGCCGGGGTAACCGATTCGCAGTTGTTTTCTCGGGCGGATATTATTAACAGTCGGTTTTTGAAGCAGCTGACTTATTTCATGATTTTATAAAATCCGACAAACCGACTCGGTCAGAAAAAAACGAGCCGAAAGACTGACTCGGTGTTGATCGGTTATTGCTTTTCTTTCCTATACTCGTACCCTATACAGCAGTATGGGCCCGCCAACAAAAAACAGCTAATTTGGGAAAGCCTGATTTTCTTATTGTGGCGCCATCGTCAACCAACCTTGTGAGCATAGGCTATTGCACAGGATTTAGCTTATAGAGTTCACCACCACTCACTGACTGCTGAGTCGTTTTTCTGGGCCTAAATTTCTTAGCGTTCTCCAAACAGTGAGCATTATCTTCTCATTGGGCACTTTCTATTTGGCGGGTATATTCTGCACGCCAACAACACCTTCCTATCTGTATGGAAACCCCATATATCTATGTACGGACCAGCCCTAGGCCATAGCAGCAGCAACACAGCACCTATTAATAGTACGCACCAAATCTTAACGTTTTTAGGATGCGTGCGGCGTCTTATGTGAAGGATGAGAGAAGGCAAGGGTACCAGTGATGATGATCCACAGAAGAAGTGTGACACAGGTGTCTGTTTCTTGGACAAACTCAGACGCGGTTCATGACATGTTCTCTTCTATTATGAGTGTGCGGCTTGCTCGAAGGCGGCAAGAGACGAGTGAGCTAAGAGGGGGGGTGGGAAGCCGCTGGTTTTTGAAGACAGAAATATGATATGTCTTAAACCGGCTATAATCTACTAGCAAGGAGGCTCAACCGGCTACAATCTACTGCAAGGAGGCACGCGTCACCCTCAACTGGAGGCACGCGCCACCCTCAACTACAAGCGTGACATCCCGTAAAACCTCATGTAAGAAGGTACTATGAAGCGCAACAACTCATGAGTCATGTACCTGGTAGAGGATAATATATAATGCTGCACCCCGAGAATCCTGTATGGGAGCACTCCGTATACTATGTAGTGTAGTATCCCGGGAATTCCGTGTGGGCATAGTATCCTGTATGAAGATACTATGCAGCGCAACACCCGGTGATTTCTGTATGGGCATAGTATCCTGTATGAAGATACTATGATACTATACAGCGCAACACCCCGTGAGTTCTGTATGAACATAGTACGTACGTATATCTCTATCTCCTCGGATACTTCGATGCTAGACGTACGTATCCATTCTCCGATTACAACTATCTTATTTACTGACGGCTGGTCTATATACGTACTGATGGTTGGTCTATATACGTACTGATGGTTGGTTTCTCCCTGGTGTACTATAAATCAAGGTACTCTATCACATTAGCCCACCCTGAATAGCCGTGGATGCAGATCCCACAACGATACAGAGATGGCTACTTAGACATCAGAAAATCGAAAGAAGGGGTCGAAGATACTGCTACTCAAAACCAACAACCAAATGAGACCATAGACCAACCCACACCTCGTCAATGAGGCTAAGATACCTCTGGTAGGGATAGCAGTCGAGCTAGAGAAGGAAAACATAGGAAACGAAAGAGAAGAAGAAAACTAGAGACAAGAAGAAATATCGCAATACCGAAGGACCGAATTACCAAACGACCACCCTTAAGCAAAGGCAAAAAGGAGGTGCAACAGCCAGATAGGTACAATAACACTTTTTGTTGCGAGTTGTGCCCTAGTGAAACAAGCGAAACGTGAGGTGCTAGATGGAGTCAACACACAAGGCGAACGCGTGTCCCAGACAGCGAACGCAGAGAGTATCCCGTCCCGAAACTAGTATACGACAATCTAGCGCATCCCCCCACCATCAGCTACTGTTAACTGGTCGGGCGGATGAGTGGTCGGGGGGGGGGTACATTGGCATCACGCAGTACACCGCGGGCCAGTCCTCCGGCCTGATGACGCTGCAGGCACCGGGATCCGTGGGGCGCGCTCCGTGCAGTGGTGTAAAGGGACGGAAGTAGAGTAATCTTGATCGGTCCCGGGTCGTCTAGGAAGCGGACGATGTAGAAGGCAGTGGAAGAGGTGTCGGTCGAGGCGCGGGGGGCAACTTTGCCCAACCACCAAAGTCCATCGCGGGCCTTGTACCAGAGGTGCGCCCCGGCGGGTAGAGGTGAAGAGCTGAAGCGGCGAAGCCAGAGAGTGCGCGGTACGAGGCTGTACCCGGGGGCGAGGAAGATTTCGCCCCGGGCCGCGATAGTCCGCGGTGAGCGGCCCCGATGCGCATCTGGCGGTAGAGCCGGTTGGTCTGGTGATGCTGGGAAGGGGTACCCAACCAATAGCAAAGCATGTGGGGTCGGTGAAGCTGCAGGTATCGTTCATGTTCCCAAGAAGGGCTAAGGAGTCCGGCCCAATGTGCTTCGTACATTACGGCGAGGATGCCTCCCCGACCACGAACGAGTTGGTGTCCCGAGATCTGATTGACCTCGAGGCGTTCGGGCGGTGGGAAGATGTCGTCGAAGCTGACGTGGAAGGGCGGGGACTTAATGGAGAAGGAGATGAGCACGCACGTAGTGAGGTCGGCCGGTAGGTACTTGGGGAGATAGTCGATGTCGTCGGGGTTCCGGCAGGGCTTGCAGGGGAGAACGGAGACGCAGTGCTTGGAGTCCCGCCCAAGCATGTCCGAGGGAAGGCCGAAGTACGGGAGCTTATCGTGAAGGAGCCGTCTATCCGGAACGGCAGAGGCTGGTGCTGCGCCCACGGCAAGAATCTTGAACGGGCCAATCCAGTTGAAGGAGAATTTGGTCTTGAGAGCGGTGGCGTCGGTGCCTTTCTTGGCGCCTTGGCGAATAGTGGCTGCGGTGTTGTAGATCCATGCCCATCCGCCGACAGAGAACGGGGGGGAAAGGCGGAGGGCGTCCATGATGGGGGCGTTGCGGCGGTCGAGGTTGTGGACGTACACCGCGTGGAGTTCCCGTACGGCGCGGTAGGCGCGTTGCTGGCGAGCAGTGGCGAGGTCAATGTAAGCGAGCTGGCCACAGTTGAGGCTTTGATGTCCGTCGATATTAGGAGAGTCGAACACGATGAGGGGGAGGCGAGGTAGCCGGCCAATGTGTACTTCGTTGGGGGCCAGCCCGGTCGCGGCGATGACGGAGTTGTTTTAGGCACTTTCGACGTGAGGAAGATGCAGGCCCCAACCGTTTTGTAGTTCGTTGCCCACCATGGCGAGCATCAGGGCCATGGTGCGGTTAACGCGTTCGACTTCGCGGTTGGTGCAGGGGTGGTAAGAGCTAGTGGAGATTTTGTTGATGCCGAGACGCTCATAGAGAGCACGGGAGAGTTTGGCGCAGAATTGTGGGCCGTTGTCGGAAAGAAGGGTAACGAGGCATCCCCAGAGAGGGATGTAACGGTCGACGAGGATATCGGCTGTGCCGAATGCGGTGAACTCGGCCTCAGTCGTGGCGTGCATGTCGGCGCGGCGGCTGAAACGGTCGGTGAAAAGTAGAATATAGGCTTTGCCCCGAGGCGGGATGGGTAGGGGCCCGAACTCGTCGACGCTGACGAGAATACCGGGGCCTTTTGGTAGCGGCAGGGAAAGGGTGGGCCAACGAATTGTTTGGCGCGAAGACTTTCGCGCCTGGCACTTGAGGCAGCGACGGAGCCACCAGCGGGTGGAGATATCCATGCCGGTCCACCAGTAGAAGCGCATAAGCATGCTTCATGTGCGGGAAAGACCCAGGCGGCAAGAGGTGGTGGAGTGGCATGTGTGTAGGACCCCCGGTAGCATCGACATCGGAACGTAGATGCGAGGTGGCGACGTCAGGGGCTGCGGCGTGATCGCGCGAGCTGGGCCTAGGGGGGCCGTGCGTGTTCGGTGAACGAGAAGGACTGTGTCGTCGACGGTTGTATGCAGCCGACCTTTCGCGGCGAGGGCGAGAACCTCCGAGAGAAGTGGGCGACGTGTCGGGGGAATGTAATCCAAGAGGTCGTTCGGTGGTGGTGAAGGTGAGCCCAAGGAAAGGTAGGGTATGGTAGCGGAGCAAAGAGGTTGGGTGCGCTGTTCGCGCGCCCAATCGGTGTAAGTGTAGCGCTCAACGCAGGAACTAAGGTGTGGCTCGTCAGCAGGCTGGACAACGGGTTCAGGTAGCGGGGGCTGTTGAGTAAATGAGGGCGGGGGAGAGGGCCCTGGGGTGGGGGACCGTGGCGGTGGTAGAACACTGGTGAGGTAGCGCTGGCTGGAGTCGCTTGCGAAGGCGAGTCTAGAGCGGCGCTGCAGCGAGTTGCGTCAGGTTGTCGAGGGAGTGGTCTGGGCGCGACGGTGGGCGGACGGCGGTGAGGTGGGGACAGTCATGAGACAGCCATAGTAGACATTCGACGGCCAAATCCGTAGTCCGTCGGAGTGAGGGGAGTCCCCAGCGGCAGCGGCAGAACGGGGACGGGTCCCAGAAGAAATTAGGCCCGACGAGGGACGAGGAGCGGCCGAAGGAGAGACGCCCAAGATGGGTGATGGCGAGACGAAGGATGGCCGGAAAGCCACACCAGCAGGAGCGCCAGCGGCCACGGCGGCTTTCTTGGAGCCGGAAGGCGATTCGGCGATATGGTCGAGGACGGAGAGGTGACCGACGAAGGCGTCGCGGAGCGAGTCGACGGTGAGGTCTTGAGCAAAGCGGTGGCCGGCGGGAGGGCTGCGAGGTGCTCCAGCGACGAGTTCTTGAGCAAAGCGGGGGCCGGCGGGAAGGCTGCGAGGCGGTCCAGCGGCGTGTTCTTGAGTAAGGCGGAGGCAGGCGGGAGGGCTGCGAGTCGGTCCAGCGGCGGGTTCTTGAGCAAAGCGGGGCCCGGCGGGAGGGCTGCGAGGCGCTCCAGCGGCGGGTTCTTGAGCAAAGCGGGGGCCGGTGGGAGGGCTGCGAGGCGCTCCAGGGGCGAGTTCTTGAGCAAAGCGGTGGCATGCGGGAGGGCTGCGAGGGGGTCCAGCGGCGGGTTCTTGAGCAAGGCGGAGCCCGGCGGGAGGGCTGCGAGGCGGTCCAGCGGCGGGTTCTTGAGCAAAGCGGGGACCGGCGGGAGGGCTGCGAGGCGCTCCAGGGGCGAGTATCTACTACGGCCGCAGAAGCCACAATAGAGTAGGGGATATGTACTAAGTCCGAGGTGTCCATACGTGGTCCGTGGCGGCGGAAATCGCCGAAGTCATCGTTGGTGCAAGGGAGTGGCGGGATGGTTTCGCAGGGTACGGGTGAGGGCGGGACGAGCCCACCCAAACCGATGCCCGGGGTGAAGGAGTCCACCGGAGTGAAACCACGGGCTTGGATAAGATAGATGCCGACGGTGTCGGGAGTGGTGAGGCGGTTGGGTCCGGTGCAGTCGAGATCGGTGGCTGGTTGTGGGAGTCGAGAGAGAAAATCGGCGTTACCATTGGCTGAGCCTCTCCGGTATTCCAGGGTGTAGCAGTAAGCCGAGAGGAATTCCAGCCAGCGTTGGACGCGAGCGTTGTGTTCGCCGACCTTAGTGATGCCCTCGAAGGATAAGAGAAGGCAAGGGTACCAGTGATGATGATCCACAGAAGAAGTGTGACACAGGTATCTGTGCTTGGACAAACTCAGACGCAGTTCATGAGATGTTCTCTTCTATTATGAGTGGGCGGCTTGCTCGAAGGCAGCAAGAGACGAGTGAGCTAAGAGGGGGGGGTGGTAAGCTGCTGGTTTTGAAGACAGAAGTATGATCTGTCTTCAACCGGCTATAATCTACTAGCAAGGAGGCTCAACCGGCTATAATCTACTGGCAGGGAGGCACGCGTCACCCTCAACTGGGGGCACGCGCCACCCGCAACTTCAAGCGTGACATCCCGTAAAACCTCATGTAAGAAGGTACTATGAAGCGCAACAATGTTACGGCTGATCTCCTCTTGTGTGCCGCTATCGGCTCGGTCTCACCTCGATAGCCAGCTGTTGTCGTTCGTTGAGAGAGTCCTTGTGAGGATCTCCTCCGTACCTCGCTCCTGAATCCTCTCTGGCCACGGGGTGGCCAGACGCCACGAGAGTTGAGTGTTGGTATTGCTGAGCAACTGCGACGTGTGATTAACAGACAGGCACGTGATAGGCAATACGCATGCACGGTGTGTGAACAGGATATGATTTGACTTTTTCTTTCGTTCTTTGGTGGGATCGACTAACCCCAGGTAGGGCCACAGAGCACCCGTATCGACCATTACAGCCGATATGCGGTTTCCATGACCCAGACAATGGCCTCCCCCGCCGGGGGCACTCCATTGTATACCTACATCGATATGACAGCGAGCCATCCTACGGCTTTATCGCTGCCTTACACGATGCACCCTCCGTGCGTCACTGGTTAGGTCAGTCGACGTACATCACAGAATACGCTGCCGCCCACCTGGGCGACTCCTAGAGCCCGTAGCGCTGCAACACCCCCCCGTCCCGACGCATAACTATCGTCGGTGCACAGCGGGTATTCTGGCCACTATCCGGTAACAGCGTGGGCAACCCCTCCTCCATATCCCCGACGAACCGGCTGCCGCGTCCTTCCTTGTCCGTTCGACGATTAACGAGCTTCGGCCACGTACGGACATCCCCGATGCTCGTGATGCGGCTCCTACGCCTTCCGCTTCTCCTTCTGACGGTCGCTGCTGCTGTTTCGACTTCTGCGACGGCTGCATTTGCTGATGTTGCTTCCGTTGCTGTTGCTGCTGCTGCTGATGATGACCCAGTTGCTGCGCCTGATGCTGTTCCACCTCTTCCTCCTTCTTCTCCTGCTGGGCCGGCTGTTTGCGCTCCCTCCGCGGCGGCGGAGGCGGTGGACCTCATAGGCCCCCCGTCCTGCGGGTTCCCGTTGCCGTGCTCGGTTGGTGCTACTACGGTTGAGCTCCTGCGTGGCGCTCCTGCTACGGCGGTGGTGGCTGCTACGGCGGTCACGACTGCGACTGCGGCTCCGTGCATCTAACTTGAAAATGGTACGAGGCTTTAGCATCCTTTGCCGCTCATGTAACGGGGTGCACACAAAACCTACCCGACCCCTGATCCGGCGTCCTCTCATAGACGCTTGATAGCTCAGACCGGGCTGCTCGACGGAAGTGATTCGCTACCCCCCGGTCCAATGCTCGTGCGCCCGATTCGCGTGGATGCCTTCCCTTCCGCGTTTGCTGGCCGCCTCCTTGATCAAGACCCTGTTACCCCCCAACGTCTGCTCACCCGAGGAACTCCTCTCAGTTGCCGCGTCGTCCCGCGCTATTCTGGGGCTCTTTTCCCCCTGCTGTCTCTTGAGTATCCTCTCAGCCTCCAGAACACCTGCTGCCTCTCCGCCACGAAATTGGACGAATTCGCGCCTCATGTGGTTCGGCCACTCATGGATCTTGAATTCACGCCTCATGTGCTCCGGCCGCTCATGGAAGATCTTGAGTTTGGCTGCCAATACCCCAACACCAGCTGTGCAATCGAGGATTTCGTCGAAACTCATCTTTGCAAGCTCTGTGTGAAACTTCGCTCAGGAACGTTTGGTGCACCCCTACTGTGGTCGTTTGAAGATACTGACGTTTGACTCCAAGTAAGTAAGTCGTTTGAAGGTTCAGACGTTCACGCCACCCCCTCAAGTACTGACGTGACTCCGAGTAAGCAAGTCGTTTGAAGGCCCTGATATTCACGCCACGTTTGAAGGTACTGACATGACTCTGAGTAAGCAAGTCGTTTGAAGGCCCTGACATTCACGCCACGTTTGAAGGTACTGATGTGACTCCGAGTAAGTAAGTCGTTTTAAGGCACTGACGTTCACGCCACGTTTGAAGGTACTGATGTGACTCCGAGTAAGTAAGTCGTTTGAAGGCACTGACGTGACTCCGAGTAAGTAAGTCGTTTGAAGGTACTGACTTGCACGCCACGTTTGAAGGTACTGACATGACTCCGAGTAAGTAAGTCATTTCAAGGCACTGACGTTCACGCCACCTTCACGCCACCTCCCCAGCCCGAACAGTGTCCACTGGTGAGACCCTTTCTTGCTAAAACTTATTCATGAGTCCTCAAACGTCATTCATCCACCACCACTTTCAGATCGTACCCCTTGTATAACGGTTTTCGTGAAAGTAGTTGTAGAAAGGTGGTGACAAACACCCCCCCAGCACGGAAACTACCTACCGCCTATTGGCATCCTAATCCCCCCTTTCGCTTCGTGTCTCCAACACTGGGCCACTAATCTTGGAGAGTCAAATAGGAAGGTATCCTGCTCGGTTACACCATGCCTACAGCATGTTTTCCAGCATTAATTAGTCATGCAATCTAGAATTCCTACAACCGTTCTTCTCCGATCAGGCGGATCACCCGATGCTTGGAGACGGACGACACAACAGGTGCGTGGTACGCTCAACGACTTCACGATTGCGTTCGCAAATGAAGGGAACCTTTAGTTTGGGCATCTGGCATATATATATGTGGCCTCGCCTTTAGTCCTGTACCTAGTATGAGGATAATATATAATGCTGCACCCCGAGAATCCTGTATGGGAGCACTACGTATACTATGTAGTGTAACACCGCGGAAAATCCGTGTGGGCATAGTGTCCTGTATGAAGATACTATGCAGCGCAACACCCCGTGAGTTCTGTATGAACATAGTATCCTGTATGAAGATACTATGCAGCGCAACACCCCGTGAGTTCTGTATGAACATAGTACGTACGTATATCTCTATCTCCTCGGCTACTGCGATGCTAGGTGTACGTATCCATTCTGCGATTACAACTATCTTATTTACTGACGGCTGGTCTATATACGTACGGATGATTGGTCTATATACGTACTGATGGTTGGTCCCTACCTGGTGTACTATAAACCAAGGTACTCTATCACACTTACCCCCAGCTATCTATTATTTATACCAGGTACCATGTACCTGGTATGGTATATAGAAGATTAAGATTACTTACAGTCAGTAGTACGGTAGCAAACAACATTTATTTGTTATATTCCAGGAATCGTATGGCCTCATACTCCTTATCTACCTGGTACCTCGTTTACAGCTGCAGTGTACTCGTACATACATAGGAAGGATTTGATAAAATAGACGTAAATTTTGTGGGCATATACGAGCAAGTATGGTCTTGTATCCCTTACCCCTATCGGATTTAGTATGTGGAACTATTTATAATATTATTTTATTATTGTTATTATCTGTCATTCTTAAATATTATTTTATTATCATTATTATCTGTCATTATTAAATATTATTTTATTATTATGGACTAGGTAACCAGGTAGGGATTAGTATTATACCTGGGATACTGTAGTTTCAAAATGTTGTAAGAAATACTCTGGGCTTGGCAATCGATCGGTATTTTACCTCTATTGCTCAGAGCTCAGTGGGTAACAATCTCCCTTAACATTTGGCGTCTCGTCCAGGCGAAAGGTATATAAGTTCGAACCTCACTTCGAACGTTTCTTTCATCAAAACGCCTGCGCGTGCCTCGAAAACACATCTACCTGTGGTTCCCCGGGGGTAATGAAACGAAGCGGGTAGGTCAGCGTTCAGACGTAAGTATACGGTTTTCCGGCGCCCAAAAGGTTCCGCCGTTCCGAGGGGGGTAACTATTAATAATAAGGATTACCCTGAGCTCTGGGCTCTTCGGTATTTTACCTCTCTCTATAGCTCAGTCGGTAACACATTCACAGACCCCCTTTGTACCTGCTTTATATTATATATATATATATATATATATATATATATATTTAGTATGGAATACTTTTTCTTTAGGAATCAGTATAGATAGCTATATATATGTACCTTGGTAGCCTCGAATCCTCTCTACCAGGTACATGGGATATACAGGAGTTAGGGCGTTTAACACCCACCACCAGAGCATGGGAACGAGCGGAACGGAACGAGGCTGTTCGTAGTCATTATTTCTATTCATTCTCCAACAAAACGTGTGTAGGTCAACATGCAAAAGCAATCACGGGCCTCGCCAGCCAAAATCGGCACGAACTGTATATTTTGCACATTGGTGTCCACATCCATCTTCGGTGGTTTCCCCATCTACTACATCAAATAATCTGCTATTTGTTCCCGTTCGGTCGGGCCGTTCGGTCCCTCCCTCCCAAACGAGAAAAAGGGGTGCAAAACGGTGCAACACCTATTCTTCCTCTTCCTATAGCATAGATATACTACTGTTTTTCTTGGCCTGCACTGAATATATTCGTTTCTCACAAGCAATCAACACCGATTTATGCCGCAAATAATATTCCATTCTGTTTGTTCCAATCAATGCTCTCTGGGGGGGTTTAAGACACACCCTTTTAGTATATATATATATATATGTAGATGGATGTTTTCCAAGGAAATTTGCATTGCCTCGTACACACTCTATGATCTATGATACATTGTTATACTAAACTATATTTTGACTGCGCTTGATACCATTCGATCGTGTCGTCAAATAATTAGAGGCCAACACATGCATGCCAGCCCTTCAAAACGTTGACCATTTGACTCGTTTCGACGAGAAACCGACCGAGAAACCGACCGAAAAAAAAATGGTTCGGTTTTATTAGGATTATATGTCTTCTACGCCATTCGTTCATTTAATTTCGTCATCGCATGCCAACAACAGTGTTAGTTGCACACCAAACCCTTCGAAATGTTGACCGTTTGGCGGGTTTCACCGAGAAAAAATCGGTTGAGGAACCGACAAAAAAATGTTCGGTCCAGTTTCGTTTTCAGAGCCACCCCACCGTAGGGGTGCACCAGAAGTTCCTGGATCCCTCACATACATTGATTGGGAGCTCAATATCTCACCCGAGATACAATACTTGGAAGAAATTCGTTCGTGCCTCCCGACCGGCACTACTTGTATGGGCTAGTCCTAAACGAATATACGAGTAATCGTTTCATCCTAACTGATTGTTCCTCGCCTAAGGGACTCAATCAATTGGTCAGAAACCTTTGGGCCAAAGAGTGTAACCCCTACGAACCATGGGGTAACTCTTCAGTCGGGTTTGAACCGCCCGAAACTGATAAACCAGCCCACTTTTGCGGTTGAAATGGAAAAATTATCGAGGCCATTTAAGTTTTCGGTTCATAAAGCTTGCTGCACCACACCCCGGGGGGGCTGAACACGACCCCACGCAAGGATTCGGATCAATTGGTACGTAAGACATGTTTTTTTTGTGCCCTAAGGCCACTTCTTACTATCTATGCAATCGGATTTGCAGTCAGTTGGAAAATGGTGCTATCCGCACGTTCGCACGAGCTTTCGCCCCGAAAATGTGCGAAACTGCTGTTTCTCGCCTCAGAATGACTTGGACTTTTCTCCAAGACCTACCTAGAGCTGTTTCCCGCTTCTCCATGCGCCCAGTTGCAGGAAATCACCTTCGGTGCTTTTCCGAACCAACTGGGTCAAATACGATTACGATCAGGGATCGGATCGGAAAAAAAAACGTTTTTTTTCGATCCGATTTCCTGCAACAACTGGGCACCTACCTGGAGAAGAGGAAACCAGCTCTAGATAAGTCTTGGAGAAACGTCCAAGTCATTCTGCGGCAAGAAACAGCAGTTTCGCACATTTTTGGGGCAAAAGCTCTCGTGCGAAGGACGTGCCGATAGCACCATAAATTTCCAACTGACTGCAAATCCGACTGCATAAGAAGTGGCCTAATACTACAAAAAAAACATCCAGAAATCCGGAGAAATGTTGTAAATAAAAATTGATCGCTTATAATGCGGATCAAAGTGTTATCATCACCATCTATCTCGTGTTACCCCAACATTATAGTTTTTGTGTACTTTTGCTATTATTGTTGTCTTCTACAGCAGAACGAACTAGACCTTAACGAGTATAAGTCATGCCTTAAAGAATGTCTTAGAGCCTTTTCTCAGCAGAGGCCTTCCTTAGGTTCATTCTTATCGGAGAGCGTTTTTTCCATAATTTCCAAAGTTTGGAAATAATTGGAGATATGTATCAATATACGGAGGCGTTCTGTCACTGTTCGTGAATTTCTCCAGAACCAAAATTATCAAGTTCGTTAACATTCCAATATTTTTTTGGAAAAAAAAAACAGGAAAATATGGAAGATTGAAAAATTGCGCGAAAAAAATGTCGAATATTTGGAAAAAAGACGCTGTTGTTTCGTGGCTTTCGAGGCTTTACTCTCGTGAGGCAACGTGCCTGCGCTCGAAAAGGGGCAATAAGGCACGTTTTGTGCACCAAAATAACGCCGTTAGATACGAACTCCCTAAAAACGGGGTTTGGGGTCACGTATAGCACATAATAAGTCGCTCTGCTCGAAGCTCCAGGCTTCAGGTCAGCCATCTGCAGGTAGATAGATAGATACTGAGCTCGGTTGGGGACACCACGATACCGCTCCGCGCTCGGCACCATGTCTACGCAAGAAGATATGTCCCAGCTACTGCGGCGCCGCCACCACCTGAAGTAATCGGTACCACACAACAAGACGGCTGCTGAGCTGGCCCAGCAGCTGCATAAGAGTACGAACGAACTTGGTTTTGCTTGAGTTGAGTGGAGAGAACGGTTTATAATACCAAGAATGCACTACTACTACCGACGAATATCTTAGGGTCATTCTTTTATCGGAGAGCTTTTTTTTCCAAAATTTCGACTTTTTTTTCCAAAATTTCGATTTTTTTTTTGCGCAATTTTTCAATCTTCCAGATTTATTTTAATTTTCCTGTTTCTTTGAAAATTTAGGAAAAAACGCTCTCCGATAAGAATGAACCTTACCCTCGACCACAGAACAACGGTAAGCTGAACGCGTACAGTCCACTGTTGCTGCGCTGTTGTTGTATATATCTCTTTCCGCTGGTGTATGCACGCATGCATGCACGCATCCGCACTGCGGGTGATGTATGTTGAGAGCTGTGCTGAGGTATCTATCTATGAAAGTGCAAGCTGTGTCGTTGGAGTGTGATGTTCCTGGTACAAGGCTACCAATAATTCACTACTGCGACTCTGACAAGCACATATTTTCCCTACTGACTGGTGCTGCTGCAATAATAGCAGTCCAATCGTGCCCGACTCTTGTTACACGTGATGCATATACAGTAGTAGTACCTCTAACCTATATTTCCACTTCTCTAAGTATCAAACGCGCGTTATAGGGCGAAGAAAGGCTGCAAGGCACGTCTAGGGCATTTTTAAGGCCTTCGCTTCAGGCAGATAAGGCACTTAAGGCATAAATGCCTTCCAAGTATAACTTACCCGGTCCCGGGGGGGGGGGTTGCCTTCGGCGCTCTATACGGCGCATGCCTCAACCCCTTTAGTACCGCAGTCCCGATTTGGGGACAAACCAGTCTAATTCCAAGTGATTTTTACCCTAAACGGGACTCGGGTCCTAAAAAGGGTTAACCCGATTTCGGCGTCCGTTACTAGTTGGGGCTTAGTACGAACTATCAACCAGATGAGACTGCTGTGTCCCTGACATCGAACCGGTATCGTAGGTGCCTACTACTACAACAATTGATGTTGCGTACGTACTACAGTTACAGCAGCATTATAGTCGTTATTAATAATAGTCGTAGTTGTTTCTAACGTGACCCAGCAATGGATGTGGGATATGAAGTCAAGCTGCTGTTCAACTTTCAGGTCGAAATATCCGATCATTTCGATGATTGATATTCGCCGCAACATATCCTTATCCTGTTCCATATTGTCTTTCCGACAGTTCGGGTTTTCATTTTGCTTGCCGGTGCACCTACCTGTGTCTGAGCTACGAGTACTTGTCTGCATATTTTATAAAATACTAAAAAATGTTAAGTGGGATGAATCCTATGACAAAAACTAAGTATTCCTTTTTGCTGCGTCGAAATAATATCAACCGTACCTGCTTAGATTTCGACTGATAAACCCTTCTACAGCCAACAACGCGAAACCAAACTACAACACACAACCTGGCAACGTAAAGGCTGCTGATGTGACACGCCCAACGCATTGAGTAGCACGAGAACCAAAAATGAGACACAGAATCTGCGTGTGGGCTTTGATACGTACACACTGACAGACAAATATTTGACGGGTTCATTCCGTAGATTGGGAATATACCACGCCATTCAGCATTTCTTCTAACAACAGTATGACAGATGGACAGGGGCGAGCAGTTCAAGAAACTACTATTATTACGGGGGGGCACACTTAATAGGGCCTATGGCATACATAAAAACCTATATATTTAGCCATTTTTACTGACGATATTTGGTCCTATTAACTATGGTTCCCCGTAATACAAATATTATTAATACTCGTAGCAGTTAATCGTTTTCCCCTAAAAACACCAACAAGCTCATGCTCGTACTATTATACCGTATATATACCGGAGTCTCAGCAGCACACCACGTTTGTGCCGCCCCGCCGTGCGAAGAAGTTGTGTGGTGCGAAGGTCCCACCTCATTCTTCGATAAATGGGTGGAAGCTTCCACTCGACTTCAGTTTCGGAAGTCAAATAAATGGAAGTCAAATGGAAGTTTGGGAAGTTGAATGGAAGGCCAGTGGAAGTCGAGTGGAAGCTTCCAAATGGAAGCGTCCATGTGAGTATAATGGAAGCCCATGAAATATACACTTCCATGCATCTCCGCGGCAACTTCCATTCACGTCCGTAGAAGCTCCCATCCACTCTTTTAGGCAAGCAGGGTTTTCATCTCCTTCCACCTTCTCCTATTATTCCTTCCGATCAAAGCGCTTCCAGTACTTTCATTGGGCATCTGCTTTTTTTTTTACGGAATATTCCATCATCGTCCGCGGAAAATTCCATTCACTCTCATGTGTGCCCCAATAAACTTTTACACTCCCGCCCACTTCCATTAAAAAGTTCCATTAAGTTCCATTAAGCTTCCAGTACGAACCTCCATTTGGCTTTCATTCTTCTTGCGGAAATTTCCATCCCCCACGTCCGCAAAAACGTCCGTTCGCTCTCATCCGAAGATTTGTGACCGTTCGCCGATTTCAGACCGTTTACGGCTCGGGCTTCGCGCTCACAGCCTCCGGCAGCTCCTGCAGGAGGTTAATCATATATCTGCATCTTGTTGGTGGGAGCAGGGTAAAAAATGTTCAAATCCGGGTGGGATCAGGTCGGGGTAGAGTGTGGGAGTTGGCAGAAGCTTCTGCGGACGCCGATGCAATCTTCCTTGAAGATAAAACTCAATTGGAATATATAGAAGTTAAGTGGGAGTGGTGGGAGTTATAACGATTTTGGAAATTGAATGGAAGTGGTTGAAAGCGGGTGGCAGCAGGTGGAAGTAGGTGGAAGAAAAGGTAGAAGTGGTTGGAAGTAGGTGGAACTATATCAAGGTATATGGAGGCTTAGTGGGAGCTGGACGAAGTTTCGACCTGACATGGCCGTGGAAGATTCCACTTTGCTTCTACTTTGGAAACTTCCCCTGGCTTGCGCTACTAGTAGCTTCCAACGTGGAAACTTTCATGGGAGTGAATGAAAGTTTCCATCTACTTCCGATCCGCTTCCGTTTAACTCCTAAAGCTTGCACTCGACTTCCATTCGACTTCCGAAATTTAGCTTTGACTTCCGTTCAACTTCCACAACTTTCACGTTGACTTCCACTACATTTATTTTGGAAGCTGAATGGAACTTCTATAAGTCGAATGGAACTCCAATCGAAGTTTTGGAAGTCAAATGGAAGTCTAGCGGGAGCTTCCACACATTTTGCGAAATATTGAGGAACACCGGGTGCTACGAAACAGAGAAAATATTTCCGTTAAGCTGATAACGTCTTCGACCCAGGAAGATAATATATTCTTCCCGCGATCCAGATAACTGGTGGTCGTGTGCACCAGGTGGAAGTTCCAGCATATGTTCTCCCAGGCAATCCCAATAGTTGCAGATGTTGCGGTGGCCCGTTCTTGAACTATCTCTCTCCAGCAAGCCCACGTTGTGTTGTTATGGCAACCTCGTAGCTCGGCGTGTCCCAGCGTCGGTGCTGCAACGATTCCGGAAGGTACCTTTTCCGACATCCTCAATCGCTTTTTTACGGGATCTGTGAACCTGCGTCTACGACCCCGCGATAATACGATACTCCAGCGATTTGAAAAACGTTTCGATCCATAGACCCCGGATACTGGACCGGTGTTTCAACAGAAGTACTCAAAGCCCTTGTCGATATCGTCGTCGACATCGACTGTAGGCCTCCCCCCAGTGTCGACTCCCAGCACAGTACAGTAGCCGTGTGCGTGTTACACGTCGTCCCCGTTGGGCGCGGAGCCCTTTGCGCTTCGATGGCGTCGTGTGTGGCCGTGTTTTTCACGGAGCACCACTTTCGCCCAGCTCCCAGTCTTATTGTTAGTTCGTCCAGCACCGAGTGTTTTACCTATGCCGTAGAAATCGCCAGGCACGGCCCCACCGCTCTTACAGCGGCCGTTTTTTATCGCAGTTCTAGCGGGTGACGGTGAAGTTGGGCTCCGATAAGGATATTGCTGCCCTCATGACCGTGTCACGTGCAGCAGTTTTTCTTGATGCTGTCTTCTTCCTTAATATAAATCGTTCGAATAAGTGTGTCTCATGGTGGCCGGAAATTCCCGGATCCTTGTAGCTCGTAAGCTTGATGTCGCGATAGCTCTCTGGGAGCCCTTGGACGGTGATGTCAGTAGAGTGACGATCGGTCACGGGTTTCTTGACCGCGGCGAGTCGGCGGCGGATGCGCGTAGCCTACATGAATGATGTTAGGGTCGGGATCTTCACCCGGCTCCATAGATGTCATTGGTAAAGCTTCCTGCAAAGTGCGATCGGTTTTGTTCATCACCCGGGGGTACGTGGACTCTAACTCTTGCGTCTTTTTCCCGCCATCACCACAAGTGCCACGCTCGTCCTAAGCGTGGATCGCCACCAGACGAGCTACTGCTTTTGTATCCGTGATCAAGTACAAGATTGTGTACGGCTATAGATGACTTGGTTCGCGCGGTGGTATACGCCTTGACGCTGCAGTAGGGTACCACGAGGTGTGTATAGCAGACAAGGCGTTCGCAGCGGGTCATTATCCTCTGCTTGTGCCTCTGTTGGCTTAGTATGACCCTCCATTACTGGAAATGTGTTGGGCATTGCATGATGACGATGCAGCCATCCTTCCTGTGTCAGTGGGCCATTTCTTGAGATCTCTCTCCTCTGTATGGTTTAGTCCGTCCCACCGCGTTGATCAGGTTGATGTTGTTGTTGGTGTTGCCGGTGACGTACTCCATGCCGTGTTCAAGCAGTCTTCCGACGATGTACTCGTACGACGACGTTGAGGTCGCTCACAGTAGCTCCAGTTGACGACGACAATCGACCCTGGCGGCTCGGTCGAGCGGCTCAGCTTCCAGGGGGTACCGTAGCTCATAGTTGACGGGATGCACACGTACACTCGTACTCAAGGCGTGCCTCGTGGCTCGCAGCTAGCCCTGCAGCTCTTGCCGTAGATCAATGGCTCAAAACCTACCAATTATCATCCTTGCATGTGACAGAGCCAAGCACTCAATCGGTGTCGATCGAGTGATAGAGCATGAGCTGGGAGCTCCGTAGAGCTGGTAAAAGTAATGTTCCCGCTCGTTGTCTGCAATATCAGCGGCCTCGAAGAGGAGAAGATCTGTGGACGAGGAGAAGAAATTATATACATTACACGAAACCGTTTTAAGACTTCGGTGGTTAGGAATTTGAGGCTGAGTTTTTTATATTCTAAGAATGTACAGCTAACCATTGTTGCTCAGCAAGGATGCTACTCTAAATCCGTTTGTATCTTGTCGACAGTTTTGTCCTCAGATATGACTGGGGGACATTAGTAAATAGGACCTACGCTACACACGAAAACCTACATAGTTCCCTATTTTTACTGACAGTTTTTGGTCCCACTTTCTATGGTCCCCCGTAATAGTATGGTATGAAAGGGTTTCCTTTTGCGAAGGCGCTTCCGCCCCATCGGGGAAAACCGCCACAGAGCATTGATCAATTCGCGCATGTCATCCACTTTGCGTTTGTTTCTCGGAAGATAAAGAATACCTGGTGCCCATCTATGCTCGTGCATTTGCGTGTGCGCGTGGAATATCTCCCGACTTCCTTACCTGAACAAAATTTACACCGTACTCCAATATTATGAGTTTGTACTCGATTACTTTTCTTGCTTCTTTATGGGCTCTAAGAAGAAGCAGAGCTTGCCCAATGATCTTGTCAGAGCTGCAGGTTTGTCCACGATGAGGTGGTTCTCGATACGGGGATCGGGAACTGTTCTGGAACTAACTTCAACCTCCTTTGGCCAAGGATCCGTTTGTATCTTGTCGGCAGTTTTTCGGTTTAGAGTATGGGACGAAGGGATGGAAACCCTTCCCATTGTCGGTTCTGCTCCCCCAGCCTTACTTTCAACAGTCCTTTCGTACTATGGATCGTGTAATTCGTGTACAGATTGCACGCACACACTGTCAGGCCGTTTTATCCCATTCTTCACTTTCCTCGTCGGTGGCTAGTCGACTCTAAAATAGCTCTGTTCCATCATGGGCGCGTTACCGAACGCCACTCACGATTGTCCGAGTTCCTTCAACGGAAATTCGTTGATTTCCCTCTATTGCTCATCAGCAATCCCTTTGACCTTAGTGTATCCGGTCGTTCCTGGGGAAAGTACTTCGGGTAGCCTCATGTATGTGCCTCCATGCCGTTTTTGGACTCTCCCAGAATGCTCTCTGCATAATCGTTTCCACATCCTCTCCTGTGCATGCTCGCGAAGCCTCCTCTCCTGAACTAAACGAGTGCGTGAAGAATGATTGCTCAACGTTTGATGCTTCTAAATGATCCTTGAGCGAAACCGTCCTTTGTGGAGCTGTGAGGAACAAGGATCCTCTCTCTGGCACTCTGTCTTCCCCTGATGTTATTTGTAGGAACAGGTAACCCTGAGTCGTGTCCCCTCCCGCGTGTGTTCCGGCCGCTATCCGCTGATCTACTGGCATGATCGGAAATGTCACCACGCGAACCTCCTCGTGCGGGATCATGGTCCACCCCGCTGTCCCTCATTGTGCCATCCCATCGAAAGTTGAACATGAATCCGCTACGGTTTGTCAGTCTGAGAATGCCTTAGACGAGTGTGCGCGTCAACTCGTCCCCACGCGTCATCGTACTGAACGCTACCATGAGCACAGATATGTTCCTTGAGGGTATCACCTTCTGGGTCTGGTCCGTCGTAGCCTTCCGTTGCTGCTGCATCGGCGCTCCTATTGGCTCTACTAGGTGATTGCGTAGTGGTGCTGGTGCGCTTGTTTTACTAACACACCCGCTCGCCTTTATCCTGACCACGTGAACGCCATTCGTCAAATCGGTCCTTACCGGGTTACCTACCCTCAGCTTGTCGCACCAACCTGTTGATGTCCCCAAGTCTCGCTCGTACGCCACCGCTAGCGTTTAGACATGGTTTGATATTGTAGGGAGTCGTGTACTTTTCTTTTTCCACACGTCCCTGTCTCTAAGCAGCAAGCAATCAAACTCTCCGTCGCTGCCACCGTGCGGTGCATTCTGTGTACTACTGAGCGTCGGCTTTCACAAGAAGCATCCAGCCTACACAAAAACGCCACTATTAATAGCTATGTCTTCAGGCTGTGCCGGGACCATGTACTCGGCTCCTACCTTGTTGCCTGGCAGAAGGAATCGGTGGAACAAACTCGTGGTTGAACATTCTTCTCATCTCGGAAGTGCTCTCTGCCAAAGCCATAAAAAATTGTATAAAAAAAGTCGTCTGCCCACTGTCTTTTCATGTTCGATGATGGTGGTGTCCGTCTGTCCGCAATTGTCGGCCTCCCTCGACTCCCCACACCATCGGCAGAAGACGACGTCGTTCGTCGTTTTCACCTTGGCGTTCTGGGCACAGGTCTCGTCATCGAACTACTGGTACCCTTATAATAGATGCGCTTCGTCAGTTTTCTCGTTGTACCGGTGAACGTACCGGAGCCGGTTGGAGCATAGCTAGTATGGTTTTCGTCACTTTTCTCGTTGCACCGGTGAATATATCGCGGCTAGTCGAGAGCCTGTCGTGCCCTGCAGCACATTGATCGAAAGGAGAGAAAACCAATATGTCGTTTTTTTTTCTTTAGATGGTTCAGTTTATGTTATTAATAGTGCCATTTTTCCTTTGAAGATCTGTCTCCAGTGCCCGCATTCCCCGATATTGAAACGTGAAAACCCCTGTGCCTCTTTGGTGGTGCATCTTGAAAAACTGATGTATTTACCGCGGCTCAGAGATCGGCGTCGTGCGTACGCTCGCCCCTTCTAGTCTGAGAAACCACGATGGTCTCTGGTTTGGTCCGATCACCACTGCATGAGCTTTTATCTCCTCTAGATATTGCAGAACCACACCCACCATGTCTGGGGGGGGGGGGGGCGAAAGACAGAAGCCGAAACACTCCCTCTCAGAGTGCGGGATCATGGTCACGCCCTGGCTGAAAACATCTACCCCCGCGCTGACATCGATGTCGTACCTCGAAAACAATTAAACATTTTTGATATGCACTGTGCGGATGCCGTCGTGGCCATCATGTCTACGTCTATATCTCCCCACTCTCGCCAGAGGCCGCCAAACACCTTCTCATTAAATCGGAATTAGTCCTCGTAGTCTGCCAATGATATATATTCCGTCCGCCTCTTCGCTATCCGCCGACCGCACCCGACGTAAACTCCAGGTAGAAGCAGTGAAACCGTGTAGCCCAACGAATTCAATGATCAACTCGTGAAGCTGTGGACTCTGTGACGTTCCGCGCCGGCACGCGTGGGGAGCACTGCCATGTTGTCCTTGTCTACCACCTCTGTGGACTCTTTAATCTCGAGGGGTTGTGCCTCTCCGTATAGTTGCAGCGACTCGAGTGGTGCGTGATTTCCTTCACGGTAATAATGTGCTCGCCAACCACCTCCATTATGAAGCCATCCGCTGCTTTGAAAGCTACCCCTGAAGGGCCTTTCAATACTCCTCCGCACCCTCAGATGAGGCATCGGTCGCTCCTACTCCGAAGCATAAGAGGCGCGTAGTAGGCATCTAAACACGATTCATCACCTGCATTAAGTAGCCTGCTCCGTGGAACACGCACAGGGTCGAGCGTACCGCAGCTCGAGCAGGTCATTCTAATTGTGTCTGTGCTATTTAGTTATTTCGTCGAGCGAAAATTCATCACATACATGTGAAAGTGGTCTCTCCACGCCATGACCGGTACGCCCTACTCCCGCAGGTACTGTGCTTTTTTTGCCGAGAACAAGCCAGTGTGCGGTACTACCGGTGATGAGCACCAACCAAAACATGGCGAGGATCGCACAAAATATTCCCCTTTCCAGCAGAAACCAACATATTGCATGGATGCGGCGTCTAATAAGACACGATGGAACCCGCTTGAGCGATTGAGTGATTGAGTGATTGAGTGATTGAGGGCCGCTTGAAAAGCCCCTTCTCGCGCTGTTTGCGCTACTTTTCCGACCGAGTCCATGCTGAAAGGAACGCGTCGGCAGATTTTGTTGAGTCAACGCCCATCCCAGGACAACCTGTGTTCTCTACTCCAAGCGGAAACACGTATGTTTTGTGTCGAGTGGATCGTTACGTCTACAAAGTCTGGCCATCTGAGGATGCAGCCCTGGCCATCTGAGAAGTTTCTCTACTCACTTCCTTTGCAACTCAGGGCCTGTTTCCCGCCTCTACATGGTTGTCAAATTCGGCCGGCGTGATATCGCTCCGTTGTAGTGCCAGGCAAGTAAGCCTTTCCTATTATTAATAAAAACGTCCCGGTTGCGTCGAAGTCTATCAACTCGTGAACTATCAAACCCCTCGCACCCTGCCCAACAGTTATGATCGCCCAAAACCTCTGCGTGCTCCGCTATAGAACCCCCTATTAATTCCCCAAAAAACCTGACGCATGACTGCAAATGCCCTGGAACGCAAAAACAGTATATTTCTAAAGCATGTTCTCAACGTGGACACCACGGGTAGTTGTTACAAGGATTACCTCGGGCCGGGTAATCGATCGGTCTTTTATCCCTATAGCCCAGCTAAAAACACCTTCATATTTGACGTCGTCCAGGTCATCACGGGTTCGAACCTCACTTCGAACGTTTCTTTTACAGAAACGCTTGCGCTTGCACACCTAAAAAACTCATCTCCCTGGTTCTTCAGGCAATGAAACGAAGCGGGTAGGTCAGCGTACGGAAGTATGTATACGGTTCCGACGACCCAAAGATCCCGCCGTTTAGAGGGGGGGGAGAGTGTTGTAAGGATTACCTTGGGCCTGGCATTCGATCCGTCTTTTACCCCTATAATAGCTCAGTAGGTAACACCTTCACATACATAGGCCGCGCGCCTTAGCTGAAAGAGGATATCATTGCTGATGTAGCTGCTAAGCAGCTGCTGTCGTATATTACTGCTGTGGCGCACGAGTATGCATGCGCTCATAGATCCCAGCTCGACGAGAAAAAACAGAATCTGATGACAGATGGCACCACACTCGGGGAACAATCAACATGATGACCCTGCGGAAGAACTCGGGTAATATCTTCCCACGTACGAGCTGTATTTGTGACCACAGAACTTGTATCTCTTCTAGGATTGAAGAATCGGCACGGACACTGGTTGTGCTGGATGTCGACGGGTAGAAAGAACGGTTTAATGTGAAGAACACACACACACATACCAGGTATGCGGGTGCTTCTTTACGTATCCGTACTGAATCTTTCAAAATTGATAACTGATACCAGGTACCTCTGCCTGCTTCGGCCTGCCCCGTCCTTGGGGTGGGCCGAGGAAGTCTGCCAGGACCTGCAGCGGTCTAGCGACAGTCACACGAACATCGAGCTTCGGACTACGTAGGTAGGGAACCTTGCGCGGTCCGGCTGGTGGCCTGCTCGCTTTAAGGACCGCGTGGGGTGGTGGTGATGTTTTTTCTTCTTAACCCCGACGCCGAGGAGTTCATCCCTCAGGCGGGACGGGTACATCACCACAGCAGAGAGCGCTACGTGGGCAGCCGGTGGAGTGGAGAGGCTGGCCACAGCGTGGGTATGCATGCACGACAGGAAGGATGGGATTGTCGGCGTGGGTTGGGACGGCTGCACCCAGCCAACGGAAACCAAGGCGCGTACCGGGCTACGAAACGGAGAGCCACTTTCGCCATAGAGAAAAAAAAGAAACAAAAAAAGAAAAAAAGAAGGCGGGGACGAGCCTCACGTCGGCTGGCAAAGAAAGCAGCACGCGAGGCTCGTAAGAGACAGAAGGAGGCACTTGTGACGGTAGCGACCTACAATGTGCGCACCCTGGCTGTAAAGGGGAAGAACGGGTACGGACATGACGAGCGGGTACTGGCGAAGGGACGGCAACTCGGCTGTGACTTCATTGGCCTGCAAGAAACTCGGAGGTCCGGCAGCACGACGTTCCGTGCGGCAGGGTATCGTGTTTTCTGTTCAGGACAGGAAACAACAGCCACCAGGCAAGGGCTGTACGGAGTAGGCCTAGCTGTCAAGGAATCGTTGTGCAGTAAGTCTGTGTATACTCATCAGTTCGTTGACGAGCGGCTAATGTCTATGCGCTTTGAGCTGGCTGGCAAATGCGAGGCAGTCAATTTCGTCGTTGCGTATGCTCCAACTGATTGTACCAAGGACGCCGAACTGAAAGGTATCTTCTGGCAGAAGCTGGAGTACTTGGTGAAAAAAATCCCGACGAAAGAGTGTCTGTTTGTACTGATGGATGCCAACGCGCGAACTGGACAGAGGAAGGAAGGGTGCGGTGATGATGAAAGCAGAGTGCTGGGAGCGTATGGACGTGATGTTCGTAACGATAATGGCAGACGGCTCCTGTCGTTCGCCACCAATTGCAAGTTGGCTCTCACCAACACGTTTTTCAGCACGCGCAAGGGTGGGATATCGCATACTTACAACGGCACCGGCCCGAATGACCGTAAGCGGATTGACTACATCCTAACCCGTCAAGTCCATCGACCTAGAGTACAAGATGCGAAAGTCGTCCCACAGCCTCCTGCCCCAGCTAAGGCTGACTCAGACCACAACATCTTGTATATCAAAGTCCGACTCGGTGGTCGTTTTGCGCCCAACAGACAAATACGTAGACCGACGAAATGCCGAGAGTTCGACAGGCAGCTTTTTATGTCCGATGGAAATTGTCGTGAACGAGTAGTCTCCAGGATCATCTCCACTCTCAACCAGCCTATCCAGCCCCGTAATACGTCTGGTATGGTTGAGATTTTCACTGCGGCTGTTATTGATGCGGTCGAAAAAGAGGTACCACCCCCTGCACGTCGCCACCGCAGACATGGATGGTGTGAGTCTGCCGAAACCTTGGCCGCATTCATGCCAGCATGGACAGCGAGGGAGGATGCACGACAATTCTTGCGTGCCCACCCCCGGGACAGAACCGCGTGGAAGACCCTGAGATCTGCGTGTGCGAACCTGCAGAAGGTGATTGCCGCAGGACTGCATGCGTACTTCGAAGCGTACCTTGCCGAAACCGAACGACTCCTAGCGAACAACGACCAAAGAGGCTTTTACAAGCACCTTAAGAGTACGGTAGGATTGGAAGGGACTAAAGCGAGGAGCGAACAGTTCATTAGGGACGAGGATGGCACGATCCTACGGGATAAGGTGCGAATTCGTGAACGATGGGCGGGGTTTTATCACAAACTCTTGAACACGAAGTCGCTGAAACTCGATCCCACGATCATCGACCTCTTGCCACCGCGACCGCCTAAACTGTCGCTTGAAGATGAACCATCCATAGACGAGATGACCGAAGCACTTAAGGGGATGTCGAATTGGAAAGCTGTCGGGCCAGATGGTCTCCCGGTCGAACTCCTAAAAATCGACCACCCGGCATTCGCCCAGCGCTTTCACAACATCCTTGTCAATGTTTGGTTAACAGGAGAAGTCCCTCAGCAATGGAAAGATGCGATCATCAAGGTCCTTCACAAAAAGAAGGATCGAACTGACTGCAACAACTATAGAGGGATCTCGCTTGTTGCCCACGCAGGCAAAGTGTTGTTGAAAATCGTCGCGTCCCGCCTCAGCAACTACTGCGAGACCGAGGAACTACTCCCCGAGGAACAGTGCGGCTTCCGCCCCGCACGATCAACGATTGATATGTTGTTCGTCGTGCGCCGGCTGCAAGAGCTCGGACGACAGAGGAAAATCCCCTTATACGTGTGCTTCATCGATCTGCAGAAAGCGTACGACTCTGTCGACCGAGAGCTGTTATGGAAGGTACTCACACGCTTTGGCATACCAACCAAGATGCTGAGAATTATCCGTAATTTCCACGATGGCATGCGGGCTCGCGTGCGTACTGATGACGGCGAGCTCTCGGAATGGTTTGATGTCACGCAGGGGCTGCGGCAAGGCTGTGTACTGTCACCGTTACTGTTCAACGTGTTCTTCGCTGCTGCGTTACACGTCGTACTAGTACGCTTCAGCCAAGACGAAGCCATTGTAAGGGATTTGGTCCAACTCTTGGAAGCTGGAGTAGTTCGAACAGGGAAGGAGGAGCCATTGGCGTGCGTGCGAAGGTCTGTATGGGGCATGTTGTACGCCGACGATGCAGGAATTGTCTCGAAGTCGGCTGAAGGGCTCGCAAAAATGATGACAGTCATCGTGACTGTCTTCGAAGCAGCAGGCCTCACGGTGTCGGAAAAGAAGACTGAGACAATGGTCCTACAAACACCAGACCGGACAACCCTCGCACCACCGCTCGTCATCGAAGCGGCAGGTCAGAGGTATAAGCAGACGACCCAGTTCTTATACCTAGGCGGCGTTATCCACGAAAACGCTGACCTCTCGCTCGAAATCGACCGACGGATCCGCCTCATGCGAGCATGCTTCAAACGGTTCGGCCCGGAGTTGTATGATAGGACGACCGCCCCCCTTAGCCTTAAAGTCCGAATGCTGAAGGCCGAGGTGATTGAGACCCTGCTGTACGGGTGTGTGACGTGGACCCTCAGAGCGGAACACTTTGCCAAGCTTCGAACGGCTCACCACCAAGCCCTGTTGCGAGTCATTGGCTTCCAGCGCCGACTTCGTACTGACCATGCCACCCTCTCGTACGCGAAGGCCCTCAAGATGACACGTTGCGAGAGCATCGAAACGACCATTCGCAAACGGCGGCTCTTCTTTGCGGGGGGCGTGGCACGGCAAAGCAAGGAGCGATTACCCAATCGGGTAATGCTCGGGACGATAGCTGGTGGGGAGAACCCGAGACCAGGCGGACAGTGTAAGACTTGGCATAGATGCATAGTCGAAGACCTTAGGGAGTTCCGAGCCACCGAAGGGTCAACGGAAGTTGCCCCCTTGGTGTTTGGAGTTGAGACCGCGTTGTGGTCCACTGCAGCCAAAAAGGTGGGGAAGTGGTATCGGGGGATCCTTGAAGCAGCCGAACGGTTCATGGTGAGGTGGCACGAGGCTGAGGCTGAGATGAGTAGACAGCGCCGCGCATCCGCCGTGGATGGTGCCCAAAGGAACGGGGGGGGAGGGGGCAACAGGAGAAGTGGCATAAAGCCCGACCGAGTGAATGCGGAGAGGGGGGGGAACAGGAGGGGTAGAAGGGAAACGGCGGTAGACGAAAGTAGGAAGGAGATGGCAGACAGGGTAGCAAGGCACCAAGTCGACTAGGAAGTAGAATATGACCATACTACTAGTGCTACCAACTGGTGCAGCTGGCTCCAACGTGGTCTTCCCTTGTCTTCTCTTTTAGTTTTGTTTTTTTTTCTTTCTTGCGCTGACTCTCCGTGATTTTCATTTCATTTTTCTCTTCCTCTTCCTTTTCTGATTGATAAGCCGTACTCAAGGAGCCGTGTGGCGTGGTTGGAAGACGAACCTGCTCTGCTCGGCTCGTATTGTCTGACGCCAAGGGGCTGGGCATAGTGGACGAACGCAGGGCGGAGACGGCAGTCTGGGTAGCAAGGTACCAGGCGGATTAGCAGGGAGAACCTGGCTATACTACTCGTACCACAAGCTGCTGCCGCCACCTAGAAGGTGCTTTGGGCTTTGGTCTGCCTGTTATTTCCCGTTTGTTATTTTTCCTTGTTACTTTCTCCTTGGTTCTTTGTCTTACTCTGTTCACAAGCAGTGGTGTTTTTTGTTATTTCTTCTTTTTTCCAGCTCGTTCTTTTTCAAGTGTAGGCCACCTCGCCTGCGGGGGGGGGGGCACGACAGATTGTTTCTCTTAGATTTTGCTTTCATTTTTCTTCTTTTTCTTTTTCGACTTGTCTACCTTGTTTTTGTTTTCTCTTTGATTGTTTCTTTTCGTTTCACTATTTCATAGATTGCGTATGTCGTGCCTGTCGTATCTAGTATGATGACATGGCTTTGCATTGCCCACTGCAGTTCACACTGCACACGTGGCAACGTAGTATCTCTGTGGCGTAGCTTTGTGACCACAGAACTTGTATCTCTTCTAGGATGGAAGAATCGGCACGGACACTGGTTGTGCTGGATGTCGACGGGTAGAAAGAACGGTTTAATGTGAAGAACACACACACCTGGTACCTGGAACGATATAAAAATGACGATTAATCGATCCTCGTGTTTTTACAGCACAATTCTACCATTAATTATTCCTGTTCTGTGTTGTCTTGTACGTACGGACTGTTGGAGCAATCAAATGACTCCTGTATGCCTGAAAGTGAGCCAAAGGATACGTACTGACTACTGCTGCTATTGATGCGTAGCAACGTTCCTTCCACTACGAGCATCCCCGTATTTTTGGAATACTGAACGAACGTTTTGACGTATGTATCAAATATCGAAGTCGTATATATCACTTCGTTTTTTGTCGCCATCGGGTCGAGCTCGATTTCATTTCTCTGACCGGTATAAGACAAAACCTCTAAACTCCGATCGAATCGCTGATCGTATGGTATGTGAATGTCAAAGAAAGCTTTACACATTCGCATTCAGATTCGTATTGCTGTACTGGTAGTTTGCTCTCCAACTTGTACCCGGCACTAGAATAATAACTGATGTGGTACACAATTATTTTCAAAAGCTTTTTTAATTGAGGGGGATGAGTGTGATGAATATTTGAGTCAGAGGAGGTTCACACAGGACCACACCGATGATGCGATGATGCACCGATGGGGGGATGACCGTTGTTAGAAGAGGTGCGTACTGTAGGTCGTCCCCCACGATCCAAACTTTCCCGGACCACGGCTAGTTTTTCAGCGATGCGAACAACAATACAATGAATAGAACGTGATGAGAAGGAATGAGCAAGGACAGCAAAAAAATGGAGTAGACAAGCCGAAAGTTGGCACAGAAGGGAGGTAGACTTGGTGCATGGGTTTCATTTTGTTTCCGAGATTTTCCTCTTTCGGGAAAGTTATGAGTGATCAATGCTGAAGATCCTGCTGCATATTGTCGGGTGGCAATAAAGAGAAATAATAATACAACGAATACCCATTATGTTACGTACGAGTATTGATAACATCAAGCACAACAATTACTGATGATGTAGAAATATAGGAAAGGTTGCTTTGACTATTATACAGCAGCAGCAATACCGCTGTTTGTTACCGTAGCAGTATTGGTTATTCAACCCTAACCCCGCATTCTAAAGTGAATGCCATTACTACGGGGGACCATAGTAGGTAATAGGACCCGTGGTATACATAAAAACCTTTATATTTAACCATTTTTATTCACAATATTTGGTCCTATTAATTAACTATGATGGTCCCCAGATATAAAGGTTTTAAAGATGTGTTTACGTGCAATAATGCTGTTGCAGCAGTAGTGCTTCCGTATGCGTTTTATTGGCAGTCTCGGGGGCATGCGGTGGGACAGCCACAACAGGACAACAGACACACACTTCTTTCTGCCCGTGCACTTTGTGCGTTTTCACAGCGCGTGCGTGGTCTAAAACATTAAGCCGCGCGTTTCTGGGAGATTCTCAAAAATGAGGCAACGCGGCATCAATAACGCAAACAAACCTGGTGTATTCCAGGTGTACAACCAGGTTTTCCCAATGGCAATGGTGATGAACATGTTGCACCATGACACCCTGCTGACGCTTACAGGTAGGTCTCTATGAGTAGTGCGGTAGCTGGAGGGTAAGTCTCGCAAAGGGTGGTTGCAAATCGGGAAATGGTTTCGTTGCTGCAATCACCTTGATGGGAAAGAGAATCCCAAACCACACCCGGACCCCCCCACACCACAACAACTTAACAGCGGTTTGCATATTTTCAACCTGCAGCGGACGGACGGAGCCAGAGTATAGCACTCTCCTCCCACACAAAGAATATACCTGGTACCCTTTTTCTCGGGTTTGCGGCTTTTCGTCGCTGTTGTGGCCTGTGCCTCTGTGGACTACCTGGTACGAGGTTTATGCTCCTCTGGCAGTCATTCGGCGGTAAACATGATTTGATTGTGGTGGTGTTTTTCTGTTCCTCGATCCTCGATGTTTCACATTCATTCGCCGTCTTCGAAAGGCACCAACCCCGAGTCGCAAAGCTCTCCTTCGCTAGCAGGTGGGCGGTAGCTCTCCCGTACGCCGCACGGAGTACGAAGTTCCGCGCTGATCCCGATTGCACCTCGACCGCAGTCTTTTAAATTTCGCGTAGTCTATGGCGCCACAAAACCACCACCCTATCTTAACGAGGAGTGTTTTTCAGTTTTTTTCAGTATTTTCTCGAAATTTCGGTATTTTCCTCTAGGACTCCCTATATTTTATTTTTTCTAGTATTTTCTCAAAATTTCGGTATTTTTTTCCTATATATAGGACTTCCTAGATAGGAGAAAACCGACAAATACCGAAATTTCGTGAAACTACTGAAATAAACCTACAAAATAGCCCTTTTTGCCTTATTGCTATATTGATTGCCAAAACCAACCTACCGCCGTGCAACGCTTACCAAGATCAACCCGGGGTATACAAAAATAACGCGGGAATCGGAGCACACTAACCCCACTCCAAAGCCTATACAAAATACTAAGACAACAAAGTGCAGGGGGTGGGGAGGAAAGGGTCTGACCCGCGGCCTTAAACTGATTGAAAGTACTGGTTGAGACCCCAGTAGGGGCCAGAGGCTATACCGTGTCTCCTGCATTTTCGCGCCAAGCTTGTTGAGCTACACCACTTTGTCCCATAACATAAGAACCGTATTTAAACTAGTTGTCAAATGAAAGTGTGCTTATATCTAGGTGCGGAGTGATACTGCACAGAGCATTGGTCATCGTCTCCACTTTCGTCTGCGTGACGTGTGTCTTGTATGCCGCCGGTACCCTTCCTGTCTCGCATGCGAGTGTACCTTGCGACTACCAGGTATACTGTACGGAGCTTGTGTCTGGTGTGGGTGTGCTCCCTGTCGTGTGGAATGTGACTACGGGGCTGGTGTCTCTCGACCTTTCTTTGTCGTAACGTGGAACAGGAGTCGGTGAAACCACCCTGGCTGTCTGTAGGAGGGGGGCTGGCCGCAGATCGCTGCGAAATGAAGGCAATCGTATCACAGGATCTGGTACTGTTCAGGATAAGTATTTCTTCGAAACAAGTTCAAATTCATGTGTGTACTATTATAAGTACATCGCCCACACAATGACATTGTATTGCCCACAATACTGGTATATTATAGCTGCTGCCACGGCCGTCGTCGTCGAACGAAGAATCGATGCACGCATCTGTTCCAACGATGCCTACCGCCCCTCCACCGTAAGACATTACTCCCGCAGCACCCCACACTCCCTCAAAAACCCGTTCTCCCTCTCGTCCTCGCGTGTGTGTGCACTGGCTTTTCCAGCAGTTTTTCTCTTGCACGATCATACCTGGCGCATCTCTGCTCGCTCATGCGATCTCGTTTCGAGCTCACATCTACCCCCTCAATCGCCTGTGGGGGGCTTGTAGGACTCACCCGGTATGCTTTGAGAATACTCAGATACTTACTTGTCGTTTCTTCTACCCGCACCCGACAGCGACAATGCGAATATGTACTCTAAAGGAATGTATCGGACAGTTAGTTATCACCTATACGTACAACAAGGCTGGCGATATACTGGTCATCAAACTCATATACGGGTGGCTGCTCGTCTTCGGCAGAGCCCTGAAAATACTAGGCACTACTGTGCCCGTATCTTCCCCGACTCATCCTCTGGTGGGTCTGGTGCGTTTCCCCGAGCATGTTGTGTCTGAACCGTGGAATTTGAGCATTGTGCGCCACTCGAGCCAAGATGAATGTGCATCCCACAATAAAACGTCTCTGGATTTAAGAGCGTAGTAGTACAACCACACCGCCCCGCCACTGCTTCTGCTGCTGCACTCTGATGGAGTCATATGGAATCACAAGCTCCATCCCTGGAAGAGGATGACGCGGGGTCTCTCTGCTTCGACGCGATGAGGGGAACATTTTCTCTAAACATATATACATGCCTCCCTGTGGTACCACTACAGTAAAACAGCAAATATGTTGATTAGGGACCGACTAGCACGATGGGCTACCACGCCACGAACAAAAATACCCACCCATACACTGCGGATGATACCAGGTTACTCGGGTAATTTTACCCGCAGAAATATCGCACTACAGTAGCTATCCACTTTACCCCGACGGCCGTCCCTCATAGCAGTAGGAACATATCACGGCTGTTGTCGGTTCAGGTCAAAACTCGAGGGTCGGGTCGGATGGGGTTCCCTAATCCGACCCGACCCGACGCGACCCGACCCGTGAGATTTCGAATGTTTCCTGCCCCGACCCGACCCGACCCGACCCCAACCGTACACGTAAATATTCGAAGACCTCCTCACCAAACCCGCCGGTCGGGTCGTGATCCATGAACAGCGCTGGAACACAGTAATCGTTGAGTGGTCTTACTTCTTAATTCCATACCATACCCGGGTATCCAAGTACCCCAAGGGAAAAAGTTCTCACAACGTGAAATGCCCAGCCAGGTAGAATATAGGGTTGAAAAACAAAAAATGGTTACCCTCGGGGTCGAGGGCGAGTCGAGGCCTGTCCGTCAATGTATAACATGTAACCGACGAAAGGCAGCCACCCTTGGGGCATGAAGTTTCTCCCTCTGATGCATGCCGACCGGTATATATATGCCGTGCGTAACAAAACAATGAACTACCTACGAGAGCGTAAACGTTCCAAACTAAAAATAGTATTATGATACAATAGTCGTGCTTCACGCGTCACACGACGTTCGCCCCCAGCGCTCGTCAAGCGACGGGGGAAGAAGCTCCAGGCAGAGCATGTGGGGCGTCCGCATGGAACCAGCACCTGCACAGACCCTCGTGCGAAATGTCCATTCCATTCCCTGAAGGCGTTGAGGGTGGGGTGTCAAACTTGGCCACGGTTATTATTTTTTATGGTACCGTACTTGAGGATTCCCCTTATTGCTCGTCCACCCCATTAGCTATGTAGATATATGTGCTTCTACCGGGTGTAGTGGGACTAATGCCAAGGTGCGTCCCTTGCGTTGAGAGCCGAACGTAAGCGCATCCAGCCTCAAAACGTTTTTTACTCCATTCGTAGCGTACTAAGGTTTTTTCGTCTACACTCCCAAGCGTTTGGGACTCTCGTCTTTTGGCGCATGAAAGCGACAGTCGAAGAAGGATTTTTCGCTTACAGGGGAGGCTGCAAAGGGACTCAAACCCTCAAACCTACGGCGAAATATTGTTGTGTATCCCATGGATTACGGCCAGGTTTCTCGAGATGTTCCCGAGTTGGCGTACGCGTAGCTCGAGGACGGGTCCGCTCTACCTGCCCCCCCCCCACCCCCAGCGAATTAAACACTATGATTCCGAAGCTGTCATCAACATGCAGGAAAGTCCGCTTCGCAAACGGTTCTTGGCAGGATGCAGAGTCACCCTTCATCCTACTTGCGATCCGCCAAACACCTCACGGCGCGCTTGGTGCAAGCGAGGTCTGTCTGGTCGGTGAAGACCCGACATGCTCCGTCCCGGTAACTTTAGGGATGTTAAGCTCTGTTGTGGCCACATGACTACGGCCATGCATGGCATGAGTACACGCCCCCCGTCCCCTACACAAAAACCAGGCGACGATGCGTTTACATCGTGAGGATACGAGCGGTAAGCTGCTAACTATACTCCGCATTGGAAAAAAACATCTCACTTGGCCTCGAAAGCGAAGCTAGCACACATCATCACCCGAGGCACACAGGCTATATTAGGCCCCTTAACGACTGAGGATAGCCGCCTTCTCCCCAGAATCGTCGCCCCCTGATACGGACAGTTCCTTCTCCAGCGCCTCCAACCGCGCAACCACCTCCCGTGCGGAAGGTCTGGCTTCGGGGTCGCGCTGCCACATATCTCTCACGATCTAGTTCGACGGGAGATGCAGTACATTTCGGAGGCGGGGTAGGGGGGGGGGGGCGGTCGGGTCAAGTCGTTCTCGTTGAACGAGGCTTCCCCACAGCACACACGTGCGTATGCCCACTCGCGACCGCGGGGCCCGTGGTATCAGCTCCGAGGACTTCCCCCTGGTAGGCTCGGAGTGCGTTCGTCCAGGATGAAAAAAAAGTTGGTTCGTTGTAACACAAGGAGGTGCCAAGCCAAAGGCATCGGCCTTGCTGTTCGTCGTCACTCAAGAGCTCACTAGAAACACAAACAGTCAGAGTGGATATTCCCCACAGCGGTTTGTCTCCTAGCGGTACTCATGAGGGAACACGCCCAAGGGTACAACCTCAACGGTACATACGGTTGATGTGCGCCTACAGTATTGCGGGGGACCATAGTTAATAGGACCTGTGGTATACATAAAAACCTATATATTTTAATATTCTACTAACAAGATTTGGTCCTATTAACTATGGTCCCCCGTAATAGAGCTTTCCCTGAGGCTTCTCCATGGTGAGTAGATATCAACAGTAAGTACTGCTTGTCGTATGCGGTAGCTTGATACAGGTCTGCGGATATTGGGGGTTCATGTATTGTGGGGTTTCGTATTATGTATCGGGGCATTATTTAGTATGCCTCGTGGATGGAGGGGGGGGGGCTGCTCCTCCTGGAACAGTCGCTGATGTTAGTGATACGACCCGGGCTTCGATGAATAGCCATACTGCCTGTCTATATGTGAGTGGTGCAACCGGTGATAATCTTGGTGCGGCTTACCTCCTGTGTGTGGTTCATGTGGTGGGGTCTCTGACAGAACGGTATTGACCCAACCTGGTGTGTGTTGTGTTTGGTTTATTGTACGAGTTTTTTATCTTCTCTCCTCGGCCTACGCCATAGGGGCACGCCGCGGGGTTGCATAGGTCACGTTATACAGCAAGCGTATTCCAACAAGTACCTCATTCAAAAACAGCTTTTGATTTAATCCAGACTGAAAATTGAATTTGATGAAAATGAAAGGCAAGCCCGATTCAATCTGTCCCATGGCCTCGTACCGAGGATGTTTGCCGAACATTACGAATGGCACCGTAAGCTACTGCAAAATGTTGTTGGTGCTGCAGATCTCTGAGCCAGAAAAGTTTCGCCGAAACAAGTACCACCCCTACCGCAGCACGCCTCGAAAGTAACTTACCCGTCTGATCGAAACGATCAGGCACAATTCGGTTGCCGCAATGGGCACAAACGTATCTTATATTTTTTATGAAAGACTGAATACCCCATTCTTTCGATTTTGGGCATGGTCTGTACGCGGACAGATGGATAGTGCAGCTGTCGGTAAAATAAGCTCCACATATTAACCGCCCACCCTGATTTTTTTGTTTCCGGGGATTCCGTGCTGTCCTAAATACCCCCAGGTACCGGGTAGACTCCATCGATCTCGAAAAACGCCCCTGCATTTCGGGCGCCGGCAAAATTAGAGACTCGCCTTTCTCAGCCCGTGAATATATTGACCCGCGAACAAATTTGGAGTTTTGCTGTTGCCAGCCTTTCAAGGGCTTCAGAACGAAAAACGTGTGAAGAACATGGTTGGCGATTAGAACATCGAAGGGACGAAGAAGCTTAGGCCGCTGGGTTCCGCCAACCGTTCCCGACGAAACGGCGTGGAGTTGAACGACACGCTACATCAGCAGCAAGGTATGGTTACTTACGGCAGCGCCCCCCTTGCAGTAGGCCAGCTGATATGCCAACAGCCCTCCACTTTGAGGTGTCGCAGCGCAGAGCCAGGGTCCTCAAAAGCGTGACGAGCTGTCTGTGCTTTCTACTCGACCGGGCCGGGGGGCAACACCTACAGTCCATCTGCACCATCGATGGTTCAAAAGCCCGAGGTATACTTGTACTTCACGTGCAGTCAGGGCAGTTGGAATACCAAACCATTGGAGGACGCGAGGTTGGGTCCGAGTCAGCATGGCGGCACAAAACCACGCTAGTACATTCCGGACTCAGCTGAAGACGTGTACAGCAACACGCCCTTCTTATGTATATATACATATTCCGATGTGACACACCACTCGACCTCGAGTCTCGCTACTTTGTGCAGATCCTTACGCTATAGGGTTCTCCATTAGAGAGTCTTATCATATGACATCCGATAAAATGGTTTAGTGTCGTCGTGTACGAGACGAGTGGTAACTAGCCTTGGGCCAGTCAGTGCACAACCATAATCCTAGCCCTAAGCCAATCGGGCCGAATATCGAACAAGTCGTAAGCTCTGCAGATCGCTACACTCTGCCCTACTGCTTCCGACACTCTGTTGGGTCGCACGTATATCGACCAAAACACCAGGAGAGGTGTGGCATCACGAAGCGTCTACGTGGGAACGCAGCACACCTCGGACTGATAGATCATGCTATATCTATCTATCTCTCTACAGATATATCATCTAATCCTCGCGTCCCGTCGTGAGAGGTTGCGCAGGATCTACATGGTACAGATCCAACCCAGGAAAACATACGCGACATCATGCAGATTGTACAGGCCCCACCCGTCAACACGAGCTAGAGTGTACAAGATCGGGATAGATCTTCCTTAGAAGGTCTAGATCATCAAGAAGGAATCGATGGCATGTCCGAGGTGTGGAACACATGACCAGAACCGAACATGATGGGTATATAGGGGGGGATACCCAAGTTCGGACCCATCGGAGGTTCTGATAACTATCCCCCCCTCCCCCTAATGGAGGTTATCACCCATAAGCAAACCCGCCTTACAAGCGGTCCTTCGTAGGATTCAGCTCACCCTTCATGCAGCCCACCAAACACATCACGGCGCTTCGCGCTCGGTGCAATCAATGTCTGCCTGGTCGGTGAAAACCCGACCGTGCTCCGTCCAGGCCTTATGTTGATGCGAGGGTCTTTGGGCATACATACAACGACGGTCATGCATGATGTCGAGTACCCCCGCCCCCGCCCCCGCCCCCCTCGCCCCCTCCCCAGAGTAGGGAAATGGTGCGCGCGTGTCCTCATGTACAGTAGTTCCTACCGCTACACCTCGGAAACACCCCTCCATACCTCAGCACCCCGCACTGCTTCTTGTGGCCCGACGCTACAGTCGCCATTTATTTTCCACGTTTTCCACCCCCGCCGAGTATTAAAGGGGTGATAACTGAGAACTGAGCTCAACACGTTCAGCACTGCAATGCTGAGTGCAGACACTTAAAAATCTGGCTCAAATTTCAAGTAAATTTGTCCTTCCGAAAAGCGAGAGTGTGGTCGCAAAGGGAGTAAGGTTAAGGCTCTGCTTCACGGACCGTGGCAAACGTCTGTCCTGAACAAATAGGAAATGTCCGGACCGTAGATAAATGCTGTCGAGACTACGTGCACGGTATCACTTACATCCATGAAGTCACTGTTCCAGGAGCGGTCGACCTTGGGAGGCGTTCCCTCCATGATATTTTTGAGAGCCCCCTTCTCTCCTTCGAAAGGCGGGTGCCCCGCTAGCATCGAGTAGAATACCATCCCCATGCTGTAGATGTCGAGCTTCTCTGTGAGGGGCTGAAGGAAGCGTACCACAGGGTCGAACAGCGCCCAACCACGGCAGGAAGGGGGCGTTTACGTGCAGAACAACCGAGATAACGTCGGGAACGAAGAGGGGGTGGGGTTTCTTAGACAGACGGAGGGGGTGGGGGGGGTACGGGGTCTCTGAGAGAATGGGGGCTCTCTAGCCACATGCGAATAACCAGGTTAGCACGAAAGCAATCGACCCCCTTATATAATTTCTGACGAATGCACGAGCCCAGCTGACGCCCCCCTTACAATTTCCGAGACTTGTTATCCAAGAAGAAACAAAGAAAAACGAAAATTTAAATGATATTCATATTCGTCGTACAGGAGTTCCACCACTGGTTTTATTTTCATTCCGGCCTGGGGAGGGCGGACCCTTGTTATTTTTTCTTTTTCCCTGTCGTGTACCCCTGTATCAGCATACATGGTACATTATTGCGGTCGAGGGTGCAGTAGGGTCAAGACTGAGGACCAACGCCCCAACGGATAGGGTGGACCGTAAATGGACCAAGTCCGGCGGGAAGGCCTCATAGCCTCGGTTTTTTTTAGTGGGTGAGCTCGCGCAAGTCCCACACTACCCGGGAGAGATGACTCTCTCTGAATGGCTATCCCCACGGCACTTTCCCCTCTCGGGGGTCATCAGGTCTGGTCAACGTGCTCAAGCGACAGTGGTAACAGCAGCCTGCTCTAATGTTGCAACGGGAGCTATGGGTTAAATCAACACACGATACGAAATTTGAACGTGGGAGTGTGGTGAGCTTAAGTTTTTTTTTTCCAATCCGCCGGAAGATTAAAATAAGGGAAAAGGTAAACCAGTAGCGTGTACCATGTACTGTAGCACGGGCGAAGGGTGCGGGTAAGCGCTGGGTTTATCTACTACCAGTAGGTGCTTCGTCGTAGCCCAGCCGGCGACTTGAAAAGCGTTGGGTCCCCCACGCAGGAACGACAGACCTCACCGAACATAAAAACCGTCTCTAAGTTCGTAGCGTGAACGAGAGTCTAGAGCAGAGGTGGGTGGAGGGGGTTTGGATACTTTCAAAACGAAGTGAAGCTACAAAACCAACAGGAAAGGAGTCGTTAATAAAGCAGTCGCTCAGGACAAAAGTTAGCCTACTTTAACTCCTAGTCTTTTTGTTCCCGAAAACGTGAGGGGTTATTCTCAACGTGTTAAAGAGCTCCTGACGATTTGCGCCCACGCTCTCAGAAAAAACTACGGTGTGTACACTGCGTACGTGAAAACATATTTGGGAAAGTGTGCAGCATATTCCTTCCCTATATAGCGCAAGGCTGGCTCAAACACATGTAGGAGGTACGGGATAAGCTGCGGCAATCGGCGGGACGCTAGAACAATACACAGCAGTGTACGAAGTACGCCATGCATCAGGCTTTGGTTCGTGCATCAGCCTTGGATTCGAATTAGGTGACTCGAACAACACGACAACACCTACTGCTGCTGTATCGTACATACGCACCTCTGCTTTCAAGCTCGTCGTGTTTGATTTTTGAGGTGTTTTTAGCTTTTTGTAGACTTCGCTTCGACTTGCCGGCGTAGTATCTTGTTGGGGGTATTAACCGAATGTGACTGACCTAAGATATACCAACACAAAAACAATTGACGGAGCGCGACAAATTCTTCGGAACACTCAGTTGATCATCGCAAACCCGAACTGTAAGCGTCAACACGATAATGCCCGACAGAAGAAAAAGGTACCCACCCATACCCGTCAATCATCCCGAACCGCGTGCTCTGGTGTTGCAGGCTCGGCTACCGTTCCGCCAGGCGCATGCTTGCGGTCGAAAGACAGTCGCCTCCCCTCCTCCCCCCCCGACACAACACCGCGGGTATTCGACAAAACTGCATTTCGCGTGCAAGTCCTGGCGTTCTCATCGAAAGCCAGCAGGGATATAAATAGTGTGATCGCGCGAACTAGCACCCCGCCTCCCACAGAACAACCGCACCCTTCCTACTAGCTACAGGGTGAGCTACAGGATATACCAAAGGGGACTGCATACTGAACTGCATGCCTCACCTCTCCCGCGATGTTCTCTGGCGACCGCCAAGGCCCTGACAACGTTAAACACGGGGGGTAACATCAGCAGCAAAAAACGAGCACGTTAGCGTTGATACGCTCCAGAGGACCCCCGGGCGAGCAGCGTCGTCGAGTACACGTTGGGTATAGGTTTGATCTACCTTGGGAAGGCGTCACTGCACCGGAGGGGAGGAAAGCACCGATTCGAGGCGTGTGATGACCTTATGCTCATCCGCGTGGAGGGGGTCGCTCGCTGTTGGGCGTTCGGTAGTTTGGATATCGTAGGCTTTTGGGCAAAGAAACACATATATATCAGTCGACGGCGAACGATGCACTGAGAGGTACCGAGCGTCTGCCGTGTATAATCTCCAAAAAGGATCACGCCACGTCCCCCCCAATACTTCCGACTACGAATCTGAAACCGCGCATCTGCTCCTGTAAATATTACACGTAGGGGAACACGATGTATTCATGTGCCAACACACATAACATATACCAGGTATAACATGTACCAGGTATGACATGCATACGTACGTACCAGGTCGCGAAGCGTGGGACTCCGTGAAGGGGCAAGTGTCACCGTCGTCATCGATCCCAGTGAAGCGGCACATGTTCAGATCGTTGATCTTCGCTATACCGTTCACCCCCAGCATCAGCTGGTGAGGCTTCAAGTCGAAGTGGACCACGGCCCCGCCAGGAACCTCGTGCAGCCCCTGCAGCCCGCGGGCGGCGTCGCGAGCAATCCTGACCACCCTTTCGATGGGGAGAAGCTCCTGGGAGGACAGCACTAGCTTGTCCAGAGAGACGGGCAGATACTCCGACAAGTGGGTTGTTCCGCAGGAACCCAGAAGGCCGACGATGTTGGGATGCCCTCGGACCTTTTCAGATTAAGAGGCGTGTTTGCGCTATATAGTCCAATTTCGTACGTATGGGAAATGAAAAAACTTACAGCCGACAAGCATGAGAAGCTAAGTAGCTAAAAGAGGTGAAGCTGAAAGTAGGCAACGAAGCACATGATAATCCGTCCGTTTGCAAACCAACCCGACGAGTTACCCAACCCAACAGTGCTCGGCAGGCTGAAAGCTGTATTTTTTGTCCCATTTCCCCCCCAGCAAAAACACATTTCGTCGGTAGAGCCCACACGTCGGTAGAGTCCCTGACTACAAATCAAAAAGTGACTTCGGTTGGTTGACAACAAAACCAATGTTTCTCTCTGTACGCTGACTTAACCCTTTCGGAACTGAGGCCCCATTTTGGGGACGAACCACTCAAAGTCTAAATAGTTGGCCCCCAAAACGGGACTGCCGTGCTGGAAGGGTTGATGAATATTGTGTTTTTTTCGCGGGTTGGGACACAGAATACAAGAAACCCAACCCAACCGAACTCTTCGCGAAAACACCGTATCCACACGAGCGTGGTGGTAGTGGGGGAGGGGGGGGGGGGGAATGGGGTGGTCCCCGGTAGGTCGGGAATGTGTGCGACCCGCAACAGCTACAAGCCGCGGCAATCTCCGGTACATGGCATTTCCTGGTGAAAAAGCTTGGAAGTTTGCCAACCTGACGCGGGGTTGTTGTACGATACGGCAGGTAATACGGACATACGTGGCCTTTCTTTTTGTGTTTGTACGTACACACAACAAAGATGGGTAGAATTACATGATCTCCCCGGCGAGCTTGACAAAAACAAGTGGCAACTCCCATGCGTTTGAGCAAAAACCTCCCCCGAGTATCCAAAACGCCTCTCTTCCATTTGTTTGTTTCGAGCGCACGCAAGCTACTACTTACTGCATGTTTCACCTCGACAAAAAAGATAATGGGGACTTCTTTTGATCTGGCTGAAGCCGAGCCCACGACCGTCGACCGAGACCCCCCCGAAGGACAGGAATGAGAACGTTCGACCAACGATTCCATACGGCAAATCAACACAGAAACACATACCCGTGGAGACACAGCAGAGAGTGGTGTATTTAATAACATTGCGATGCAGGCGGTGAGCAACCAGCTCATTACCACCCGGGGTGGGGGCCTTGCCGTGTGAGCAGACAAGGGCGACGGGGGCAGCTTTTTCAACCAGCGCACCCAAGGTGATGACGCTTACATACCTTCTGTTTCGCGAGTTCCTAGATATAAGCGGCGTCACGACAATTTCAGCTATCCTTTTTCGCTATTTCCCACATGTTAGCGACATGATGGCAATTGCAACCATCCTATTGTCGGGAGTTCCTGAATAATATCGACTGCTACGAATGATGTCTGTCTTTCATTTCACCCCCTCACCGCATCTAGAGCCGCGGCTTCCCACCGGTGCATTTTCTTCGTTCGCGTCGCGGTTGCCACAAAGTCCTCTCGGAGGGTCTTGAGCACGAGTTTCCGGCCGTGGTAGTCGACCAGGAAAACGTCTCGAATGTTGCCTCTCCCCAAACGTTCTTTCTTCCCGGCAAGCATTTCCTGGTATAATTGTAGTGTATTGTCGGCAGAAACAAAACCAAATACAGGGGACGGATTTAATAGCACTCGAATTTGGCTCGCCCTGGAGAAGGAGGAGAAGGACTTGGGTGAGTGGTCATATTTCACTACAGATACATTCGACTTTTGCAGTGGCATTGCGCTACGAGTAAATCGAGGTTCTGCTTTCGCAGCCGTGCCGCCGACCAGGCCTAACAGGTAGGGTTTCGAGTTGGTAGAGTATAGTGTATATACATATATTGTTAAGTACATGTCGCCCGACTAGTTATTAGTTGGCTAGGAATTGCATCTATTAGTAGTTGGCCTATTACGGGGGACCATAGTTCATGGGACCAAATATTGTTAGTAAAAATGGTTAAATATCTAGGTTTTTATGTCTACCATAGGTCCTATTAACTATGGTCCCCGGTAATAGGTAGATTGGGTGGCGTCTGCATTTTTCATGTCTCGGGTTACATGCAGCACGTTTGTTTGTTTTAGGAAAATTTTAATACGAAAGATGTAATTCAATCAGTTAACTCACTTCGCCACACCTAGCCATTATATCAGCAATGGTTGCAGGAGTGAAGTCCAGCCAACTCTCACAGCCTTGCGAACAAGCGAAGGGTATCGTGCGCATACATACACATCGGCTCCTTGGAGACAGCTCGTTCGAGCCAATCGTGGGCGGAGGTGCCATCTCTCGCTCCAGGCGGAATTTCCTGTGAAGTTATCCGACAGTGACAGAAAACGCCCTCCTGTCGTCGTTCAGTATGGCAATTAGCTTAGGGTGCGGGGATACACAGAGGCCTCCGTTGAACCCTTCGCCAGGTGGTACTCTCGTAGAGGAGAAGGCGGGAGACGACTCCCGACGAAGGTACCTTTCGTTCATTCCGCACTCGTGGGGGGACGTGTCGCAAAGAGCGACTCAGAGAGGGTAGACGGAAGTATTCAGAGTCACCCAAGATGTACACCCTCAGGAACCCTCTACACGATGCGGGTTAACGCGCGTTACTCGGATCGGGCCAGGGTGAAACCGTATGCTGCCAAAACACTGTAGTATCAAACGGGGACCTCGGCGTTTCCAGTATGCCGAGGGTTTGTCGCCTCGGGAGGTCTCTGGTTCGTCTGAGACTGCGTGCGTTAGAGCTCTGGCTGGTTGACTGCGGACTAGTCCGCTGGGCGACAACAGCACACTGCACTGTGCCGCAACACTCTTGCCCCCTTCTTGGCAGTCGATCGCGTACTGTACTCGAACTCCGGCGACGTATCCTGAGGTACCCGACTTGTCCGTGGAGGAGCGAGAGCGGATAATCACCGGCAGCATACGAGCATAGCTGGGTGCGTTACCGGTCAGCGCGGAGGTAACTCATGGCCGTGGGGGAGGTTCGTTGAGACGGCTCCCATGGCATACCCTACCCGTTGTTTGTGACACATGTCGCCACGGATAACGGCCAAACAGGCATCGTGTGGGGCCGAACTGCTGAGAAAAACGTAAAAACGTCCCTCATAGATGTTTACGGGGTGGGGGTACATGTGTATGACCCCCTCCGCCACTGACATCGAGGACCATTCATAGATCACCTCTACAGAAACTAAGCATTTCTGGGCGCAGTATTCCCCACCACGATACCGGATCCGCACACCGCATCAACTTCCACGTCGGTAAGACGTTGAGACCAAGCACCGCGGCGAGACCACGAGTGCCCGGATATTTGCGGGGTTAGAGTTTTGTCAAAGTGTCACCAAACGGTACTAACCATAGACTGTCGCAAGGGCACCGTTGCCTGACCGTAACCTCGACGGGCGAGGGCATCCTCCCCCCTGGCGAGGGCATCCCCCACCCCTTCACCCGCCTCAAAGATTACTACTACTGTGAAGTTGTAGCAATACATGCGGAGGGCGAATCTTATTGCCCAGAGTTATACGATGCAGTTCCTCATGAGGTTACTCGGGTGGAAACGCGTTCCGGAGAAGAAACGTACATCGGGGTGACGACAAGCCGGTCTAAATGAGGGCAGGCGCAGCGCGGACACACGGTCAGCTACGACAGATAGCACTCAGAGTTGACGTACAACCAAGCGAACAGGTTGTCGTCCCCCCTTTAACCACAGTAGTTCCAGAAAACCCCTGAACCACGGTTCCAGAAAACCATTGCCAGTTTCGGGTCTGCGCGTACGTCGGGAGCGTCTAAACAACAAGGCGTAATGAAAAGTATAGGTATCACGAAGGCCACGTTGGATGCACCTGACCTCCAAGACCAAAACGAGACGTAAAGCTGCGGAGATATGGTGGAATTATTGGCGGAATAAAGCAAACGTGGCCGAGAGGTCTCATTTCATTTCGACCCATAACTTTCATTTGGAGGGGAAGCGAAGCGATACCTCGATAAGATCCCGCAGAAATATTGGAACCACACGCGAAAACTCGAGGTGCATCAGCTTTCCTGTTTATTGTTAGTAGCGGGTGTCTTGTACTGGTGCTGTACCGTCAGTTGTACGAAAGAAGCTGGTTATCGGCAGTCACCGATGCAAGCTGACGGCAAACTGAAGGTCTTATTTTCGGCTAAAAACGCCGTCTGTGTTCGGCGTGGTGAGACGCCACCACGCCACTACTACTATGAGAACGTACCTATTAAACCGCTTTTAACAGTGCGTCTAAGTTCAGATGCCTCAAAGCACTCCCACACCATATAAATATATAGGACGACCCATGAAGTGGAAGCTCACGAGCTTTCAATATCGACTTCGTACTAGGCTTCTCACCGAAACCCACCTAATTTTAGATGAGGTCCATCTTTTAGTGCGCGGTTTGCCGGAGGTGCCTCACCTTACTCGCCCCTCCCGACTCTGTCAGTGGCGGCCTCGTCCGGCTCGAATCGAATCCAGGGAGACGAGTGCTGAAATCGTGCTTTTGACAAAAAAAACTCAAGCGTCTCCTCGTGCGTAGCGAAAGTCATCCGTCTAGTACTAGAGGCCGTGTGGCCCAACGCGCGCCCGTTCACTTTCAATCAAGCGTTTCACGATTCGAATCCAACATATTTAGACCCGTGACAATGGGAACGCCAAGTTTGAAAGTTTTGTCCCAACCAAAGTGTTTTCAAGAAACGGACGGAGACGTTCTCGTACCGTCGCCGTGGGAATGAAGGGGGAAAAGGTTTGACTTTCATTTGATATTTTCAAGCGGTTGCAGGCGGCGCGCTTTGTTTTTTCTCGTCGCAATATTTCGACACGCTGATGAAGCTCACTCGGCTCGTGCGACGATAGACCTTCGACCCCGACATAGACTCAGCCCACGATCTACCCGATTGGGATCGGGAAAGCCCAGCGAGTGTAGATGACGGCCTCGAATGTCCCAGGTGGATCCATGGGCCAGGGGGTGAGAGCTTGTCGGCGGCGTCCTACGCTCTTCTTCCAGACCTGGCCAAAGGGGTTTTTTTCCCTTTCGAGACAGATCGAGGAATTTCGTCATCTGCTTTGCGCACATCGGTGGCGAATCGTCTTTTATCGACGCCAGGCCAACACCCGTCACATACTACCCTGGGGCAAGCACATGGTGACCGTCGGGTGGGTCGGAGCCCCTAGCGAGTGCCCCCGTTCAGAATTCATGACGCAGTCGTTGGTTTTGTCGATCGATGTCTGTCGAGGACTCGAACCCTCGCCTCTTCGAGCTAAGCATCCGCTTGAGTTTTCTGAACCCGATCTTGGCCCAACATCGGGCCCAGAATTGTGTTTTTCGCGGTTTCCCAAAAGTTTGGAACTTTTAGTTTGAAGAATCGTGCCCATAGCAAGGTTGTTTGTTCTAAAACAATATATATGGTGTGTATCTGTGAAATTCGACTTTGTGGGTGGGAAATTGCCTTTTCACTGGCATAGGTCTTGGGGTGTTCCCTATGCGATTCGTTCGAACGTCAGATTTGTGTTTTTCGATCCCAAAAAAACACCTGCTTGTGCAGTCCGGAAATGCAAAATTTGACCGGAATGTCTTTGGTTTGAGAATCCGCTGGCCCAAGTCGTCAGATTTTGGCCCAAAATCTGACGACCTGTGTCATCAGCTTTTCGAATAGAAAAAATGCGATGGTCTCTAAATTCAAGATGCTATCCACGACGACAGCAAGCAGCAGCACGATCGATGAGTTGGATGGTGACACAGCTTTATAGCGACGTTGCGTCGCGCCCACCGCGCAGTCGGCGGGTGGCACATCTATCCGTCCCCAGACTACATCGGCTGGCGCGAGCTCGGGCCTAGATTCCAAGTCAAGCACACTCGGCCCCCACCTCTCCGTGGATACGAACTCGTAGCCTACAGCAGCAGCAGCAGCAGCAGCAGCAGCAGCAGCAGCATTCAGTCACATCTGTGTTAAAATACTAAGTTCCAAGACAGCTTGGCTCTAGCTCTCTCGGCAAGCCTCTTCACCACCAGACCAGAGGCAGTCAGCGTGGGCTCAGACGCTAGGGTCCTACCCGCAGTGCAGCGCACTCGGCGCGTCTCTTCGTAGCGCTAGACCAGAACTACAGCAGTTAGTTGGTCTCGACGTTTTATCGAATCTCTGCACGGACCATAAATCGGAGTTTTTCGCGTAGAAATACTGTTTCGACTTGTGAACTTCACAGCTGAAAATGCAATCGGTTCAAAACCTGGAGCTCAAAATCTGAAGTGCATAGACCAGACAGCCATGTTATTATTAGTCTGGGGGGGGGGTTGCCCCTTTTTTTTGGCACAGCGTATATATTCGGCTATAATGCTGCTGCCGTTTGTTGTTGACAACAATATCAGTCTGCTGCCTTGATATTTTACGACGTTGTATTATATTGTACCATCTCGTATATGATACTCCCATGGTGCTGCTGTTTATTGCTGGCATTGACGGCCTTTAGAACCGCGGTCCCGTTTGGGGACAAACCTACTTGAAATTTGACCGGTTTGTCCCCAGAACGGGACTGCGGTTCTAAAAGGGTTAAGACATTAACCGGTTTATCATATGAAATCATGCCAGCAGATATTCTATAGGTATATACGAAGTATAAAACGAACGTACAATCTCTCATATCAATAGTGATGACGTCGCTTCTCACGAGCAAGTACCAATCATAGACAACAGCAGTGGCGACTTGAAGTATGCCCAAGAGGGGAGACGGCGAAGGGACCAGACGAGAGCGAGATATTCGATGGCGATATTCAAAACGTGTGAGCCGGCTTTTCGCGCGCTCCGTGGCCAACTCTGTGTACGGCGCAACACATTGTTGAACGCGAACTGATGGTTTACACAATGCGCCCGGTGGCAAAAAGTGAGCCGGATGGCAACATATATTCTACAGTAGTTCTATTAATAGTCTCTTGCTCACCTTCACTTGAATAATACATTTTGTATGTACCCCTTGGCAGTACTACGTGTACCGCTTTCACGGCTCCGATATTTCTGCATCCTCGGTCATTACGGGGATGCGCAGAGCCTTACTGGTTGCTTGTTCACTGGTTCTGATTGCAGTGTTTTCTCCCTCTTCACTTGTTTGTGTTGTTGTGTTCTCGTACCCGGTACGCTGGTATTCATTATTTCACGTGCTTGACACTTGAACTTGCGATTTAGTTATTTATTTTTGCTTCCTCTGTCTCACAGTTTGTGGCCACAGACAACCTCCGCACCACCGCTCGTCATCGAAGCGGCAGGCCAGAGGTATAAGCAGACGACCCAGTTCTTATACCTAGGCGGCGTTATCCGCGAAAAGGCTACCCTCTCGCTCGAAATCGGCCGACGGATCCGCCGCATGCAAGCATGCCTCAAACGGTTCGGCCCGGAGTTGTATGATAGGACGACCGCCCCCCTTAGTCTTAAAGTCCGAATGCTGAAGGCCGAGGTGATTGAGACCCTGCTGTACGGGTGTGTCACGTGGACCCTCAGAGCGGAACGCCTTGCCAAGCTTCGAACAGCTCACCACCAAGTCCTGTTGCGAGTCATTGGCTTCCAGCGCCGACTTCGTACTGACCATGCCACCCTCTCGTACGCGAAGGCCCTCAAGATGACACGTTGCGAGAGCATCGAAACGACCATTCGTAAACGGCGGCTCTTCTTTGCGGGGGGCGTGGCACGGCAAAGCAAGGAGCGATTACCCAGTCGGGTAATGTTCGGGACGATAGCTGGTGGGGAGAACCCGAGACCAGGCGGGCAGTATAAGAGTTGGCATAGATGCATAGTCGAGAGACCTTAGGGAGTTCCGAGCCACCGAAGGGTCAACGGAAGTTGCCCCCTTGGTGTTTGGAGTTGAGACCGCGTTGTGGTCCACTGCAGCCAAAAAGGCGGGGAAATGGTACCGGGGGATCATTGAAGCAGCCGAACGGCTCATGGTGAGGTGGCACGAGGCTGAGGCTGAGATGAGTAGGCAGCGCCGCGCATCCGCCGTGGATGGTGTCCAAGGGAATGGGGGTGGAGGGGGCAACAGGAGAAGTGGCAGAAAAACCGACCAAGGGAATGCGGAGAGGGGGGGGAACAGGAGGAGTAGAAGGGAAACTGCGGTAGACGAAAGCAGGAAGGAGATGGCAGACAGGGTAGCAAGGCACCAGGCCGCCTAGGAAGCAGAACATGACCAAAATACTAGCGCCACCAACTGGTGCAGCTGGTTCGAACGTGGTCTTCCCTTGTCTTCTCTTTTTGATTTGTTTTTTTCTTTCTTGCGCTGACTCTCCGTGATTTTCATTTCATTTTTTCCTCTTCCCTTTCTGGTTGATAAGCCGTCCTGAAGGAGTCGTGTGGCGTGGTTGGATGACGAACCTGCTAGCTACTGCTCGTTTCTTATTGTCTGACGCCAAGGGGTTGGGCATAGTTTACGAATGCAGGGCGGAGACGGCAGTCTGGGTAGCAAGGTACTAGGCGGATTAGCAGGCCGAACCTGGCTATACTACTCGTACCACAAGCTGCTGCCGCCACCTGGAGGGTGCTTTGGGTTTTGGTCTGCCTGTTATTTCCCCTTTGTTATTTTTTTCCTTGGTTCTTTGTCTTACTTACTCTGTTTACAAGCAGCGGTGTTTAGGTTATTTTTTTCTTTTTTCTAGCTCGTTATTTTTCAAGTGTTGGCCACCTCGCCTGCGGGGGGGGGGGCACGACAGATTGTTTCTCCTAGATTTTTGTTTCATTTTTTTCTCCTTCTCTTTCGATTTGTCTATTTTTTTTGTGTTTTCTCTATTTCATAGATTGAGAATATGTCGTGCCTGTCGTATCTAGTATGATGACATAACATTGCATTGCCCACTGCAGTGCTTACGGCATACCTGGTACGTGGCAACGAAGTATCTCTGTGTGTTTGTGTGTGTTCTTCACATTGGGGAGAACCCGAGACCAGGCGGACAGTGTAAGACTTGGCATAGATGTATAGTCGAAGACCTTAGGGAGTTCCGAGCCACCGAAGGGTCAACGGAAGTTGCCCCCTTGGTGTTTGGAGTTGAGACCGCGTTGTGGTCCACTGCAGCCAAAAAGGTGGGGAAGTGGTACCGGGGGATCCTTGAAGCAGCGGAACGGTTCATGGTGAGGTGGCACGAGGCTGAGGCTGAGATGAGTAGACAGCGCCGCGCATCCGCCGTGGATGGTGCCCAAAGGAACGGGGGGGGAGGGGGCAACAGGAGAAGTGGCATAAAGCCCGACCGAGGGAATGCGGAGAGGGGGGGGAACAGGAGGGGTAGAAGGGAAACGGCGGTAGACGAAAGTAGGAAGGAGATGGCAGACAGTGTAGCAAGGCACCAAGTCGACTAGGAAGTAGAATATGACCATACTACTAGTGCTACCAACTGGTGCAGCTGGCTCGAACGTGGTCTTCCCTTGTCTTCTCTTTTAGTTTTGTTTTTTTTTCTTTCTTGCGCCGACTCTCCGTGATTTTCATTTCATTTTTTCTCTTCCTCTTCCTTTTCTGATTGATAAGCCGTACTCAAGGAGCCGTGTGGCGTGGTTGGAAGACGAACCTGCTCTGCTCGGCTCGTATTGTCTGACGCCAAGGGGCTGGGCATAGTTGACGTACGCAGGGCGGAGACGGCAGTCTGGGTAGCAAGGTACCAGGCGGATTAGCAGGGAGAACCTGGCTATACTACTCGTACCACAAGCTGCTGCCGCCACCTGGAAGGTGCTTTGGGCTTTGGTCTGCCTGTTATTTCCCCTTTGTTATTTTTCCTTGTTACTTTCTCCTTGGTTCTTTGTCTTACTCTGTTCACAAGCAGTGGTGTTTTTTGTTATTTCTTCTTTTTTCCAGCTCGTTCTTTTTCAAGTGTTGGCCGCCTCGCCTGCGGGGGGGGGGGCACGACAGATTGGTTCTCTTAGATTTTGCTTTCATTTTCCTTCTTTTTCTTTTTCGATTTGTCTACCTTGTTTTTGTTTTCTCTTTGATTGTTTCTTTTCGTTTCACTATTTCATAGATTGCGTATGTCGTACCTGTCGTATGTAGTATGATGACATGGCTTTGCATTGCCCACTGCAGTTCACACTGCACACGTGGCAACGTGGTATCTCTGTGGCGTAGCTTTGTGACCACAGAACTTGTATCTCTTCTAGGATTGAAGAATCGGCACGGACACTGGTTGTGCTGGATGTCGACGGGTAGAAAGAACGGTTCAATGTGAAGAAGAACACACACACACACACACACACACGCACGCACACACACATTAAACCGTTCTTTCTACCCGTCGACATCCAGCACAACCAGTGTCCGTGCCGATTCTTCAATCCTAGAAGAGATTCAAGTTCTGTGGTCACAAAGCTACGCCACAGAGATACTACGTTGCCACGTGTGCATTGTGCACTGCAGTGGGCAATCAAAGAGAAAACAAAAACAAGGTGGACAAATCGAAAGAAAAAAAAGAAGAAAAATGAAAGCAAAATCTAAGAGAACCAATCTGTCGTGCCCCCCTCCCGCAGGCGAGGTGGCCAACACTTGAAAAAGAACGAGCTGGAGAAAAGAAGGAAAAAATAAAATAAAATAGGAAAAAACACCACAGCTTGTAAACAGAGTAAGACAAAGAACCAAGGAAAAAAGTAACAAGGAAAAATAACAAAGGGGAAATAACAGGCAGACCAAAGCCCAAAGCACCTTCCAGGTGACGGCAGCAGCTTGTGGTACGAGTAGTATAGCCAGGTTCTCCTTGCTAATCCGCCTGGTACCTTGCTACCCAGACTGCCGTCTCCGCCCTGCGTTCGTCAACTATGCCCAGCCCCTTGGCGTCAGACAATACGACACGAGCAGACAAGGTTCGTCTACCAAACACGCCACACGGCTCCTTCAGTACGGCTTATCAATCAGAAAAGGAAGAGGAAGAGAAAAAAATAACATGAAAATCACGGAGAGTCAGCGCAAGAAAGAAAGAAAAAAATAAAAACAAGAAGAGAAGACAAGGGAAGACCACGTTCGAACCAGCTGCACCGGTTGGTAGCACTAGTAGTATGGTCATGTTCTACTTTCTAGTCGACTTGGTGCCTTGCTACCCTGTCTGCCATCTCCTTCCTACTTTCGTCTACCGCCGTTTCCCTTCTACCCCTCCTGTTCCCCCCCCTCTCCGCATTCCCTCGGTCGGGCTTTCTGCCACTTCTCCTGTTGCCCCCTCCCCCCCCGTTCTCTTGGGCACCATCCACGGCGGATGCACGGCGCTGTCTACTCATCTCAGCCTCAGCCTCGTGCCACCTCACCATGAACCGTTCCGCTGCTTCAAGGATCCCCCGGTACCACTTCCCCACCTTTTTGGCTGCAGTGGACCACAACGCGGTCTCAACTCCAAACACCAAGGGGGCAACTTCCGTTGACCCTTCGGTGGCTCGAAACTCCCTAAGGTCTTCGACTATGCATCTATGCCAAGTCTTACACTGTCCGCCTGGTCTCGGGTTCTCCCCACCAGTTATCGTCCCGAACATTACCCGACTGGGTAATCGCTCCTTGCTTTGCCGTGCCACGCCCCCCGCAAAGAAGAGCCGCCGTTTACGAATGGTCGTTTCGATGCTCTCGCAACGTGTCATCTTGAGGGCCTTCGCGTACGAGAGGCATGGTCAGTACGAAGTCGGCGCTGGAAGCCAATGACTCGCAACAGGACTTGGTGGTGAGCCGTTCGAAGCTTGGCAAAGTGTTCCGCTCTGAGGGTCCACGTCACACACCCGTACAGCAGGGGCTCAATCACCTCGGCCTTCAGCATTCGGACTTTAAGGCTAAGGGGGGCGGTCGTCCTATCATACAACTCCGGGCCGAACCGTTTGAGGCATGCTCGCATGAGGCGGATCCGTCGGTCGATTTCGAGCGAGAGCGCAGCGTTTTCGTGGATAACGCCGCCTAGGTATAAGAACTGGGTCGTCTGCTTATACCTCTGACCTGCCGCTTCGATGACGAGCGGTGGTGCGAGGGTTGTCTGGTCTGGTGTTTGGAGGACCATTGTCTCAGTCTTCTTTTCCGACACCGTGAGGCCTGCTGCTTCGAAGACAGTCACGATGACTGTCATCATTTTTGCGAGCCCTTCAGCCGACTTCGAGACAATTCCTGCATCATTGGCGTACAACATGCCCCATACAGACCTTCGCACGAACGCCAATGGCTCCTCCTTCCCTGTTCGAACTACTCCAGCTTCACAGAGTTGGACCAGATCCCTTACGATGGCTTCGTCTTGGCTGAAGCGTACTAGTACGACGTGTAACGCAGCAGCGAAGAACACGTTGAACAGTAACGGTGATAGTACACAGCCTTGCCGCAGCCCCTGCGTGACATCAAACCATTCCGAGAGCTCGCCGTCATCAGTACGCACGCGAGCCCGCATGCCATCGTGGAAATTACGGATAATTCTCCGCATCTTGGTTGGTACGCCAAAGCGTGTGAGTACCTTCCATAAAGCCGGTCGCCCCGGTGGTTCAAGTGGTTAACCTCGAATTCTACTTGTTTGAGTCCTGGGTTCGAGCCCCAGGAGGGTCGGACTTTGACTTTATTTGCAAAAATAAAAAAAGGGATTCAATTGTTGAGAGCGCCTTGCAGCGTGGGTAGGCACAATTCGATGCGAGTCGACGAGGGAAGAAAAGGCTGAAATCTTCTCGCGATAAAAATGAAGGCACGTACCGTAGCGGGAAGGGGGGAGAAGAGCCTGCTACGTGTCCCCGGATCTAAGTTACGAGTCGGAAGGAGAGAGAGAAGAAGATGTGCGAAGATAATGAATGGGATGAGAAAAAAAAAAAAAATAAAAAAAAATAAAAAAAAATAAAAAAAAAAAAAAAAAACAGCTCTCGGTCGACAGAGTCGTACGCTTTCTGCAGATCGATGAAGCACACGTATAAGGGGATTTTCCTCTGTCGTCCGAGCTCTTGCAGCCGGCGCACGACGAGCAACATACCAATCGTTGATCGTGCGGGGCGGAAGCCGCACTGTTCCTCGGGGAGTAGTTCCTCGGTCTCGCAGTAGTTGCTGAGGCGGGACGCGACGATTTTCAACAACACTTTGCCTGCGTGGGCAACAAGCGAAATCCCTCTATAGTTGTTGCAGTCAGTCCGATCCTTCTTTTTGTGAAGGACCTTGATGATCGCATCTTTCCACTGCTGAGGGACTTCTCCTGTTAACCAAACATTGACAAGGATGTTGTGAAAGCGCTGGGCGAATGCCGGGTGGTCGATTTTTAGGAGTTCGACCGGGAGACCATCTGGCCCGACAGCTTTCCAATTCGACATCCCCTTAAGTGCTTCTGTCATCTCGTCTATAGATGGTTCATCTTCAAGCGACAGTTTAGGCGGTCGCGGTGGCAAGAGGTCGATGATCGTGGGATCGAGTTTCAGCGACTTCGTGTTCAAGAGTTTGTGGTAAAACCCCGCCCATCGTTCACGAATTCGCACCTTATCCCGTAGGATCGTGCCATCCTCGTCCCTAATGAACTGTTCGCTCCTCGCTGCGGCGTAGCTTTGTGACCACAGAACTTGTATCTCTTCTCTGTTCTAGGATTGAAGAATCGGCACGGACACTGGTTGTGCTGGATGTCGACGGGTAGAAAGAACGTTTTTTTTTCTCTTGTTTTTTTTTTGCTCATCCCATTTATTATCTTCGCACATCTTCTTCTCTCTCTCCTTCCAACTCGTAACTCAGATCCGGGGTCACATAGCAGGCTCTTCTACCCCCTTCCCGCTACGGTACGTGCCTTCATTTTTATCGCGAGAAGATTTCAGCCTTCTCTTCCCGCGTCGACTCGCATCGAATTGTGCCTACCCAATGTGAAGAACACACACAGAAGAATCAGTATATCTCTCGAGGATAACGAATCAGGATAGACACTACAACAATACGTGTACTGATGAAGCTGGGTAGAAAGGACGATTGAATGTGAAAAAAAACAACAACTGAAGGTAGGAGGTTTTGCCCTCAGCGATCTTCTAAACAAGGCGTGGTCACAGGTGTCGTCCCTTCTCCCCAAGGTACGTGCCTTCATTTTTTGTCGCGGATAGGGTTCAGCGTTCCCACTGCTCGCCGATTTTCATCGAATGTAGCTAACTCACGCTCTCGCGCTTTCCGCTAATCATTTTTCTTTTGGAACAAAAAGTCCCTACGAGCACGCACTCGGTGAGACTTGAACCCACGAAATTGATCTGTTATTAATAGATAGGCACGCGGACCACCCATCTATCAATGTTGCTATCGAATACCTGGTACGAAGCATTAATATGTGCAACTCACGCTCTCGCGCTTTCCGCTACTACTACTACTGTGGCACTGTAGCTGTAGTCATGTTGCATGCAGTAAAAACTCCCTTCGAGTACGTATGTATGCACTGAAAGACTCGAACTCATGAAATGATTGATAGGCACGCAGACCACCTATTGATACTATTTTTTTTTTTTTTTTTTTCCATCCTATTTATTATCTTCGCACATCTTCTTCTCTCTCTCCTTCCAACTCGTAACTCAGATCCGGGGTCACATAGCAGGCTCTTCTCCCCCCTTCCCGCTACGGTACGTGCCTTCATTTTTTTTTATCGCGAGAAGATTTCAGCCTTTCTTCCCTCGTCGACTCGCATCGAATTGTGCCTACCCACGCTGCAAGGCGCTCTCAACAATTGAATCCCTTTTTATTTTTTATTTTTGCAAATAAAGTCAAAGTCCGACCCTCCTAGGGCTCGAACCCAGGACTCAAACAAGTAGAATTCGAGGTTAACCACTTGAACCACCGGGGCGACTATTACCAAACATTGATTGGGGACGCCCCGGCAACATACTATTCATACTTTTGAAAACTTGTTTCTTTACAGTCTGTCCTCTATCATCACCATCAATATTACAACACGCCTACTGACTGAACTTCCAATGCTCTTCGCAGTCACCTCGATCTCCGGGCACCCATACTCGTATCTCGACTTGTCCACGTCATGGTCCCAGAGAGGGCTCGGAATGCATTCCTTCTTCTTGGGCTTTGCGCGCTTGCTGTACTTCACCTCGGCCTCGTCTGCCGACGGGGCCTCCTGCCGTAGCCTGATGGTAGCATCGTGCCCCCCCGATATGTCCCGAGAAGCAGGGTGCACGAAAAACACCACCACCGCAGGGGCCACCAAAATGACCAGCACCGTCAACAATGGCACGATACGCCTGCGCTCCAGGAGCAGGTTGCTGGCGTTCCTCTTGTACCTCTGGTACGTAGACGACCTCGTTTTGTCGGAGTTCTCCCGGGTGGCTCTCGAGCCGGGGCGTCGGACGTTCGAGCGCCAGGTCGGTATTTGCTGGTCAGGCATCTTGCTTCCTACTACGCCCCCCCCCCCCGCGCCTCTCCACTCTGTACAATCCACAGGTGAGCTCTGTGGTTGCGCCTGGGTCTATAACTCGAAAGACGCCCTCTACATATGCCCACGGGAACTTACGGTCACAGGAGAGAGGGTCTGTGCCTTCCAGCGGCCCTATCGTCCCAAGCTGCTGCTGGCATTCTCCAACGCTCATCTATCTGTGCTTGGGTGAAGCTAATCGACGTACCTATGGTACTGTCCGCCCCTGTATAGAGAATAGAATAGAGAAGGAAGATCGAGAAAGATCGGGGAAGATCGAGGAAGATCGAGGAAGATCGAGGAAGATCGAGGGTCTTCTGTGTCGAGACTGTGGAGGGGTCGCCAGGATCGCGACCGCAGGAGGATCGTAACGTCCCTGTGTGTGTGTGTGTGTGTGTTCTTCACATTAAACCGTTCTTTCTACCCGTCGACATCCAGCACAACCAGTGTCCGTGCCGATTCTTCAATCCTAGAAGAGATACAAGTTCTGTGGTCACAAAGCTACGCCACAGAGATACCACGTTGCCACGTGTGCAGTGTGAACTGCAGTGGGCAATGCAAAGCCATGTCATCATACTAGATACGACAGGCACGACATACGCAATCTATGAAATAGTGAAACGAAAAGAAACAATCAAAGAGAAAACAAAAACAAGGTAGACAAATCGAAAAAGAAAAAGAAGAAAAATGAAAGCAAAATCTAAGAGAAACAATCTGTCGTGCCCCCCCCCCCGCAGGCGAGGTGGCCAACACTTGAAAAAGAACGAGCTGGAAAAAAGAAGAAATAACAAAAAACACCACTGCTTGTGAACAGAGTAAGACAAAGAACCAAGGAGAAAGTAACAAGGAAAAATAACAAAGGGGAAATAACAGGCAGACCAAAGCCCAAAGCACCTTCCAGGTGGCGGCAGCAGCTTGTGGTACGAGTAGTATAGCCAGGTTCTCCCTGCTAATCCGCCTGGTACCTTGCTACCCAGACTGCCGTCTCCGCCCTGCGTTCGTCAACTATGCCCAGCCCCTTGGCGTCAGACAATACGAGCCGAGCAGAGCAGGTTCGTCTTCCAACCACGCCACACGGCTCCTTGAGTACGGCTTATCAATCAGAAAAGGAAGAGGAAGAGAAAAAATGAAATGAAAATCACGGAGAGTCAGCGCAAGAAAGAAAACCACGAGTATATGACCAGGTATATTCAAGGGAGGAACAAATATGAAAATGCGGCGGAAAAGATACTGCTGTATGTACATGATGTGTGAATTTTCGGAAAATGTGCTGCTGCGCTGCTGCTGCTGCTTGCTGTTGTTGCTCCATGTGTTCCTGTTTCTGGTACATACAGCAGTGTATAGCCCCCTGCAGGCCTATAAAAGGGCCTAGCAGTACTGCTGCTGCTGCTGCTGCTGCTGCTGCTGTCGAACGTTTGCGCCGTCTGATTCCAGCAGAGGAGTTTTTGTCCGTGAACGCGGGGCATCGCCTGGCTGGCGTGTTTTCACCCTTGCCTGTTAGTGTTGGGCGCCGGGAAGGAGTACTCATCCGCCGATCCTCATGCACCGACTAACTGCTGCTGTTTCGCGTCGTTCTTCGCAATAGTATTGACAGCAGTCGTCGTAGCGGCCTGCATCAACATGCATGAGGTACGTTGCTCACGTTTCACTCGCCGTATAGGTAAAGATGGCCGTACACGTTGTTCTGGTGTTGTTCTCGAAATTGTTTTTTTTTAATTCAACGTCACTTTTACTTTCCAGCCTAGCTCGTAGGAGGTTTACCCTCGGCGATCTTCTGGAGAAGCCGTGGTCACAGGTGTCGCCCCTTCCCCCCCCGCGGTACGTGCCTTTATTTTTTGTCGCGCATAGGGCTCAGCATTCCCACTGATGCTCGTCGATTTTCACCGAATGTAGCTAACTCACGCTCTCGCGCTTTCCGCTATGAATAATCATTTTTTTTAATAGAAAAAGACATGTCCTCACCTTGACATTATTATATAGCTCACTTTTTCCCTGAAGTACTGCCTGTCACAAAATAGGCCGTAACAAAATGCGTCTCGATCGCAGAAAACTAACAAGTAAGTACGAATTAGTACGCATGGCAGTATCATACCAGGAAACGAGCAGTTAGTTGTATACCATCACACGTCACTTGCAACCAAATAGCACCCAGTTGCACATCCAAGGTATTATTATCTATGTATGTGCATACATTCGAAAAAAAAAAGGAGAAAGAAAAACATGAGGGGACAGAAAAAGAAGAAAGAAATATATGATGCATGCACTCTTCTTGTGTCCATGGATAGATATTTCGCAGCGGAGATCGCTCTACCTGGTATGATACTTGGTACATACATCAGTATGACACGAAGAGCACTTCTACTCTGTTTCTTCCGAGCATTCACTATACTACAATCAATGTGCATATCAATCAGTCTGATCGCAGGTGAAAAAAGGATGTTTTTTAGATAGATGGCAAAAACAAATACGAAACGTATCTTACATATTCTGGGCAGTCTAGTAATAATAGTGTATGACCGGCATACGTTTACGCCTTGAGAGTAGGAGCATCGTACCTGGGTGAGCTGCCAAGCTCTTGACAGCAGTAACATAGGTGAGTACTACGAGTGCCTGTACCAAGAATACGGGGACTATTATTAATAGTACGAAACGTGGGTGAGATTTACTTGAAAATAAGAAACTCGGGAGCCACACCCTCTACTGAAGCCTTCTCCCACATACATGAAAAAAAAAAACAGCCTGAGCCACCATTCCTGTTTCTGACAACATCTGACAACATTCGACACCACCTCTGGACCATTACAGGACAGCAATACTGAAAGTAAAGGGAACAGGAGGATTGGATACCCGCCTGGATTTCTTATGTTTGGTTTCGAGTGCATCATGCACCAACGCCAGTATGACGAGTTCTCCGTACTTGTTTGTTCCTTGAAGTCCCAGCCCGCCTTTCTTTACGTACGGTAGTTCTATTTTTCTTAGGGTTGGGTTTAGGATTGGATCACACCCATCATAGACAAGAGGGTTACAGTAGGTGTGCACGGTACGAACGTGCCGTAGTGAGTGGCTGTGCTGTACGAGGATGGTGTACTCGCTCCAGATCTATAGCCGTATTAGTTGAGTGTACGCGTACCGCGTATGAGCACTCGCTTCCGCGTTCTGTGGTTGTATGAACATGTTTTTTCGGAACATACATGGCGAAGAACCTAACATAACATGACCTGGTGCACGGCAAAAGACACCCAACTATGAACGCCAAGCACCATGTATATTGCGTGTCCAACGCGTGGACGCGACTGACTTTAAGTGGGTGTTTAGATGTATGTGTGTTAACGGTGTGAAGTGCAGTACTCGTGACTCATGTGATACTCATGCTCGTACTCACAGCAGTGTACGCCGAACGAAATACCCCGATAGCTGCAGTCATACACACCTGGTACCTGGTAAAGAAAATACAGTAAGTGCCACACCTCCTGCTCCCCGAGACATATTACTAGTCAGAGGGTGTATATATACCGAAACAGAGTAAAAATGGAAGGTAAAGAGAAGTGATCGCAGGGGGGTATGCCTCTCGTATGCGGCCAAAAACGGGGGGTAGGGAGCGCAAGCTGGAGGCAGGTGCCCGCGCTTGCCCTAGCCTGTCTCATATTCAGTTCTAACGCGCTGGCAAGAGGGTCGCCGAGCAGGCACTTATTTTTTCCCTGGCACGGTATTGGGGCTATCGGCACCATGGCGCAGGAGGGTTCACAAGGACCCCCCCCCCTTTCGACTGCTATTTGGAGGGGGCGGGGGGGGGGGGGGGGGTCCCCCGCAATTCTTCTCTATTAAGCTAAACAACATAGCACAGTACCCCTTTATGATGCCCCCGTGATTCAAATGTGTTACGAGTACCCCCTACCTCCTTTTGAATACAAGACTCGCCCCCATGTGACCGAAAACATGCCCCTTTTTGACAACTCTCGACAGCTTCGGAGTTCCGCCGTGAATCTGTTCTGGACAAGATCCTTGGCGGAACATCGGTCGATTCCCACCACGGACCTATCTAGAACATGTTCACGGCGGAACTTCGAAGCCGTCGAGAGTGGTCAAAAAGGGGCATGTTTTCGGTCACATGGGGGTAAGCCCTATAGTGAAAAAAAAGAGATACTCGTGACACACAAGTATTGATATTGCCGAATTGCGCGGGCATACCCCCCCCAATTAGTTGTCACACCCTCCTTCGGCACCGTGTCTTGAGCTCTAATACCGTCCGGGGAAAAACAGAAACAAAAGTGTGCGTGCTCCGCATAGTGTCTGCGGGCATCATGCCGGCACGTCGGAACTGAATTTGAGGCAGGCTGAGGCACACGCGGGCGCCTGCCGCGGGCCTGGTTTCCCTATACCTCAGCTTGGCGGAAAAATTCTAAAGGTACCCGCCAGAAAAATTCAGAACAAGTTTGCTTATATTATTTTTTCTTGTGCAGGCTTGCTGAGATTCTTCGAACTAAAAGTAAACTTGTGCAAACCCCCAGAAGAAACAACGCTAGGGCCGAGGTTGGGTCAACATCGGCTTCAGAAATACTCAGGGTGATAGTTTGTTCGAAGACGCGAGATTCCGAGTCCTCGATAGATATCGATCGACGAAACCAACGACTGCGTCATGAACTCTGAACGGAGTGCGCTCGTTAGGGGTTCCGACCCACCCTAGGGTTACCGTCACATAATGGAAGGGGATACGCGGCGGGCACTAGGAAGGCTTACGATGAAAAACAATCGGCCGTGGGTATGCACAAAACAAATAAATGACAAAAAAAAATATCTTTCCGTTTCGAACGGCAAAAAATACTTTTTTTTTCGGGTTTGGGAGAAGAGCGTCAGACACCGGCGGTGCATGGGTCCCCCTGATATCTTCGAGGCCGTCATCTACGCTCGTTTGTCTTGCCCGACACCTAGTGGGTTGGCCGTGGGCTGAGGCTATGTCGAGATCGAAGGTCTACCGTCGCACAAGCTGATTTTTATCAGCGTGTTGACAATGTGCAACGAGAAAAAAAAATCGCCGCCTGCAGTCGTTTGAAAAACAAACATACATGGAAAAATCAAACGTTTTACCTGGTATATTTTTTCCCCACAGCAACGGTTTGGGAATATCTGCGGTCGTTCCTTGTAAGGCCAGTAACTATGCAATCGGAGACATGGATTGAAAAAGGCGGTTTCCGATCGGAGACGTGTGATGTCATCTCCAATATGGTGTCCACAGTCCTCACCATGGCCTACGCGTCGAGGGCAATCTCGCAGGGACTCCCGCTGGTCGGTGTCTGTCACGAAGCCCGAGGGAAACATTGCTGTGCGGCAGGCCTAGACCGCCGTCATTGGTTCGACGATATGAAAGTGTAGGTGCTCGTTCATAGGGCGTACGTAGTGCTGCACTTCACAGCAATACGTGCTTTTTACGCAACGCAACGACAACGGCGACGGTATTCGCCAAACGTTTCCACCGTCGGTCCGTGTATGGCCTACCCCATTTGTGGCGAAGACTACTACTGTATGTCAGCAGACAACTCTTGCTTTCATCGCTCGACAGGCAGCAGCTTTGCCTTGGCACATGCCTTGACTGACGCCAAGCTACTATTACGGGGGACCATAGTTAATAGGACCAAATGTTGTTAGTAAAAATGGTTAAATATATAGGTTTTTATGTATACCACAGGCCCTATTAACTATGGTCCCCCGTAATAATATATAGGTTTTTATGTATACCACAGGCCCTATTAACTATGGTCCCCCGTAATTACGGGGGACCATAGTTAATAGGGCCTGTGGTATACATAAAAACCTATATATTATTACGGGGGACCATAGTTAATAGGGCCTGTGGTATACATAAAAACCTATATATTTAACCATTTTTACTAACAACATTTGGTCCTATTAACTATGGTCCCCCGTAATAGTAGCTTGGCGTCAGTCAAGGCATGTGCCAAGGCAAAGCTGCTGCCTGTCGAACGATGAAAGCAAGAGTTGTCTGCTGACATACAGTAGTAGTCTTCGCCACAAATGGGGTAGGCCATACACGGACCGACGGTGGAAACGTTTGGCGAATACTTACGGGGGACCATAGTTAATAGGGCCTGTGGTATACATAAAAACCTATATATTTAACCATTCATAATAACCATATTTGGTCCTACTAACTATGGTTCCCCGTAACAGGTTTGAGTGTTGAACACTCGGCCCTACACCCTTCCTTGGCAACGCACTATTTTCCTTCCTTGGTGTGCCTATCGACTTCTTTGATTTCTCGCTCCAATGTATGGGTGTGTTATTCATGTGTTGCCGCTATTTCTGCCCAGCGCCATCCAGCACCGCCGTCGACCGTGTTAATTCTCTATCCTAAAGAGAACCTACAAGCGATGTTATTATACCGTATAAAAAATCAAGGTAAAACATAGAAGAGTATCGTCAGGAACAATGAGCAGTGCAAATACTATACTAAGCGTACGGGGCAATTGTTTTTTTTTTTTTTTTCCCATCCCATTAAATTTTATTAGCTTCGCACATCTTCTTCTCTCTCTCCTTCCAACTCGTAACTCAGATCCGGGGTCACATAGCAGGCTCTTCTACCCCCTTCCCGTTACGGTACGTGCCTTCATTTTTTATCGCGAGAAGATTTTAGCCTTTTCTTCCCTCGTCGACTCGCATCGAATTGTGCCTACCCGCATATATATACGAACTGCTCGTGTGGGGCGGCCCCACTGTACAACCAGAAGACTCGCTGTCATAGCGGTCGGTCCGGTCCCCCAATCCTGTCGCAGGAAGTACTACAGGGCAAAACATCTTTGGTAGGGCACGGGACAAGACGGGACGTGTGCCTGGTGGAGTTCAGAATCGGATTGGGGTCTTGAAACCTGTGAAGGAAACGGACGATCTAAGGCGGCAGAAGGCGCATTATTACTACATGTACCTAAGGGAGGCGTTATCGCTTGATGCGGTGAGCGACCATGTCTTCCTTTCGCACCACATTGTGTCGAGGTGATGATCGGACCTGTTTTAATCCTTCTCTTTTAGAGTCTTCCCTTTTCCTCTTCTATCACAACAACTCGTGGAAGGTTTGTCCCTCAGTAACCTCCTGGGGCAAGCAGTGGTCGCGGGGAATTCCCCCCCTTCCCCCGGTACATGGATCCCTATATTTGTATCGCACATAGGGCTTCAGTATGCCCACTGGTGGTCAGGTTTCATCTATGTTTGCTGCCAACTCGCGCTCTCGCGCGTTCGGCACGGAAGAAGCTTGGAGGGCGGGGCGTTGACGCCCTGTTTGTTAAGTACTTGGGAGATACCCGTTCATTGGCCGAACACGGAGGTTTCGAGATGTTGCATTGGTCACCACGCATACGGATGTGCACCGTGAGCCCACCTGAACTCCGGACGTTGTGAGGGCTTTATTGGCTGAGGGTAGACAAGCACTCATTTATTTGACAGAAATAAATGTGAACTGCCTGTGGTCGACCCTCGATGTATGCGGCCGGCCCAGCATCAAACTTGCATCCCAGTTGCATGCACGGTTGCACACACTTGCAGGCAGCTTGCACCCAGCGTCCAAGCTGCATGCACGTTGCATGGCTTTGCTTGATATTAACCAAGTCGCAGGATAGTTTGCACGCAATTTGGTGCAACTTGCAACCAGCATCCGAGCTGCATCCATCCATGCTGCATGGGTTTGCTTGCAAAAGCCAAGTTGCGTCAGTTGTTTACGTACTCGGATGAAATTTGCACCCAGCATCCAAGCTGCATGCAAGTTGAAGGGATTTGCTACGTAGCAAAAGCCAAGATACGTCGAGGTTTAGCGCACTTGCATGCAACTGGCACCCAGCACCTAAGCTGCATGCAAGTTGCATGGCTTTGCTTGCGATTGCAAGCAAGCTTTCATTCATTTCATTAAAAACTATTTACCATTGGACTAGACTCGAATGCGGTCGGCAAAGGATAAGGTTGCGTTGTTGACCCTGCCGGTGCCTAATTACGTATCCAGGGTCAGGTCCGGATGGGATCAAGTCTGGTTGGGATCAGGTAATCAAGCGGCAGTACGCGTGTGTGTTTGACCATTGAAACTACCCGAAGCATCAGTACATTACCAATGTATGTGTATCTTCGTAAACGTTGTACCAGGTAAGCTCTACTGCATATGTTTTCCGCACCTAGACGGCGGCGGGTCAACCGACCCACGTAAGAAGACGGAATAAGGCCGCCGTATTTTGTCCTCGAGTTGAATTCGGCGTGTGTTGCTATGCTGCGCACGTTTCCCTTTTTTTGAATGAAAGTGCGTAGCATCAAAAAGCTTAACATCGAAGGCTCTTGCACGTGTCGACTATTTTCTTGCTCGCACAATGATTTCGTGATGCTCTGCTTGAGGTAGTGGTCGAGCCATATCGTAACCAACTTAGAATCGCTCTCCGGTTTTACGGACATATTACTTGGAGTGGCAACCAGACATATGGAGGCGTTCTACGATAGTGGTACGCAGGTTTCCAAAATGTGTTCCGATCGATCGGGCTCCTTAGCCCAATATCGTTGAAATATCACTAGCGTTTAAAGGTTGATTTCGTGATTTTTTTCGTGATATGCATATTACAAATAGGTGTTGGGCGTCGTTCATCTTTTGCTTATCCCTTTTTTTCTTCGAAATCCTTTTGCGTCTACATGTCTGTTCGGAAATGGAAGGACGGTCTGGGTGATCAACATGCATACTGAAAAGGTCCCCACTTTTCCGAACAGAGTGGTCGGAAAATGCACATGGGGTGGTGTGTCCGGATACCGGGATCATACATCCCGAAACAGGCATCTCGATCTCACACGCCTGCTCTACCCACATCTTGCGTGTTCTACATCCGATCTATTTGGAACCCATAAGCACCCAAGCATCCGTACATGTTTTCCGAACACGGAGAGATATCACATACACTATGGGTAACGAGTGTGGCCCGATACCGGGATGAAGTCCAAACGATCGTGACCGCCCATCTCGATCTCGCGACTGATCTGTCGACCCCTCGCCTGCTCTCTTGTTGTCCGAATCCACTCCCATGAATAAAAAACCAAGGCGGTCCTTTACTTTTGTTTTGGGCAAGAGTGTTAACAAGTACCCATAGGTACTGTAGTGTTTTTTGTCCCGATACGGGGATCAGGTCAAAACGTCCGCTACCGTATATCTCGATATCTCAGCTGATCTGCCCACCTCTTGCCTGTTCTTTTATCTGAAGCCGAGACGCCACCGGTGAGGGGGCGCCCAAACGTGGTCAGGATGCTGGGTGTTTGCAACTCCACCTTGGTCACGGAGTACTACTTCATCCGTTTTGACCAAGTCATACTGCGCCAGCAAAGAAAGCGCACACGGTGACGGCACTTGAGCGTGTTTTTCTCGCGTTCGCTGCGTTTCACTCTGCACGTAAATTGAAGGACCGTTTGTGTATAATATTCAATGTCCTAGCGGCCCTTTCGTTACCGGTGTTCGGAAGGCATTTCATTGGAACCAATTTGTTTGGGGCATTTTATGCTCTGTTCTATGCCTGGTGTATGTACGTGACCCTGGCGCATGGAGCTTTCCTAACCGTTTAACCCAACCCTGTCATGATCAGGTCAAAGGTGACATTTCGGACACATTTTGCCACAACCTTAAGGACGTCCTAACGCTTCGTGGGTTGGTGTAATTGTTATTCTTATACCCTGGTATATGAAACAGACAACAAGAAACTCCACCCAAATTGTTTCCAACCCGAATCCTTCGGCAACACCCTATTTCCGTCGAGAGCGACATAATGGGGTACCCGAAAATGCTTCGATTGCAGGGGCTCCTCACTTTAGGAACTACGCCCCCAATATATGCATATACATTTGGAAACCCCGTTGTGCTGTTCTGCGATATTTCTTGTTCTTCGCGTGTGTGGATGTACAAGTATTTATTAGAAACCCCTTTGTGCTGTTCTGCGGTATTGCTTATTCGCGTGATTCATCGGATTGACTATTTATCCGGTTGCGACGAGTTGCGAGGCATGTTTTTTTATTATTATAGAACTTTGGATAGCGTGCTGAGCTCTGCATGTGAGGAACGCCTCCGACAAACATCATTCTGTGGCGTGCGGTAGCAAGACGATTTTGAACGGAAAATATGCCAGGGATCTCGCAAACACTCTCTTCTGATTTGGCAACAAACAAAACACAGAAGTCATCCTGCGCCCCGCCACTCGAAAGGTCCATGAAACAGCCGGAGTGCGATGTCACTTTTGTCCAAAATATTCCCCAGGCAATGTTTGCTTGGTCGGTGAAAACCCGACGTACTCCGTCCCGGCATCGTAGGGATGCGAGGGTCTATGATCCTACGACTACAGGCCGTACATGATATCGGGTGCACCCCCTCCCCCCCCCCTACAAAAAAACGAGAGTGGGGAAATGAAAGCTGAAGATGGGACCCAATTGCCATCGCCTTTGATGGCACGAGCTTGGTGCTCGGTTGTGTGCCAGTCCTCCCGCTGGCTGTGTCTCCTGGATCGTGGCAACCCTTCCTTTCTCACCTACTGTTGCAGGTATTAGGAGAGAATCCTATGTTGGCGATTGTGGTGTCGCCTAGATGGCACCGCAGTCACGGCGAAATGTCGCCGTGAGGTGGGGGGCACACGGATGACCGCTGATTCGTCGTAGCCGTAGGTTCTCCTGCGGTCGCTTTGTTGAGGTGTAGACCTCCTTCTGGACTTTTAGAGGGGGAAAAAATAGTCGAAACATAACGTCACGATTTCAAGCATCGGCCACATGGAGTAAACCAGTTCGGGCTTCTGCTTGGGAAAAGGGGCGCGTGCGTCCCAAGCGCGACGGGAAAGAGATGTACGACACCCGCACACAAAGATGGTGTGGCATGTGGTAATGCTACACGCTGTTTTTAGAAGCGGGCTGATAATTTATTGTTCGATCGGTGTACTCCAGCCCCGAAAGGTCATTGAGCTCTGCTCACTGGCGTGGCCGACTACACCTGTCTTTTTTCCCCCTTCGCAACTAGTTTCTTCTTTAGGCTCATCATGGAGTTACCCCTATAAAGAGGAACGTAATCGAGTTACCCCTATAATAAGAAGAGGCTGAGAACGAAATCACGTACTGAGTAGCGCCGCCCCTTTCACGGTAACGGCTCATTGTCATGGGGAATGTAACGGGAGTGATTGTGCCGGGCACCTATTGACAGAAGACCGCAGCCAGTAGATATGCACAAATAGGCAAACGTAGATGTTCTGGACGATCGAAGCGTATCGACGAGGACGCAGATCTGTGGACTTGAACGAATGGGGCCGTAGGTGTGCAAAGAGGCGGGTAGATGCCCAAACTTGCAGAGGAATGCGAAAATTGGAGGGTAGATGCGGAAAATTGCGGGCGAATGCGCAAATTGGCGGGAGGATGCGCAAATTATCGGGTATATGCGCAAATTGGCTGGTAGAAACGCAAAAAAATGGGTGAATACGGAAACTAAAAGGTTGATGCGCAAAGGGTATGTGCGAAACAAACTACATGCGCGGTCCCGTACCGTGTATAGTGTAGCTGTAGTGTGTTGAGTGTCTGTCACACGAGTTCCTATGTCGTTTTTCACCGAGTGTGCTGGTTATGTGTTTTGCGGGTAAATGATAGATCAATGCAACGAACAAAAACTTATTCTAGTTGCGTCTGTGGCGAGCTCCTTTCTCTATCTAATCGCTGCACCTTCGCTTCTTCTTATTATAAGGGTGCCCGTGGCGCGCTTGTTTTTCTTCGAAGTTGCTGCATTCGTTTTTTTTTAAAGAGGTGCGTCCGTGGCGAGCTCCTTTTCACTTCTCAGTCACTGCACATTGAGTAGTTTGGCTTATAACGGCAGAAGTTGGTCGTAGTGTAGTTGTTTTGGTTGGAGTAGGTTTTGTTTCTTGAGCAGCAGTATGAGCTACTTTTCTCGCGCCATTATGCGGGTGGGGGGGCGAGGGTAGGAGGCGTGATGTAGCAATACCCCCCTAGCGCGGTTGTTGCCTTGGGTCGGGGGAAGGGGAGGGGGTACTCATTATCATGCATGGTTGTAGTCGTGAGACCATAGACTCTCGTATCCCTACAATTCCAGGATGGAGCACGTCGGATTTTTATAGGCCAGGCAGACATTGCTTGCACCAAGCGCCAAGCGCCGTGAGGTGTTGGGCGAGTCGTATGAAGAGTGAGCTGCACCCTACTGATAAAAATAACCACTTTTGAGGCGGGTATTCTTGCGCATGGATGACAGCGTCAATGAATTAATTTCATTCCTGGCGTGGCCACTTTCAGAGACAGCATATGGATTTGACTATGTATCTGCCTCGTGGGTGCCTTATCAACTACGCACTACGTCATACATACAAGCATCCCCCTTGTGCGGAGGGAACGTTCTCTTCCATCCAGCGGAGGAAAAAATCGGTGGTGAGCTGTCCAGAGTGTGGCGCGATGAGCCACGGCGGGGTTCCACGTGACACACCCGTATAGAATGGTCTTCGTTCTCTCGGCTTTGAGCATCCGTACTTTGAGCGGGAGCGGTGCGGTGGACTGGTCTCACAGTGGCAAACTATACCGTCTGTAACTTAGGTTGGCCAGCAGCTTGATTCTAGCAGTATGGTCGTTGTTCTCCCACACAGTTGCCCCAAGGTACACACACTTCGTTGTCTGCTTGTACACCTGACCGGCTGCCCCGGTAACAAAAGTGACCCTGTGCACACGTTTCATCCTCACACACATGTTCTCTGTCTCGGGTTCCAAACCTTTCAATCCGAACGAGCCACAAACTGCAACGATATCTGTCATCATCGTTCGCAAGGTTGTTCCTCCATCTGGACACGATGCCCGCGTCGTCTGCATATATATACAGCATTCTCCAGATCGGTTGCGGCTTCGCCACAGTCTCCTGTGGGGTTTGTCTAGCCCTTTCTCCGGCCCTCCTCCCTCCCCGACCCCTCTCCTTCACATACTTCGCCTTGGTGCACGTGTACGCATGTCGGTCTGCGTTTCGCGCAAAAATACGTTTGACTTCGAATCGGTGCGTCTCCATAATATGGTAAGTGCATTGTGTATGTATGTCTCGGTATAGTCTGTGACCGCACTGAGCAGGGTGAAGTGAAGAATCAGCGCGAAATCGCATCTATCTGCTGAATGTGGATGGGTACAGACAGACAGAGAGGACTCATTTAACGCCTTGCGGGCTTAACCCTTTTAGAACCGCAGTCCCGTTTTGGAGACAAAATACTTGGAATTTGACTGGTTTGTCCCCAAAAACGGGACTCCAGTACTAAAGGGGTTAAGATGGGAAAAGCTGACGATCATGACTGAAGACGAGATTTCAACTTCGGCCTCCATGTGCTTCTTATTTTTATTGCCCAACCTGCAAATCCCCCGTGGAGTCACTCGACGCGGACGCCCCATCATCCTACTCGTCGTGGTGCTGCGCGCTTGGTCCATAGACGATGCTTGTTAAACAAGATCGCAGCCCCGCCGCTTTTTAGCGGTATACATGGGTTCCATTAATGTGAAGAGTGCAAATGCTCACACATACTAGGTACCGCCGAGCCTCGGATGATGATGGGCTGCAGAGCTGCAAAAACAACCATCGAAGTAGTTCGCCGGATCAAGCAAAGAGAGGGCACGAACTTGCTAAGCAACAACACCCGCTGCTATTAATAGTACTCGTACACAGCGTGGTGAAGAATACGGAGAATGCTGTGTCATTCGCGCCTCAGAATCGACCGCCCCTACTACTCTCGTCTCTCCCCCGATGCTACGTACCCACCTACCATGGTTGGTCTACAGTGGAAACCCTACTACTGCCGTACTACTACATACAGTGGAAACCCCACGGACATGGCATTCGTGTTGGTGGTCTTCGGGACCGTATTCCCGAGGCAGGGCGTTTCCCTTTGTGCGTTCAGAGGTGGCGGACGCGAATCGAGCGACAATATAGTGATGGGTACGGCCGGGTACGAGCAAGGTTTCACCGTCAAATTGGGGTTGGGCCTATCGTGAAGGCAACAAACACGTTCGTGAACAGAGAAGTTGATTTATCCTGTCGAGCCCGAGCAAAAACCGTGAAGCGTCGTTGAAAATGGGAACTCGGGATTGGTACTTACAGTAGGCACGAAGTTCGCCGTGCAGAAATATTTTTCACCATCTGATCATCACAGGTCAGTACACGTGCACTAAAACACGATAATATAGTATACATACCAGGTGCTGCATCGATCGACGGCTCGTAGACTACTACCTGGTAGACGACACAGTAGTAGGCCAGCTTGGTGGAAGCTATGCACCAGGGAGTATGTATGTATACAACCTACTGACAGAAAGAGGTACTGCAGTAAAACTCGTTTTGTATACGGTACGTAACAAATGTACAGCCAGATACTGTAGGTTTCAGAAGGAGTATAATAATACCAGGTAAGTAACAAGGAGAAAAAAGTGCCCACATACATACATACTTGTAGCGCATTCTACTCTACCACAGTACGTAAACAATGTGGCTGGGCACTGGCAGACTCAGTTAGTAGCGGGTGATATTGTGTACAAAATCAATCAGTATATAAGGTGGATTGCAGCAGCAGTACACTGGTCACGCTTGGCCAATCGCCCGCCCCCCCAAGTGGTCAGGGGGGGGCGCTGAAGGCGCCCTAGGAACAAACAAATAAACAAAACGCGTTCTAGCTTCATTTCCCGATATAGTCCGGGCTATAAACTGCATTATTAGCGGGGGTGTAACCGCGGTCATCGGCACAGACAGAAAACAATGCTAAAAGATCGAGGAAAACGCGGGCAACGTGTGGCGATGATGTGGCGATCTTCCTCTCTCCTCCCGAACCGCATTTGGTGGGTTTCCTTATTATTTGGCACCTGGTACATACTGATAAATGTATTTTTTGACGCGTTTCTTACAAGTTCGGACGCGTCGTAAGATGAAACCGTATACTACTGGCGAATATAATACTGGTCGACTCGATCATCGGTATAGATTACTACAACAGTTAACAGCAGTAACAACTGCCAATGGTTTATTGCTGCCAGTACATACTGTACCAGTGCCCAGCCCTACTACTGTAGTAAACATGTACTTCGTATGTATACGATTGGTGAGACATTTGCAAGCCGATACCAGGTACCATCAGGTATATGGATATATATCCTGCCGTTTGTCTTAATGATTTTTCAGGCAGCGGTACGAAGATAGTACTCGTATCAAGCTGCAAGACAGAATAAGAAGCTGCAACTAACTAAAAAAGCAACTCCGGGGTGGGTGTTGAGAGCCCAGAGAGTAAATCGAGACGTGTCCTTTCAAGTACGAAGAATGCAGCTGCTCCTACTCCTGTAGATACTGCTAATAATAAGTAAGCTGTATGCAGCGTGGTGTGGGCGTCAAAAAATCACGCTGCGTTTGAGTCTCGACTCCGATGCTATTTTTACCGGGTACGAAACAAGCAGAACGGACAGCCGCCATGTATGTTCCGACTGTAAAAACGATTATTACGGGGGACCATAGTTAATAGGACCTATGGTATACATAAAAACCTATATATTTGACCATTTTTACTAACAATATTTGGTCCTACTAACTATGGTCCCCCGTAAATATTATTAATAAGTAATACTGGTAGCTCGTATTATATGATACCTGGTACCTGGGTACCACACAGCACAGACAGAGCAGACACCAGGACCTGGTGCGCGTGTGAAATAATAAATAATGTCAAGCTTTTTTATCACATATTTTCATATCTTCGTCACGAAGTAAGTGTATCTTGAAAGATCCGTCTGTGGCATTTCGAAAATTTAAATTTCAAATTTCAGATCCAAAAACAAACAGGTGAGGTGAGGGGGGGCAACCGCCGTCTCTCATACCCTGCTGTGACGTGTCAGCCTGGGGACGGAAGCACCATCAAAGGCGAAGTGGCTTGGGAGCCCGATAAAGGACCTCGAACGCGAACAACCGTAAATACTGTACTGCTGGTGAAAGCTCGTGGGTGGTCGTGGGTTACCCGCGGACAAAGCTCCACCGCCGACAGGAGAGTCTGAGAGAAGAAGAGGTGTGTGTGACGCACATGGAATCGCTCGAGGATGGCACTGGCAGCCACAGCACCAGGGGCTCCGCTATCACCGGCGTCAAGAAGATCACCGGGGTCATCGGAGTCATCGTCGTTGCCCTCAGCTTCATCTTCTTCGGCACAAGAGCAGAGCCCGGCGCCGGTGGCTTCACTGCTGATGATGTTGTTGTCGGCGCTGGTGCTGCTGCTGGTGGTCTAAGACGGCTTGCAGTGTTCGACCAAACGGCTCGTTGGATGGATCCAGCATCCTTCAGGGGGAGGAGACGACGCGGGAATATAGTCTCGGCCTGCGGACACCGTTTGGAGCGGTGCAGGCTTAAGCAGCGCCCCGGTGCAATCATGTGAGTTCAAAAGTCGTATGCAAGTAAAGGGTGTCCGTGCGGAGTACCACCACTGCTGTAGATCCCGAATAGAGCTCAATGAAGAAGCAGTAGTAGTAGTGGTGATACGGCAGCACAGGTACGGATGGTACGTGAATAAGCTAGACTAGTGGGGGGAAACAGCGGAAGATACGAGCAGGTCCTCAAAGTCGTGTGTGCCCGCCCCGCAAGGATGGGAAAAAACAAGTCAAGAAATGAATTAGCTTGAAACGAAAACAAATGCTTGCTTGCTGTCGTCGTTGACTTACCCCACCACGGGCGGGAATACGCAATGCGTGGAGCTGGAGGCCCGTGTGCGCTGTATTGGTTCAAGATTAGACCCTGCGCTGAATCGAGCGGTGGTACAGCAGTTATTTTGTTGGCGAAAAAACGAGTAGATACCCAAACGCCACACACGCTCCCTCTGAAGCAGAGAGAGCGTCCAGCACAACATATTTTAAATCTACGAAATATTGCAAGTACCAGCTTGGGTGAACCAAAAAACGCGTTTGCTGCGCGGCTGATGAAGCCCACGGGCTGGAGACGGTCGTACGCGAGCGGAAGACCGGGTGCCGTACTCGCTAGGAGTAGTAGAGCATGCGCTGGGCTCAGATGAACCACGTGTGTAGTTGGTGTGGAGGTAGATCCTCATCAACCTCACGTTCTCCCAGGTCAAACAAAATTCCATAGCCATCTACGAGAATAGACGGCCTTGAAACGCAAAAGTTGAAACCTGTTGATTCGTGGTCGTTGATAAACTCGAACACGACGGGCGCTCTGCTTAGTTAGAGAGGGGTCGCAGCTAACTGGTCGTTTATCCTACGCACCTATCGCCTGCATGCTGCGGCAAGTCCGTGGCACCCAACCCACCCGATGACACCTGATATCTAACTGTTAGGAAGTTATGCACCACATCATGAGGAACACAGGTTGCAAAGATATACCGAGCAAGATACTCGACGAGTATATTATACTCGTGTGATGACTGCTGCTGTACAAGGAAGAAGCGAATGGAAAATATTGTACCGAAAAACAGAGTTTTTTTTTGTCAACGCGGGAGCTTCTTCAAGTACTCCCGCTGCTCTGTAAGCTCTGTAAATTGACGAACGTCGTTGTTTTCCTCTGGCTCTCTGATAGCTCTAGGTACGAGAGTACGGCTGCTGCTGCTGCTGCTGCTGCTGCTGCTGCTGCTGCTGCTGCTGCTGCTGCTGCTGCTGCTGCTGCTGCTGCTGCTGCTGCTGCTGCTGCTGCTGCTGCTGCTGCTGCTGCTGCTGCTGCTGCTGCTGCTGCTGCTGCTGCTGCTGCTGCTGCTGCTGCTGCTGCTGCTGCTGCTGCTGCTGCTGCTGCTGCTGCTGCTGCTGCTGCTGCTGCTGCTGCTGCTGCTGCTGCTGCTGCTGCTGCTGCTGCTGCTGCTGCTGCTGCTGCTGTTGTTGTCGTTGTTCGTTGATGTTCCGGTTGTTGTTTCTGTTGTTCGTTGATGTTCCGGTTGTTGTTGCTGTTGTTGTACCTGGGGTACAGCAGTACAAGAGTAGTTGTTGCTGTGAGTTTCCTCTTTTTGCTACCGATGTCAACGGTTCCCAAATTTCGAAGCTTGCTCCGGCCGATGCGAGCCTCTATTCAAGCTAGCGGGTGCACGAACGGAGCAATCCCATCGCGTCAGCTATTAACAGCGGATGCGAGTGCACACATGCCCGATTGTGCTTGCCTCCTGCCCGTTCCGTCATCGAGACTTCATGGAATGGAAACCAGAGAAGTTCAAAATTGGAAATTCGGCATTCAAAATTTGAAAAAAAAATACCCCATATGCATCTGGTATCTCGAGCCTGTTGTGGGGCGGAACCATTTTATAAAATTATGAAATACCAGGGTACGTCAGCTGTGACTTCGACTGATTAAATAGTTGATGATACTCAACGTTGCGAGCTGCGTGATGAGTCTCGTCTATATATCCCATTTGTTACAGAATTTTTTACAAATTGTGTACCCTGGTATGACAAACCGTTCGCGCGTATTCTATCTGTATTTGTAGCACGAGGTGGGAGCAAAGAGGTCCGGGCGAAATCAGGGCTCCAAGTGGGAGCAGGATCGATAACACCGTCGACCTGTGGAATTATCGTACAGGCTCGCGGCTACACGTATTTTTAGTCCTTGTCCCCTGTATGCTGTTTTTGTTCTGAGAGATAGATGTCAATACGCACATGCATGCATGCGCGTACATGCCGTACGCCTCATGTTGGGTTCTTCTCCTCCACGGCGGAGAGCAGCTTTCAAGCTCCAAAGCCAACCCTTCCGTAGACTGGAGACTGGAGGCAAAATATTAGGAGATACCTGGTAGTTCCTTTTCCACTCGCCACACTATGCACAATATACCGCATCAGAGTTCCCTCTATAGAGCCGGTAGCGGCAACCGACGCTACTCCACACACTACCGCAATGGCGGATCCCATCTGTGCCAAGCGACGCAGTCACTATGGTGGGCAACCGGCCCTACGTACGTTCTTGACCGGCACTATAGAGGGGCCACTACTACTGTAATATTAAGATAACCGGTCTGCCACAGCCTATGCCTTCCCCTGTACTGTGTGCCCTCTAAATGGTGCACCGGTACAACCAACCGTTACTCGCGCATTGAACAGAACAACGGTGCACCACTTTGTCCTGAAAGGCAAGGGCCATGCAATAGTGTTTTCCCCCTTCGGCACTGTACCCCGTTTCGGACGCGTATTACTTGGAGTTTGACTGAGATATGTGGCATGCGATCCCTTATTCGTCGGAGATCTGAAGATGCTTCGTAGGAGGCTGGTCGGCCGATTGGAACGTGTTGAAGACGTGTCATAAACGGGTCTCTGTTTGGTCTTCTTAACCGCTTTAGTACTGCAGTCCCGCTGTGGGGACAAACCATTCAGATTGTAAGTAGTTTGTCTCCAGAGCGGGACTGCACTCCTAAGACGGTTGCCCTTCTAGGACTGTAGTCCCGTGGAAGAGATAAAACGCTTTGAAAAAAAGTCATATGTGGGTCTATGTGGAGTGCGATACTAAAAGGGTCAACCCTCATTGTGGAGACGCGATTCCGTTCGCCCCCTTCCTTCCCCCCTCCTCCCAGCCTCGCAAGCGGTCATCGTTAGTTAGGATGCAGCTCACCCTCATGCGGCTCGCCGGACACCTCACGGTGCTTCGCGCTTGGTGCAAGCAATGTCTGCCTGGTCGATGAAAACCCGACGTGCTCCGTCCCAGCATTTTTGTTGGAAGACGCGGATTTATGGCCATACGACTAAGCCCATGCATGATATCGAGTACACCCCCCCCCGCTCCCCCCCCCACCGACAAGCCTAAGCCCGCCAAAGTCGGCGCCGACCACTCGCTCACCCGTTATCACGACGCGAAGCCGGGCTCTTGCGGGCGAAGGCACACGGCACCCGAACCGGTCTGAACTCAAGCAACACGAGATTACGCCGCACCAGCCCCCCCACACCTCCCTCGCCCGTTCTGATACGAGTGCGCGCGGTCGGGGCGCAAGATGGCCTGTTTTTCCCTGTGTGTGCCCGCTCCCATGCTCAAGTCGAGAGGCGGGACGGATACCCCCCAGGCCGGCGTTTCCGCGAACCCATACTACAGCAACCCAAGCCATACGACAGAACTTGGCCCCCGGGTTAGATTCAGTTTTATGTGTACAAATACCTAGTGCCTGGTACGTACACAGTTGGAGGTTATTCTAGTCATTTTTCGGTGCCGCTTTGTATTACCGATATAATCTTCGTGTCCCAGCCTCACCCCTCTCTCTCGCCCTATATTCACCAGTCGACCGAGAAACGCATCCCAAGGAGTGTACAACCTATGTAGTCAGTTCTTCCTTCCCGAGACAAATGCATTGCGGCACATCTCATTGAAAATGCCATGTCAAGGCCCATGGGCCTTCACGGTATTTCGTGCCGCTGTCCTTCCACTGTCTGTCATGGTGCCCATGACAACACCCCCATGGGGCACTGCCGCGGCTGTCATGGGTTCCCGTGGCGACACCCCATGGCGCTACGATGGCAGCACATGACATTTCATTGGGCTTTCGTGGGCTTCCATGGCAGCACATGGAAATTCGTTGGGCTGTCGTGGGCTTCCATGGCAGTGTCACGATAGCACAGTACCATGATGGCAGAGCAGTGTCATGGACTTTGGTGAGACTGCTTCCATGGCACCGACCGTCATGGCATCGCCATGAAACATGAACACTTCCCGATCAGTGCCGTCGTAGGCGCCCCCCTTGCACAACGGTGTGGGCGCCAAGCAATCATTGTGGAGATATTGCACAATGTAGCACCCCATTCGTCGACACATTCTAGTGGGGTTTACTATAGACAAGGTTCAATCGAGGTATCCACAAGTAGTTTGTTGCGCCCACCTTGTGCAGGGGGGGGGGGGGATCCCGGTCACCTGTATTAGGACCTCCCACAGCACTGCCATGGTTAACAATAAAGTTGTGCTCCCATGGGTATCTCATCTCGAAAGAGAAGCGTGATCAATGGTCAAATGACTAAGACAGGCAACAGATGAGTACGCTATGAGTACGCTACCCCCCCCCCCCCCCCCTCATGGTGCGGCCGTGGTAGGGCCTTGGCTGTACCACGACGAGCCACGAAAGCTCATGGTGTAGTGCACGATGAGTGTCATCAAGGTCCGTGGGAGTGTCGTGGCGTGCCCAAGGTGGTCAATGATAGTCCCCATGACAGTGTCATATATGTAAAGTAGTATCATGAAGGCCCACCGAGGCCTCTTGCCCGTTTGCGGCTTGAACCAAACGAGGCCAAGCTATGATAGCGCAGGCGTATTCTGGGAACAAGACCCGACTGGCGGTGCTACTCAGCTGAGAAACTGCCCGGTATATTTATCCCACTTGTGTCTGCATCATTATTTTGGTTAGCACCTATATATAGCCCATGTAAGACCCTGTTCATTCCAGCATACCAGGTACACGTTTTCGCAAAATGAGGCGTTCTACGAAAGAGGTCCACCCTAAACAATCTGAGACTCCTCACATTAGGATCTCCATACCTCACCCCACGACTGAATTCAGCAAAAAGAAAATAGTATCCCGATGAATAAACCCATGACCCCAAGTATAGTAAAAGGTCATTTGTCGAAACAAGATTGGCATTCCGACAATTTGGGGTTATGGGAGTCCGTCAATCAGAAAGCATTTTAGTGGAAATGTGTCACCTCTATAGTAGAACGCGTCAAAGGTCGGTTCCGAGCATGAAGGAAGTGAGGACCTACTCATATCGTAGCACGCCTCCACGATGGTAGGCATTGGAAAAGCTTAAAGTCCATGACAGGCACATGTGGCAGGACCCTGGCAGTGCCATGAAAGCACCATTCTACTGGCAGAGCCACGGCAGTTCATGGCGTGTCCTGGTAGCTATTGCCGCCAACTGGCGGTTATTGCAGCAACGACTCCATGGAAGTGCAGTCACGGGGCGTGCCATGGCGGTCCATGGCCATGGAACCTGCCCTGGGATTTCTTAGCAATGTCCTGTCATAGACATGGCAGTTCCATGGCAGTGCCCATGGCTGGATACGGCGCTACGGCAGAGCTATAAACGGCGATGGCACTACCAAGGAGGCCCATGGCAGTGTCATGGAAAGTACCAAGGAGGCCCATGGCAGTGTCATGGAAAGCTCATACACTGTGCATCCTTGCTCTTGCTTGCCTATACATTTGTACCCTTCTCCGCCTAAAAATACCCCTCCGGTAGAATCTAGCTGCATGGAATGTGATGAGGTCGTCAGGTAAAGCAAGCGTCCGACCACATCCGCACCCTATCCCCCACATCCTACCCCGTACCCCCCGCCTCCCACACTCAACAACCCATAACCCCCAACCCACAACCCTCTCCTCATACCGCGCACCTCGCACCCACCCAACCACCCACCTACCACCACCGACCACCGACCCCCCACGACCCATCCACCCATCCACCCACCACCCGCACACCCCACATCCTGCAAATCACGCCTACCCCCCATCCTCCACCCTTCACATCTCACCCCGCACCCCACATCCCGCACCCACACCTCACCACCTACCACCCGTCACCCGCCACCCACCACCAACCCACCACCCATCACCCATCACCCGTCACCCGTCACTCACCACCAACCCACCACGCACCACCCATCCACCCACCGCCCACGACCCCTACCCACCACTAACCCGTACCGTTGGTTTTGTCCGTCGGATTTCCTGTGACACAGGACCGCGGAGCAGCTCTACCGTCCACCATCATCACCATCAGCATGGTCGTCATCACCATCATTATCGCCATCGTGGGTTCCCTCGCCCCTCAGGGGTGGTCAGTGGGTAACCCGATGTCATTGCCAAGATTTCTAATTGTATGATACTACCGTAGGGATTCTTGAATCTCCGCATCTTGGCAGCATTATTCGGGGGGGGGCGGGGGGGGTTGTATTAATATGGGCAAGGTGAGACCTTTGAACAGTGTTGTAATAGAACCTTTTCCATGTTTGACGTTCACTGGACTCTACTGTAGTTTACGTCTACATGTGGATGGTATGATCGGAACAAGCGCTGCAACAACGTCAGGCGCCAAATGTAATAATAGTAATAACAATGATAGTATTAACAATAGGTGGCAGGGTTTAGATAGTTTGGTGGAAGGGGTGAGGCTTCTGGAGACCATTGGAAGTGGGGTAGTGGGATCGTGGTGAATACGTGTAGTACAAGAGACTTGAGTGCAGTGCAGGCATCTCACGAGGTGCACAAAAACGGCGTGAGGAGTGCGACCGAGTCAGGGTCAATTTTCCCCTCGCCGCACGAGGCTCGGTTGTTTCAGGGTCCTAACAAATGAGGCGTCAATGACCGAAACAAACTACAGTATATTTCTGCCGTGTAGGGGTCAGAGGACGTACTACTAGTACTACTCCGAGCAGCTCGAAACGGCCGGGGACAACGCGGTGGCATGTACGTACACTATACGCTCAATGTAGCCCCAGCTTGGGGGGGGGGGGGGGGGGTCCCTCTGTGTACTTTGAGAGCCGCAAGCCATGTATTTACAGTGCGGTAAAGGCTGGGGGGGCGGCGTCACTCTGTGGCGCATAGAACCATGCCTTTGCAGGCGGTAGAGGGGAGTACTTTTGGCACCCACCAATGGTTGGGTCTCCTCCTCTGAGAAACTACAGAGCCCAAGAGATATATTTGGGATCCAGCTTTTTGTGTTTCACTCTACCAGATTATTCCTATCATATCACTGCATGCACACCCAGCCCATTAGATTGTTCGTTGACTCGGATTACGCGACTAAAAACTGGTTTGTTTGTTTGTTTTTTCCCGAAAACATCCGTGCTTTCCTTGGGTAAGACCTCGTGTGGGGAGCAGCCTCAGACATAGGAGAGGTACCTCTGTCGCCGAGCACGCGTCCTTACGGGCGCTTGCAGCTCATGTACCTCTCTTCCGTTACTAGTCTCACCTTATCGCTTGACCAATACGGGACGAAACCAGATGGGCACGAGCTATGCTACTTCTGCAGGGCTGGTGGGCCAAACACTCTCTTATGGACGAGGACCGTGAGCTACGGAATTTCCCCCAAGACGTTGGCAATCCCGGTTGTGGTGTTCTTCACTTGTATTGTAGTTTGTAGCAGTATGTATTAATAGTAGTATGGCAGTATTCGTATTTTGCCTATAGCAATGGTGGTTGGTTTGATTTGTTAGCCCGACATGGTTGGTGTTATTGGTAGTTTATGGTTGATGTGGTTGTGAGCATGGTTGATGAGATTATGAGCCTGTGGTTGATGGGATAGTGCGGATATGGTTGATGCACTAGTTAGCATGGTTGATGGTATCGTTCGCCTACTATGTTTGGCGGCATTGTCCTCCTATGGTTGATGAAAATTAGAATCTATGGTTGGTGTGTCTGTTGGCTTATACGTAATGGTGGATGTGACTGTTTGGCCAATCTATGGTAGATGAGATGGTTTAATCGTGTTGCGTGTACAGCAACCAAAAGTGTCGTCTGGCAGTCGGTTCTCCATCGAGGTGCTGAGCTCTTAGGGGTGTAGGTCCACACCTGACATTGTTTACCCCCCTATCGAACCACGGCATGGCGGTCACCTACCACGCACCACACGCGCGCGCCGCCCATAAGCCACACGCGTTGCGTACGTAGTGACAATAAGCAGGTTTCGAGCCCTGGTGTGTAGCTTCTTCTCTCGCTAGAGGAGGGTTAGAATTTTCGCGCAATTTCAGCGCCCTACCTCCCCCTGGTCAAGGATATCAGGAGCCATGTGAAGCCACGCAAAATGTGCGTTGTCAAGGGCGAAGGGCCGAAGGTTCCACCCTAAAACCTAGTAGTTTGGTGCCCGTCAAGGCATGTCGGTCAAGGCAAAGTCGCTGTCTGTCAAAAGGGTTGAAGTGCTGTCTCCTATTATACTATTAATAGTGAGAGTAGATGTGGCATGCCAAGCGATTATTTATGACAGGTCGTGAAACCCGTTCCCTATGCTGCATAGGACGGCGGTTTAGTATTATTGGCCTATTGGTACCTACTGCACACCAATGGCAAATGCTATTTTCGGGTGTCTTTCAAGGTTGAAGAATAGCTGCACCCTGTATATCGTTTCGACTCGAGCCATCCATGTGCTAAACGCGTGCGGCATAGGCCCTGGGGGGTACCTACGTTTTGGTTATTCAGGTTCCTGACATGGGGAGCTCTGTACCTCACCCCGAAAACACCCGAATTTTCCCACACAGCACTTACTTACTATTCGCGCAACGTACTACTGCAGCAGTAGAACCGGTTATATTTGGTGCCAGTTTTCCAGGGTTCGATTCGTGTTTCCAGGCGGGAGTGAAGTGTCACCGCACAGGGACTACTTGCTGTTGTATCTCGGTAGTTTTTTTTTTTGTTTCGAGCCATCCCACAGTAGGGGTGCACCAGAAATTCCTGAGCCCCTTGCATTATTAGGAGTTCAATATCTCACCCGATACAATGTTTTGAGAAAATTCGTTCGTGCCACCCGACTGGCACTTGTATGCGCTAGTCCTAAAACGATTATACGAGTAACGTTTTCATCTTAACTGGTAGTTCCTCACGTGAGGAACTCAATTGGTCCGGAACCTTTGGCCCAAAACGTGCAACCCCTACCGTGGGGTGACTCTTTCATCCTACGTGATATCTTCGCCGTCATTTCATCTCTGCCCCTCTTACTGTATGCCGTGTCCTACTACTACTGTAGTCGTGAAGTAGATACGGGGTCACATGGCAGGTTCTTGTCTCCTCGTCCCAGGTCAATGGTCACATGACTAAGGCAGGCAACAAATGAGTACACCCCCCCACATACACCCCTATGCGAGGGTCTATGGTCATACGACTACGGCCATGCATGATACTGAGCACAACCCCGACCCCCCCCCCCCATCAGCTACGGCACAAATCAAGCCTACTTTGGTTGGAGCGAGCGAGAGAGCCATGAATGTGAGTAGAGAGGGGGGCTTGCATCCCCACAATCAATGCTGAGACGGAACAGGTAGGATTGTCACCAGTCGGGCAGATATAGCTTGCACCTCAGGCCCAAAGCGCCGTGAGGTGTTGGGCGAATCGCATGAAAGATCAGCAGCCACGGTGGGGGTATAGCTGTAGAACAACTAACTGCTACTACTCGTAGAAGCAGCAGCAGCACTGCTGTGATCCACAGTATGATGGTTTGTCTCAGCGGATTTGTATGTACAGTGTGTTTGTGCCTAGAGCCGATGCCTTTCGCGTGGCGATTTGATATATCTTTCAGCCGCCCCTCCCCCCTCCCCCGACTCCCCCATCCTACCTCGTACCTGGTAATACCCCCCGCCGCGCTGTTATACTCTATAGTCCGTGGGGTTTCAGCCAACTTTGCCCGAACTATAACGCTCTCGCATATTCGCGAACGCGAGCTCTCTCTAAGACTCGAGGAAAAAATCCTATGCATGACGCACACCACTCGTATTTTGGAACCCGCCACATCAGCGCAACCACACCAGCGAGGATAACAACACAGTCTACACCAGGCATACCGTTCAACGAAAGGCCTTGTGGGGTCACCTTCATCGCCGTCTTCTACTCTTCTAATGAAGCCCTCTCGCACAAGTTCACATCACACCGCGTGACTTTTGCGTTCGCCTCGATTTATGGGCAGGGTCTTGTGTCTCGTCTGACGGTCGTCAGCATAACAAGCGAACCTACGCGTATGTACATACATGCCACCAATCAGCTACGAGCAGGTAGGTAGAAACACGCTATGATACCTGTGGTATTAGACCAAACTTACTGTACTGTGTATATATATAAGCATGTAAATAAATACAATAATAACGGTCCCTTTTTAAGGGCAGTATCGGGTTGTTGTGCCAACAATACCGGCCCTACTGTATACTGGTATATATAGCGGCAACCGGCACTAATTACCCCGCACACTGCCACCCCACACTGACTGGTCGATCCCATCTATCTATCTATCTGTGCCAAGCGATTTCGCGGGTACTATTTATTAAAGTAACCGACAGCCGGCGGCTCTCAGCTAGCACTATATATAGTAGAGAGATTACACTTCTTATACTACTACTGCTGCTGTTGTACGTAGTTTTAACACATGTATACACACAAGCACAATCTTTGTCAACTTAGTATATGTTGATTCATTCATGGCGAATGCTCTCTCTCTGCTGGAATATTACCACCGTCCTCGCAGTCAGCGTTATTTGTCTGAACCTTTTGCGACCATTCTCTCACCATATATATGTATAATACTATTAATAACTACTGTGTATATAATATGCCCGTGTGTACGTGTGTATGCATGTGGTATTCCGGCGGCCAGTCTCACACGTAAAACGCCATCACCCCGGGGAGGGACATTAATCGCGGGCCTTCATTACTTAAAAAATAACGGAATATATAATATGTGCACACAATGCACAACAAATTTAAATATATCGTCCACCCACGGTGTGATTCAATGGTCGTTGTTGTTTTCCACGCCTGGGACACACACCAATCATTGATCTACATAAAATATTTCAGGCCAGACGTATGGAACCCCTCATATGTATTATCATACATACCTGGCCACCGTTATATACCGGGTGGGAAGGCCATATATTAAAATATGTGCATATATATACTGCGCATAGATAACGGTGTATCGCAAACGCACGGTGTATGGGCGGCACAGCGTTGTAACGATGGGATCTGTGCACGTAGTTTGTTGTATGCCTGGTATACGTTCGGACTACTGTGTGCTCACAGCTCATGAGGGAAAAATAGACAACATTATTATTAGTATTACACTTGTACGTACGTATAAAGTATAAGGCATCTCGTACTGAAGCCAGGGAAATCGGCTTATCCACTCCCGCCGGAAAACAAAACTTTGAGCGCAATCCACGTGTTTCAGAATGCACGTATCGCGCCGAGACCTAGACCAATGTGTCCGGCCGCGTTTCCCGGGTCCTTGTACATACTGGTTTGCCGAAAAGTGCTCGTACGAAGAGAAAAGTGGGCAAAAGTACGAAAAATAGACAAACATGCGTACCAGGTATACTTTGAAGTACATAAATTTTAAATAGGGGAATAAGAGCCTCCCCCGCCCCCACGGCGGCACACAGGTCCCCGCCCCCACGGCGGCACACAGGTCCACCACAACACAGAGTGAGCGAAATGTGTTCTAAGGATTGCCCTGGGCTGGGTAATTGATCGATATTTTACCCCTATAGCTCAGTAGGTAACACCTTCACGTTTGACGTCGTCCAGGTCACGGGGTCAAACCTCACTTCGGACGTTTCTTTTTAGAAACGCTTGCGCGTGTGTAAAAACACATCTATCTCCCTGGTTCCCCAGGTAATGATCCGAAGCGGGTAGGCCAGCGTACAGGCGTATATACGGTTCCGACGCCCCAAAGATCCCGCCGTTCAGAGGAGGGGAGAGCGTTGTTATAAGGATTACCCTGGGCTGTGGGATATCGATCTTTTACTACTCCTACAAGCTCAGTAGTAGTAGGTAACACCTTCACATAATATATGTACAAGTATGAAGCCGGCATCCCCGGTGGCTTGGTACCGGTAGGTGGTACGCATTCCTATACTTTTAATAAGATCAAATTCGTGTGTTGGTTCAAGTCTCACCGATGAGTTCCTACTCGCAAAAACTTTGATTGCATACAAATTGATCAGCGGAAAGCGCGAGAGCGTAACGTTCGATAAAAAACGGCGACCAGTGAGTGGGAATTCCAATGCTTGCTATGATATGAATCTTATATAATATGCGCGATAAAAATGTGAAGGCACGTATATACCGGGGGGGGGAAGAGACGGCACGTGTGACCACGACTTGTCCATAAGATCACCGAGGGCACAAACCTCTCGTACGGCTGGAAAGTGAAAGTGATGATGGAAAAAAAAGGTTTACGAGTACTTAGGGTTAGGGTCTGTATGTAGTTCTGAAGCACAAGCAAGTATGTGTGGAAGGCTCTTCTAAGATGTTGTGCACTGACTCGTCTGTTGTATGTTATGACACATATATTATGTATGCGCGTATTGACCAGAGTGTCCTATCGAACATCGGGCAGAGAACACCACCTTTAAGCGTATGAACCTCTTTCTCTAGGCACGTATATTTATCATCTACACTTATCCCTCGTCCCAGTAAGACAGAGCAGGGGACAGAGAACGTGGTGGTCACGTGTGGTGGCACGATCCTGGGCACATGCGCACAGATTCCGTTCTTTGCTCCCGTATAAAAACGCCATTTACGAATATGGAAACCCCGTGACGGAGACCCGTCGCCTGCTCCGCTCACGTGAGATGAGAGTTCGGGCTTTCACAGAGTTGAAAAAAACTCCTCCGTCGGCACCAAGTGGATTGGACTGCTCGCGTGGGTCCCAAGCCGCTGTCACCGTGGCTCAGTCCTGACGAGAAGCGACAGCGCGGTCCGGCCGCCGAGTTTCCTCGTGGGACAAGCCGTACCGGTCTTCAGCGACGAGCGTCTCACTGGAGAGAAAACCTGCCTCTGGGTGGGTGCGGAAGTAAAGTTCTCACTTTTTTTTTGCGCGAGCAGAGGCAGGCAGGCCCACACAGGTCTCGCGAGCCGCCTTGGGATCGCCGGAACCACGGCCCACGCGTGAAGGATCCTCTTGGAGTTGTCGGAACATCGGAGACCTGGGCTGTGCTTCGTCGACGGACCCGCCAGGCTACGTACCAGCAGTACACGTACTCAACGGAAAGCTTTTCGTAGAGGTGGGAGGATATTTTGTTTTTTTTTTATGATGGAGCAGGATAGAGCTTTGCTTCTGTCTTGCGATTGTGAGCTGGAACAGAAACTCGGTACTGATACGTACGTAAGCTTGTGGGTAAGCTTGTGGCGACTCCCAGACAGGCAAGCAGACAGGGTAGGCAAGGCAGGCTGGCCTTCGGCTGTTGGAGGGGGCCTGTCCTGTCAGCTGTGTACGACGTCTCTCTGCTAAGGCTAGATGCGGTGCAGATTACAGCCCTCACGTAGAGGGCTATCACGCCTGGGCCGGGAGGAGATATACCCCCCGAAGAGCAGCGGTGGTTCTTGTTTCCCATTTCCGTCGTCTCGCGTTTTTTTTTAATATTTTTTACTTGTTATTTTTGTTTTCTTCTCTTTGATGTGTGACGAGGAGCAGGAATCATCAGGGCTTATTCGGGGACGCAGCAAAGGCAAAACACGTCCACGACAAGCATAGCAGCAGCTAGCGGCATCAAGCGGCGGCAGCAGCAGCAGCAGCAGCAGAAGAAGAAGAAGCAGCTGCAAAAGCAGCAGTAAAAGCAGCCAGCAGCAGCAGCTGCAGTGCCAGCTGCAATACGCACGTAGCAACAGCAAAAAGCAACAGCAGGGAGCTCTGTTTCTCTCACTCTCACTCTCAGTCGCTCGGGAGCCGGCACAACAGGGACGCTTCGCTTTGAGCAACGAGCCAGCAGGCCACCATCACCACCACCAGCACCACCAGCCAGCCTAGGAGCAGGGAAGCGTCAGAATGAGCAGTGCGGGCGGTCCTGGTGATGGGACAGGGGGGGAGCAGCGGTTGGGCTCGAGAGACGGGGCAGGGATGAGGGCGACGAGCGGTCGGCCAGGCAGCCGTCAGGTGAGTTTTGAGTTTTGCTCGCATTTATTATTTTTTTGCCTACTACGAGTACTGTACTGGTACAAAAATATGAAAGGCAATTATTATTTTACCGTGTTTCATTATACCGGGTCAGCAGTCTACATCCATGTAAATAAATGAATACCGTACCGTTTTTACCCGAGAGTGTCTATCGTGATGTACCCCCGTGGTACCCTCCTATAACGTGGTCGACCCAGCGGCAAAGGCTGCCTACTGGTACGTACATACGTGCCAGTATATTGTTCACATCATACACCTGGTATGCGTATTTTTTTTTTTTTTTTTTTTTTCTCATCCCATTCATTATCTTCGCACATCTTCTCTCTCTCCTTCCAACTCGTAACTCAGATCCGGGGTCACATAGCAGGCTCTTCTACCCCCTTCCCGCTACGGTACATCATACACCTGGTATGCGTATAGGTAGTATTAAATACCAGGTAGTTTAGAGCGGCAATACGATGACTGCTGTTTGGGTCTTCATATTTTACTCTGTTTTGTCATACTCATCAGTCCCGTTTTGGAGACAAATAAATTACTTGATGTTTGAGCAGTTTGTTCCCACAGCGGTCCTTTACATTTTACATCCCGGTCAGCAGCGTGCACTATTAATAGTACAACTGGATTCGTACCAGGTACGTACGTACGTATTGTATACCAGACCGTCAACCATCACGTCCCATACCATGGTTGTATACCATGCCTATGATATCGTCTTCTTCCAAGAGTATATGTTGTATGTGGTATGTGGTACCTGGTATGTGGTATGGATACATAGCTGTGCCAAGATACATGTTTCGAGTATCGCGGTGAGAGCCTTACACGTATTATTAATATCAATAGCTAGGGCTGGGCCCTGGTAGCTCTAGTCAGTACAGCAGTATTTACTGACTGCGTCATATGCCAGTACACTCGACCCGAGCAGTGCACTGGAGGTCGCGGCGAAGCCGCGACCCCTCCCCCCCCCCGCCTGGTGAGGGGGGCCCGCCGGAGGCGCCCCCGGAGGGCCCCGCTGCAGGCGCCCTGCCGGAGGCGCGTTTTTAAGCGTTTTGGATCCACTATTAAATACCTGGTACCTGATAAGAGCTAAAAAAACGTCGTTTTCGGATAATTTCAACTGATGATATTTGGTGGTAGATTGACAAAAAACAAAAATCAAAAAGAGCAAAAGCGAGCGAAGCGCATGATGGACAGGAGCGTGCGGAAATACGGCACGCTGCAGCACGCAGCCTAGATACCGGAAATGTGGGACACGGGTTCAAAAACATGTTTGAAGTGTGCAATCCCGAATCGCTACAATTCGCGAAATCGCGGCCTCATCAGAGACGTAAATATTCACGTGCATATCCATTTAGTGAATTATATTGTTCCAAACATGATGTTTACTCAGATTCTCCTTCGCGATGTCTTAACCCTTTTAGAACTGCAGTAAGGTTTTGGGGACAAACCAGTCAAACTTCTTCAAGTAGTTTGTCCCCAAGGGTGTGCTTCGCCTCCCGCTGTGACTGCTTCAGCCGGTCCCGACTCCCTTCTCGATTGGAAGCCGAGACAACCTCCACACCAGCAGCAGCAGCAGCAGCGGCAGCAGCGGCAGCAGCAGCGGTGGCGGGGCTCGACTCCAATAAGGGCTCGGCTCTAGGTGCACCGTCAGGATCCACACAGCCCAAGCCATCAGTGGTTAAGGCGGCTTCGTCGGTCATGCTGACGGCCTCCCTCCCTCCCTGTCTCCCTTTCTCCCCTCTCTAGCTATTCTGCGTGCCCTATCTGCTATTTACGCCGTGGATTTTGAATGGTTTCCACTCTTTAATGAGGCGTTATTGTAGGGCGTACGTAAATAGTCAAATTACTGGCACCCTGGCAGCCCCCTCCGCCAGTGCAGCAGTACTGGCAGTACATGGACCAGGGCCCAACCCTATTAATAGCTGTAGCTGTTGTTGCTCTCACACTATATCTGAAGCCTCTTATTGGGCCACTTGTTATTCAGTCGGAAACTAGGATTGAAAAAGGCGGTTTCCGATCGGAGGCAAAAAATGGCATTCTTGTGCAGTTGAAAAAGCGCCTTTTCTATCCAAGATTTTTCGATTATGATTTCCAGCTGGACCAGACAGTCGGAAAAACTGAGATTTTCGACCCAACTCGCCAGTCGGATTCATGCATCGGAAATGTTAGAAAGTCCCGCCGCATCCTCGTGCGAGTATCACACCACAACACGACATACGACACAACCCCACACGACAACATCGGCGACGCTGGCTTGGCTGCTGCCACGTCTGCTGCTGCTCGGCGCGAGTCAGCGTGATACATCCTTATATACGCCCGTCAGCACAACGTGACAAGCACCCGATGGCCGCAGCGCGCGGTATCGATGACCTTTTATCAAACTGCTGTGCTGCGCTGGCTGTAGCTTTGGCAACTCTCGGAAGAAACCCAGCGCCGCGATGGCTTCGAGGACGAGATAGGGGAGAACGCCCCGCGTGTGAAAGCTCACACCACGTTGCTCGAGGAAAAAGCTAGACATGAGCATGTATTGTGTGAATGGGCGCAGGTGCTGGAAGATGAAGCCCTCTCTGACCCCACGACCGTTTCGGCGAAGCTGTTTCGAACCGACTTTCGCCTGCCCTACGTACCCTTTTTTTCTTCAAGCTGGTATTCCTATTAATAGTCAATCTATTGAAAGTCACTCCCTCAACGAACGTCTCCAGAAAAAAAAAAACACAAAAACCTGAGCCACTGTACATTCGATCCGACGGACGATAAGAAGGGTAGCTATTCACAATCAAGTCGGAAAAATAACCGATCGGAAACCGGCTTTTTTCAATCCGTGTTTCCGACTGCACAAGAAGTGGCCTTTGGACTGCAGTCCGGTTTGGGGGACAAACCAGTCGATTTTCAAGTATCTTGTCCCCACGACGGGAGGGCAGTCCTAAAAAGGTTAATAAGCAAGGAGTCCGTGGACACACAAGAGGCCCGCGGTATGTTTTAATAATGGCAGGTATTCGTAGCGTGCGCGGGGACGTGGCGACCGATCTTCGAAGGATCAAAAGATGCTGTACATACGTCGAAGTACCTGGTTGGTGTCGTATCGCTTACGTAGGCATACCCCGCCGGCTGCTCGCTTGACTCTCGTCGTGTGTGCGTGCGCTTGTCCGCTCGTTCATCGTATCGTATCATCATATCATATCATTGAGGTATGATATAATTCATACCCCGCCGGCTGCTTGCTTGACTCTCGTCGTGTGTGCGTGCGATTGTCCGCTCGTTCATCATATCGTATCATCATATCATATCATTGAGGTATGATATAATTCATACCAGGTATATGTATACTATTACGGGGGGCCATAGTTAACAGGACCAAATATTGTTAGTAAAAATGGTTAAACATATAGGTTTTTATGTATACCATAGGTCCTATTAACTATGGTCCCCCGTAGTAGCAGGACCCACGTCCGCCGCTCTTAAACCTGCACACTCCCTACGGACCGCCGCGATCGAATATTCACACACCACAGACAGATATAGTTTTTTGTTTGTTTTTTTGCCTCTGTTTTTTACTTGAGGTATTTCTTCCACTCCAGAGTTATTGGAGCCTGTCCTGCGACCACGGACTGCATTGAATTGTGAGTTAATGTGAGAACAACAACAACAAACAAAAGTATAGCGTTTTTTTTTCGGATCTTCCTAGGGCTCCAGCACCTGTGTGACCACGGACTCCTTCGTCAGAGAGGTAATGTGAGAACAACAACATTTATAGGTTTTTTCTTCTTTGTTTCGGTTCAATGTTTTGAAACTTCAGGATCCAGAACGGCCGTACCTGGTACGTGGGAGCCTTGTCCGTCCCGATTCTTCGTCCTCTTATTAATATTTCGGGGGACCATAGTTAATAGGACCAAAATATTGTTAGTAAAAATGGTTAAATTTATAGGTTTTTATGTATACCATACCTGGTAGGTCCTACTAACTATGGACCCTCGTAATAATAGGCAGATACAGAGATACACCTGGTACCAGATACCGGATTATATCCCATGTACAGATATACCAGGTACGTACAAGATGTGTGATCACAAACTAGAATACAGGCATGGAAAAATAACACATCGCAAATACCAGGTACGGTACGGTACGGTTCGGTACGGTTCGGTACGAAGGCAAGGGCTGCTGAGGGGTCACGACCCCACCCGCCTATCTGTGTATCGGGTCAAGAGGTCTTGAAAAACTTACGAGTCGGGCCGGAGCGGGACGGGTCGGGTCAGGAGGTGTTCGAAGTCTCCCCGGGTCGGTTTTTAGGTGGACCCATCCGACCCGACCCGTGAGTTTTGACCCGACCCGCGAGTTTTGGTCCCGACCCATGAACACCCCTGCAAATAAGGAATCACGAGGTGGCAATGCGAGGTCAACGTACTGGGTACGAAAACCAGAACGTACGCAAGCCCCCGTGTCAGGTGTTTCCTGATTTTGAAGCAAGCATAACGACAGCGGTCGACGTACTCGTAAAAGTCAACTATTACGGGGGACCGTAGTAAATAGGACCAAATATTGTTGATAAAAAATTGGGAAAGTATAGTTTTTTCTGTATCCTAGGTCCTATTTACTCATGTCCCCTGTAATATTGACAACTGAAGGTTTCGGTTTATCCGCCGGTCGCCAGCAACAAATGCGCCAACAGATATATATATCTCTCCTGTGGGGATTCCGGAACGATACAGGGCAAAGAAAGCTTTACCAACGCTTTCTGCACCACTACCAACTCGAATTAGACAGGAGAAGTGAGTGCATCAGCAGTCGTCGTTTTTCGTCGTGTCTTTTACAGGACGTATACGTATGAATCATAGTCTATTCGAACTTACAAATGACAACTCGTATTTTTTATGTACCATTAATAGCTGTTGCTCATAATTCCGAGTACTATGTACAATAGGCAATAGTGGTAACCGCACATGGCGTCAAGGATGGGCCCTAAGAACAATCGAACCCTTCCGCTGAAGGGAGCGTAAAGTTGTACGGGGTACGAGTAGGTACTCTTCCTCGACTCCTGGGCGAGCCTACGATGCGAACGCACGAGCCTGCGATGCGAACGCACAGACTCTTGCAGTACACCTGGTGTACTTGATTCGTTTTTTACCTCTTGGGACACCTATTTTCTAGGAACAAGAGGTGCGGTACGAACTGAGGATGATATCTATTAACCCCTTTAGAACCGCAGTCCCGTTTTGGGGACAAACTACTTGAAATTTGAGTATTTTGTCCCCAAAGCGGGACTGCGGTTCTAAAAGGGTCAATAGCACCTACTGCGGCATTACTCCTATGATGTATATACGTACCAGGTAAGGCATAAGGCATGAAGAATAAGGAGAATCTATGCAAACTTCGAATAGGAACATCGAGGGGTAGAACCTGCATTTCGTGTGCAGGAGCATACCTGTAATATATACGCAGGAACATACCTTTTAATAGTACCGGTAGCTTTTGTAGAGGACCAAAGAAAGATCGAATGCAAATCGAGACGCGCTTACTTTGCCTTTCTCGTGTGTTGGCGCACCACTTTCTGTCACTACTCAAGTGTACGTACAGCCAGTAGTATTAATATTAATAGCGGTATAATGTACTGGTACCGTTATATACTGCGGAGAGTATACAATCAACTCTTTGAGGACTGCAGTCCCGTTCTCGGCGCAACCCAGTGAATTTCCAAGTAGTTTGTCCCCAAGTCGGGACTGCAGCCCTAAAAGGAGTTAGCAGGGGTGCTACGATTGTATATATGAGAGCTCGGTTAAAGAGGAACGGCGGCGTTTAAGAGTATGAGAATGTCTAATGGTTTGGCTGGCACAACGAAAAAGCTACGCCCGGCACCACGTGCATACCTGGTATATCTATAAATTAAATTTTGTAATAAAAACCACAGCTGTGAGATCAAGGATCTGGTCGAAAGCCATTTTTTTTGCAGGCTGTGTGTGATACTTCGATCGCGCGTACTACGGGTTTCATACATATGTGGCATCATCATGCAGGAAGTACAGCCCGTAACAGCTGAAAGACAAAAACTGAAGCTGCAGAATAGATACGTAATACAGAAGTACGTGCTACCATGCCATATCAGAGATAGTAATACCACGTTTGTTCCTGTACGTGGCTTCAGTTTTTGTCGACTACTGAAAAAAGCATCCCGTACTTATCCCAAGTAGTTTTTTCTCGTTGCAGGCCGATTTACCTGGCCTTAAACCGGATGGTCTGATACTGATCATGGGTACGTACACCACCATTACGGGGCGCCATAGTAAATAGGACCAAATACTGGTTGTAAAAATAGGGAAATATCTGAGTTTTTGTGTTTACCGTAGGTCCTATTTACTATTGTCCCCCGTAAATAACTGCTGTTGTGCCTTTTTTAGGACTGCAGTCCCGTTGTTGGGTACGAAACACTCAAATTCTAAGTAGTTTGTCCCCCAAACGGGACTGCGGTCCTGGAATGGTCAAGATAAATACTATAGCCCCGTCTTGGAGACAAACAAATTCCTTTATAATGGGTACGTCGTATATATCTCCCCAAACGGGACTGCGGTACTAAAGTAGTAGAAGGGTAGAGCGTAGTACTTGGCCTGGCACACGCCTCCCTTAAGGTGTACCCCCCCCCCCCCCCCCCCCGCCCCCCCCTGTATAGGCGTAACGGTTTCGTATTTCCCTGGGATCTCTCGGCACGTCTGCCACTCCTTCCTTTTCTCTCTTACGCTCACCACGGTCGTCATACCCCTTCTATAATACTTGTATGTGTGCTTCATGGCACACTTCACGACTGTTGCCATGGTTGTTGATGTTGGTGCCTTTTTTTGCCTCGTATCTGATGTGGTATGTACTATTACGGGGGACCATAGTTATTTTTATTTTTATTTTTTATTTTCATCCCATTTATTATCTTCGCACATCTTCTTCTCTCTCTCTCCTTCCAACTCGTAACTTTGATCCGGGGTCACATAGCAGGCTCTTCTACCCCCTTCCCGCTTCATTTTTTATCGCGAGAAGATTTCGGCCTGTTCTTCCCTCGTCGACTCGCATCGAATTGTGCCTACCCACGCTGCAAGGCGCTCTCAACAATTGAATCCTTTTTATTTTTAATTTTGCAAATAAAGTCAAATGTCTGACCCACCTGGGGTCTCGAACCCAGGACTCAAACACAAGTAGAATTCGAGGTTAACCACTTGAACCACCGGGGCGACCGGTTGACCTGTCGTACCCATGAAAACCTATACCAGGTATATTTAACCATTTTTACTATTATACCAATATTCGGAACCGCAGTCCCGTTTTGGGGACAGACCACTCAAATTGTAAGTAAATTGTCCCCGAAACGGGACTGCGGTCCTAAGAGGGTTAACTATGGCCCCCCGTAAATAATAATACAGAGTACTTGCTGGTACTGCTGTTATTGAATCTGCCTATAAATACACTGCTACGTAATGCAACATAGTGAAAAAAAACATACACACACATACACATAATAATGGTAGGCACTGCTGAGAGAACAATAACTGGCAGTATTATTTAGCGGTACTATTAATAGTAACTGCTGGTGCTGCTGCACGTGGCGTTGTTTTCGCTTTTTGTAAAAGTATTCTTTGAAAAGTGTGGTGCAGGGTACGGCGGAATTGTTGGTACTACTGCTGTTGTACGTACTACTGGTCTGTGGTATTACGGGGGACGATAGTAAATAGGACCAGATATTGTTACCGAAGATAGGTAAACGTATAGCTTTTTGTGTGTGCCGTAGGTCCTATTTTTAGTATGGTTCCCCGTAAATAGTATTACGAGTACAGGTGTATGGCGGTGCAGCGGTACACACAGCAAGGGTCAGTCGCCAGTGCTGCCTACTCTAGGAGAACAGCCGAGGTCAAGAAGCGGTCGGACAAGGGGTAGGGGTGTGTTGTGCAGTCCCACATAGGGCAGTTCATCCTATCCCCTGAAAACATACTGCTTGCCTATGTGGTTGGAAACCCCTGTTGCCTGTGTGGCTGCACCCATGCTGTGCGAGTCATGGAATTGCACCCTGGCCTCGAAATTTGTAACCGCGGGTGGGAGGCGGTTGAGGCGAAACCGGGACCGGGTACCCGGGCCCCAGGTAGACACGGGTACCCGTTTACCCGGGTACCGGGGTTACCATGCACAATTTGCTTTCCTTTTTGCATTTGAGCGGCGGTGTGGTAAGGCGGACACGGGTACCCGGGTTACCTTACACTATTTGCTCCCCTCGTAGGCTTTGAGCGGCGGGTCGGTCAAAGGCGAAGGGTGGGAGGGAGAGCATGACGTTTCGTTTCGCCGCTCTGGATGAATCATGCCGTAGAAAAAAGGCCGAAGGAAAGTAGGTAAGGTGTATTCTCTGTGGGATCGAGAACCAATAGTAGAGAGGCGGGAAGTGGCGGGGAGTGGTGAGTTGAAATAGAGGCATGGAATGTAATTTTAATTTTATCGCGCTCGTCAAGTCGTCATCAGGAAAATCCTCCGAATAGAAGTGGTTGCATCACACAAATCGTGCTACAAAAAACCCACACGCACTCGAAGGAAGTAAGAAATGCTGGGGAAACCTTCGCCCTCACAAATGTTTTTTTATTTTTTCATATAAAAAGTCCCCAAAATATATGAACCCACAGACCACAGACCGAGGATATATCCGTCCACCCAATCATCTCATGAAACATCCATCCAATACGTATACCAACCCCGTGCAGAAACCATGGTTGTTCGATCTCTCATTGCCGCAAACACGTCAGTCTCTCTGCGAGAAGCAATGAACGTAGATCGGTCTGGACTCCTTGTGATTGGTCTATCTCCTGGTGCGTGCATGGTACAAGTAGGGCCGCGTAGTTAGGCTGGTAGGGGTATCGTGTGTGTATTCATAGTGTTGTTCGAAGGCCGGTATGAATAGGGGTACTATCTAATCTCGGTCTGTAGTCTCCAGGGGCGAGAGGCAAGAAGCGCCTAGAGGCACAGCCGCTGCAGTGTATGTGTAAATCGACGTATACGCTAGTCTCGGGGGCTCCGTATAGAACAAATGACGGGTACCCGGGGTAAAAATCCCCGCGATGCCGTGAGTTGGACCGGGACGGTTCCGGTTCCGACGGTCCCGGGTACCCGCCACCAGGTGCCCGGTTCTCAGTCGGACGGGATGCAACTCTAACGACTCGCGAGTACCGGGTATCAAGACATACTGCATGCTAGGTCATTCCTGGTACGGTTTACCAGGTGCACTACTATTGTACTAGTAATTGGTGGTAATGAGGCCCGACCTCAGTAATATACCTGCAGTATTAATAGTCATATCTGCGATGCATCATGCTGGGCGAATACGGAGTTTTCGGTATTGTGCTGAACGAACACGAACGAAGATCTACGTACTACGTGGGGACATCTCAATATCGTAAATGTTATTGGCCTCTTATGCTCTCGATATATGAAAAACACAGACAGCAGTACGTACACACCTGTATACTGGATTTTGTCGTGTGTATCGTGGTTTCCACCTCGAAATCCGTCATAATAATCGAAGACGAGAAATCTGCTCTGCTGTGACTACAGAAGTTGTATCTCTCAGGGATCGAGGAATCGGCACGGACACTGATCGTGCTGGATGTCGACGGGTAAGAAAGAGTCAAGAACACACAACACCTGACATGTTTTTGTCCAGCAGTGTTTTTCTGGTTGAAATTCAGCACAATAATAATTTGAGGACGAAAAGTCTGCATCTCATATGTTTTGTCCAACAGAAATGTTATTTCTCGCAGCAGGTGCCACCATTACTTGGTGTACTGATTTACGGCATCTACGCACTGTTACAGCAAGTAGCAGTGCGCCTCCCTCAGCTTATAGCAGCAGCAGCAGCAGTAGGACTCACGAGGTCAGGGTCAGCGTCGCCATACGCTCGGCTTGTCGGTCTAACCCTTGCACCCTTTGTACGCGTACATACACACACGTACTGTAGTACGTACCCTGTACTCTCGTTTTTTACACGTATGTTTCCTGCTTCCCTCCTCGAAAGTCGGCATAATATTTTCGAGACGAACACTCTACATGGCATGTCCAACAAGAGCTTCTCGTAGCAGGTGCCACCACCACTGCTGCTGTACAGCATCTACAGCAGAGCTTCTCCAGCAGCAAAACAGCAGCAGCAGCAGCAGCAGCAGCCGTAGCAGTAGGACCCACGAGGTCAGGGTCAGCGTCGCTGTACGCTCGGCTTGTTGTGTCTTGAGCCCTTTGTACACCGTTCTCGATGTTGTGTATGTGGTTCCTGATTCCTCCCACCCACTTAAGTTGAAGACGAAAAATCTTCAACCTGACATACCAGGTACATGTATCCAGCAGAGGTTCTCGTAGCAGGTGCCACCACTACTACTGACTGCTGTACAACTACAGCAGAGCTTCTTCTCCTGCTTCTCCTTCCCCTCATCAGTGGGAGGGTGAGCCTGACAATATCACCTGCAGCATGTCTTGGGGACATGGCCCGAACGTTGCTGTGGACAGACAGGCACAGTCTGCCTATGAGTATGCTCGTAGTTGGGTTTCGTTGTAGTTATTACGTGGGTAGAAGAGCTCAAAAAGCAAAGGCCGCCTCTGCCTGCTGTGGACAGGCCCGGTCTGCCTGCCGTGGACTGCTGCGGACAGGCTCAACGCGCCTGTTGTGGATAGTCGTAGTCTGCCTGCTGTGGACAGGCACAGTCTGCCTGCTGTGGACAAGCATAGTAGTGGTGCATGCTGTGGACAGCAGGCACAGTCTGCCTGCTGTTGCTGGCAGGCACCAAAAAAACGTTATGATTTTGTATTTCGACCACGGCCCAGTACAGACATGTGCCTGCACACGTTGCCGCACCTAGCTCGACCAACTGTGAACGACGTTCCACCCCACCAGGACGAGAAAGTGTCTTGCGTGTGTGTGCGTGCACAGAGCCCGCGGGAACTGGATTTGGTGGCGTGTGCGTCGATCGCGGTGGTGAAAAGTGGAACAAAAAAATGTTAAATCACACACACCAACCCACACACACACATACAGAAAAACTCAAAACGAGGCACCCTACCCTCATATCCGAGCCGCTATGGAGAGGCTTTTTTCCCTTGGTTAAAAACCAAGGAAAAAAGGTTCGCTTCGCTCCTCGCGTGCCTCGTTATTAACAGTATCAATTAGTACGGATTATGTCTGTTGATATAGCTGTAGGTGTGTGAGTTCGAACCGCTAGAAGCGTGGACAGGGGTTCCTCTCGCTCTCCGGGACGCTAAAAACGAAGTAAAACCACGGCTTGCCCACGCGATGTCTCGGACTTTTTTTCTTTTTTTTTTACAACGATTTTACCACTGCGCTATGACCGCACGCACGCAAAGCTCGACGGGTTGGGCGACGGCGCGGAACGGCGGCGGAGAGTATGTTATCGGGGGCAGGTCGCGACGAAAGGTGGTGGAGCAGCGTCATCGACCGGAAGCTCGTGGCATTTCGTGCCCTAATGACATATTTCTCAGTCGACGTCACTGTTCGCCTGCTGAAAAGGTAGTCGTTCGTGACTTTTCCAAATCCTGGAAAGGTGCTTCCCAAACCCTGAGCATCAACTTCAAAATCCTGGGCAAGTACCCCCCCCACACTCTCAGTCCCTGCCTCCTATTTTTACATATTCGTACGTATATTATATACCTGGTACATATATATATATATATATATATATAGGTTGGGTTGGCGTCGGTTGGCGACGACGCCGTAAAACACGCCTCTCACTGCGTGAGCTATAGTAGACAACCAGGGTAACATTTTTTTTTGTTTTATCCTTCGGCGGTCACCACGGCTGGCGGTCGAGTTAGATCGTTTTGGTTCGGGGAGAAGCTTAACTCCGCACGAGGGGGATGATCGTATAGCATAGTGTGTACCGGTATGTGGTAAGGCACCCAAGAGACAGTTACATAGCGAACCAATTGCTGTTTCTAGAAGTGGCGATACCTGAAAGTAAAGCAATTAATTGACGCTGTCCTCCATATGCATGAACATCCGCCTCAATAGCGGGTTCTTAGTAGGATGCAGCTAACGCTTCGTGTGACTCGCCCAGCACCTCACGGCGTTTCGCGCATGGTGCAAGCAATTTCTGCCTCGTCGGTGAAAAACCGATGTGCTCCGTCCCGGCATTGGAGGGATGCGAGGGTCTATGGTCATCTGACTGCGGACGTGCTTGATAACGAGTACCTGGTACAACAAGAAGAGGATAAGATCCGCAGATGTATGTAACGAGCGCCCGAATGTTGGAGGTATCTCTAGCAGGAGTAGTAGGAGCGGTGCTCCGTCTCGAAAGGGATGCGTGGTCAATGGTCAAATGACTAAGGCAAGCAACAAATGAGTACGCTTCCCATCCCCCCCCCCCCCCCGCCCTCACTCTATGCACCGGCCCTGATCATCGCCTTTTTCGTTTTTTTTTTCTAAAACGTAGTCAGTGTGAGCGACATTATTGATGGCAGAGGGAAAATCGCCATGAAACTCGGCGGCCGGGCTCCTACACGCTGTTCGTAAGAGGCGTGTAACCCATTACCAGCTCTTAGTATGCATGCCCTCGTGCTATTAACATTACCAGCTGGTACCGATGTATTGTTGTTATGCTGTGTACGTATATACGTATGGTACACCATACCATGTACGTCGGCACCAATATTCGAAGGTGATGCTGTACCTATGATAACAATACCCTGGTAGTCTTTTTGTTTGTTTGTTTGTGGTTTTTAGATGGTACGTACCTCACCTGTAGACCGCTCGGTGTATCTGCTGACGTTTTTGCTGTCTCTTGGCTTTTCCCTTACGCTTACGTCGTAAGTGACGTCGCTTTGGATCTCCGATTTAACTACTTACTGTGCACCTGCCTTGGCATGTCGTTCCTGCAGAAACAGTGTTTTATCTGCTGTTTGTGCTGCTGCTATCTTCTACCATTACCACCTGCTACATCTCCCATAAAGAAACTACCATGGCGTCACAAGCGTCAGCTGGTTCGACAGGTCTCTCTCTTCAACCCCCCCCCCCTGTACGACTGCGGCCATGTTTGATATCGAACCCCCCCCCCCCCCTCCTCACCCATCATCCCCCCCCCCCCCCCCTTTCCCTCCCCACCCACGCCACGCCACCCAACCCCCCACTTTCTTCCCCCCCCCCCCCGTCCCCTTACCCCTGTCCCAGGCTTCGGCGGCGGCCCCTTCCTCGACTGCAAACCCGGGGGCGGGGGCAAACGGAGTGGGGGCGGGCTATCACCGAGCCCCGCTGCGAATGCCGGCGGGGAAGCCGATAGGGGACGGGGACATAGGCGACGTGGACGCGCTGTCAGACAGGCTGCAGTCGGACCTCAACGGATACATAAGAAATCCGTTGTCGAACGCCGCGGGCGGCAGGGGGGCGAGGGGCTACGCGCGAGGGACCCCTCCTGGTCCTCGCGGAGGCATGTTGGCTAGAAATCTGTCGCCGGAGAAGAGGGGGGATTTGGAGATGAGGTCGGTTAATAGTGATGGTGGGTCGGACAGAGCGGGCGGGGGCAGGGGCCCCGGGAGAATATTGCGGGGGGCGTCGGACATGGACGGCCACCACTCTTCGCGGCTGTACTCGATGGGATCTTCTGAGGCGTTCGACGTGGAGGACGCGAACCAGCGGATCGCGCCGCCGAAGGTGCGGTGGAAGCATGCCTGGTATACGGCACAATAGAGAGAATGATGATGATGATTGACGATGATGATTGATGATTAATGATGATTTTGTTTTTATTGTTTTCAATGTTTTTGTTTTGTGGGGTGCGCTGTTACTATTAACAATGGTTTTGTGGCTATTTTTTTGTTGTGTTTCTGATAAAAATACCTTTTTTTGTGTCGACGTTTTTTTCGGGGGGGCGGGGGGGCTTGTTTATTCATTGGGAAATGCAAGGTGTTTGTTGGAGATTCCTTTCTTCGTGCTCTTGTTCGTCGTTTTGTTTTTTTTTGTATATGTGTGGTACAAACGAGTGAATAAACGACTGATTGTCGTTTTCTAGGTTTTGTAGACCGGTAGTGGTCACTATTAATAGGAAGACAACGCTCACACTTGTTTCCCATTCGTTTTCAACACCCTACCCACACCCCTTCTCTCCCCCCCCCCTCCTCGCCTTTCCTCTACCCCCCCCCCCCCCCTCCCTTCCACATATATGGAAACAACGTAATGAGCGCCCAATTGTTGGAGGTGTCTCTATTAGGAGTAGGAACGGTGCTCCGTCTCGAAAGGGATGCGTGGTCCATGGTCAAATGACTAAGGCAAGCAACAAATGAGTACGCCCCCCGCCGTCCCTCTCCCTTTCGCTTCCAGTTCCTATCATTCTGGAAACCCCACCCCTCCGTAACACCCATTATATTTGCTCCCCTCTTGTCTTCCCCTACACCCCGACACTGTAAAACATGCCGCTCACTACGTTGTAAAACATGCCGCTCACTACGTGAGCTAGACAACCAGGGTACCGTTTTTTTTTATCTTCTTTTTTTTCTTTTTTGGCGGTCGCCCAAAGCTGGTTATCGAGTTAGATCATTTGTGCGAGGTGAAACACCTTTACTCCGCACAAGTGGGAATGATCGTATTAGGTAGTGTTCAAGGTAAGGCACCCAAGAGGCAGTTACATAGTACTCCCATTGCTGTCTCTGGAAGTGCCTACACCGGAAATTAAATTAACTCATTGAAGCTGTCATCCATAAGCAAGTCCGCTTCACAAGCGATTCTTAGTAGGATGCAGCTCACCCTTCATGCGACTCGCCCTCCACCTCACGGCGCTTCGCGCTCGGTGCAAGAAATAAATGTCTGCCTGGTCGGTCAAAACCCGACATGCTCCGTCCCGGCATTGTATAGGGATGCGAGAGGTTATGGTCATACGGCTACGGCCATGCATGAGATCGAGTACATCTCTCCTATCGAGTACACCCCCCCCCCCCCCCCCCCCTCACCTCTCTCTGGTTTGTTCTACCCCTCCATCCTCCGGTTGACGAGAACTCGACATGCTCCGTCCAGGCATTGCATGTCTATGGTTAGGTCATGCGACTTACCAGGTACTTCGGCCATGCCTGATATGAGTACACCTTCCCCCCCCCCCCCCCCGCCTGGTCATTCTGCCACTACGGTCATGCATGAAATCGAGGGCCCCCCTCCCCTGGTCAGTCGACTATTACGGCCATGCATGAAACCGAATTCCCCCCCCCCCCCCCCCCTCCCCACGGCATTTCCCCCTCCTGTGGGAAACCCTACCGCCTGGTCGGTGGAAACCCCAACATGTTCCGTCCCCGCATCGTAGGGATGCGAAGGAGTGTCTAGGAGTGGCGGGTGCCACCGGCACAGGGGTACTGTACCTTTTGGGCGGGGGCTGTACCTTTTTTTTGTCGTTTTGTTCTGGCCGATGGGGCTTCGTAACCGTTTTAGTATGTACGGCGCTTCTTAACCCGTTTTGGGGGAAAACGGTACTTCGAGTTTGAGCGGTTCTGCTCGAAATTTGAGTGGTTTGTTCCTAACAGTTTTCGTTTTTTGGGGCACAAAGTCCTTGGAACTTGAGAGGTTCTGCTCGAATTTTGAGGGGTTTGTTCCCAACAATCCCGCTCTGAGGACGAACTACTTAGACATTGAGCGGTTCTGCCTAAAATTTGGGGGGTTTGTTCCCAGCACGGGACTGCGGGATACACGGAAAGGGTTTGAATTACTGCTGTACCTACCCAATATATACCAGGTATCGTTTTTTTTTCTTTTTCCTTGTTTGCGATTTTTTTCGATGTAAACCTACAGCGGTAGTCAGTCGGCCATGGGATTGATTTGAGTGTATCATCGGGCTGACGAGTGTATATTAGGTATAGACCCTTTTGTTTTCTTGAAAAGCTGAGTTTGGGTGTTGGCTCTTTTTAGTGCAGCAGTGCGCAGACACACCTAATTTAACACCAATCCCAAGTAAATTTCGTCAAACACGGTAGTGCGGTCCTAAAAAGGGGGGTTGGGAACATCATGTGCGAGGAAAATGGCGCTTACTCACCCATCTACCGTGGCTTGGCATGATGCGTATGAGTACACCCCCACCGCCCACACCCACCCTTATCTTATGCCCCTCCCCCCTCCTCCCCCCCCCCCCACCCGCCCGTCCTCGTTTCTCGCGATGGTGCCGGCCTGCTGTGCTGCTTGGTGTGTGCAAACTTGAAAAGGGGCCGGTGCGGTATCTGCGGCGCATCAACTATTTCACGCAGACGATCGTGCTTGTCTTCATTCTCACGACGTCGAGCCTTTTCGTCTGGAAGGTGAAAAGTGAATTCTTGGGGAGGGCTGGGGCGGGGGGGGGGGGTACTCATTTGTTGCTTTGCCTTGGTCGTTTGGCCACTGACCACTCATCCCTTCCGAGACGGAGCGCTACTGTTGTTCTTTTATCCTATCCTGATGAAGAAACCTACCTCCAGTACGTCATAGCGTTGTTTCCGTGTATTACATAAGAAACTTTTTGCCATTGTAGTCTTATCCCCTGCCTCCTTCGCCGCTTTCGGGGGGGGGGTGGGTACAAAATACGTACCAGGTATACTGTTGTCAGTTCCACCCCCCCCCCCCCTTTTCAATCGCGTTGGTTGTTCGTTTGATTCACCATCCTCAAGCGGATTGGGTAAAAAAGAAACAACTTGTATATACACGCACCACACTTCCACAAATATATATGCCACGGGCGGCCGTAGTTAATAGGACCTACGGTACACACAAAGACCTATATATTTCGCTATTTTTACGAACTACATTTCGTCCTATTTTCTATGGTTCCCCGTAAGCAGTAAGTTCGTGTCGTGGGTCAATCACATGCAACAGTCGGTGCGTTTCCCTTTTGTTTGTTCCCCCCCTTTCGTGTATACTTATTGCTCGTATGCTGCGAAGTGTCTATGTACTCTTACGGGGGACCATAGTAAATAGGACCACATATTGTTAGCAAAAACAGGGACAAATGTAGGTTTATGTGTGTACCGTAGGTCCTGTTACCTATGGTCCCCTGTAATATTAACAGTGTCCAGTCTTCGTCCTTTTTTCACTCGTCACGTGTTTTCTTCTTTATTCGTTTTTTTTCGCTTTTTTTCACTACTAATAATAATATCTCCCGAAGTGGGAGGCCGGTGAGCATTTTGTGTAAAGTATTTCGCCCACACATTCAACAGCTACCAGGTACTTGAATATGGAAGGGTTTGTTTCCCCTCTTGTTTTTCCCCCCTCTTTTTGTGTTGAGTTGTGTATGCATATACAGAAATACTTCTTCTTTTTTTTTTCCTTTTTTGCATCTTGTTTTTTGTTTGCTTGCCCCACCCCCCCCCCTCCGTCTCGAAAGGGATGCGCGGTCAATGGTCAAATGACTAAGGCAAGCAACAAATGAGTACGCCCCCGCCCCCCCCCCCCCCCCCTCCGGCGCACCCCAGATGGTCGCGCTGTGCCTAGATGACGGCTTCTGGGGTCGTATGGTCAACGTGGCGTTTCTCCCCGCGATCATCATCTTCATGCTCTTCATTGTTCACTTCGGCGTCACACAGATCGTCTGCGCACTTGGGCCGGTGGCCCACATGCAGGTGCCACAGCATCATCAGATGCAACAGTATAGTATCAGTAGGTGCAGCGGCCAGTGCAGTAGCCACAGTAGGTGCGGCAGTAGGTGCGGCAGTGGTTGCAATAGCCACGGCGGTAGACGGAGAGGCCGCGGCAGTATTATGTATCCAGTGGGAATTCGGTACTAGCACGTACTGGTTGTTTGGCCATCATCATCTTCATGGTTTGTAACCGATCATCTGTAGTCCTGCTATCATCATCTTCATGGTTTGTAATCGATCATCTAGATCATCTAGATCATCTAGATCACGTATCGTCTACTGTAGATAACCTATCATCTACTTCAGACCATCCATACTCCACACCTTCCTTCGAGCGAGGTTGTACACGATCCGCGCATGTACTGCTGTAAAACAGGTCCAACTCGGGAACCACGTGGTAATGACACACGGGCCGTGTAGAGTGCACGCCTCCCTCGCTCTCTTCCGGCAACATGAGCTATAGATCATACATATAATTAAAATCACACAAACCATACATATCACACAGATCATACATAACAGGGATCTATCTGCGCGGAAGGATCTAGACCATCATAAGTGGGAATCAACTTGCCTATCTGAGGTGTGTACAGCTCCCACGCTAACGCTCCGTATCTCTTGATAACGCTAGCAATGCTATATGCTCAATGATTATCGCCATTTGTTTTCCCTTTTTTTCTTTTTTTTTGCGTTTGCTCCCTTTTTAACAGACGAACTCTCAGTTTTTTAGCGCGATCCCGCCCGCCCGAGCGCTGACGTACCCGGACATCACGGTGCAGATGCCGGTGTATCGCGAGGGGTTGGAGGCGGTCATCCTCCCGAGTATCGTCAGCCTGGAGGTGAGAGACCCCCCCAGATCGGGCATACTCAATAGTATATGCTGGTAAGGAGAGCCACTCCGTTCCAAAATATAAAGATCGTTTTGATCGAGTATTAGCATACAAAGCGTTCATTCTATTTCGTACGGGCGGCGTGGTAGATTCTACCTGGTACTGTACTACCTGCTGTTAAAAACCGGGTCACCCTCCACTCTCAAATAATTCAAGTAGTCCGTGGTCACACAAAAAAGGTGCTATTAATATTACGAAAATAGCCTCTTTAGAAACGCAGGCCCGTTTTTTCGGACGCACTACTTGAAATTGGAGTGTTTTGCCCCCGAGCCGTCCCACTGCGGTTCTAAAAAGGGTTGACAGGGCCCCACAGGAAGGATTCAAAGAACCGTTGAAGAGAAGAAAAAACAACAACGAAAGGAGGATATCAACCACAACGACTACAAGAACGGCGCGTGCTTCGTCTATACCGCATAGCACACAAGGTTATCACACACCCTGGGGGGACGAGGAGTTTCAGACCTGGGTTTCTCCAAGACATGGGAGGGGGGGGGGGGGGGGAATGGCGGATATACTATTACGGGGGGCCATAGTAAATAGAACCAAACATTGTTGGTAAAAATAGGTAAATATGTTGTTTTTTGTGTATACCGTGGGTCCTACTTACTATGATCCTCCGTAATATTAATAAATGGGACGAACGAAAAATAAGAGGAGAAAGGACCTTGCGGACGTTGCGTTGCGGTTCCCACCCGAGAGGAGGATGCGTATGTATGATACAGCATCCGACACATACAGACGTATATACGAGTAGCAAATGAGCACGCCCCCCCTCCCCCCAATTTTTAAGTGTGCTCCGTCTCGGAAGGGATGCGTGGTCAATGGTCAAACGACCAAGGCGAACAACAGATGAGTACGTTAATAGACGAATGTGACATGGAGGAGTTTGACACACTATATAGCAGCGAGAAAACGATCGCTATCCTAGGGGAGATAGATGAGGTGGCCACAGGCGGCCAAACAGGAAGGGGATAAGATTATCAAAACGTTTCTATGTAATATATAGACGGTGGCCACAGGCGGCCAAACAGGAAAGGGATAATATTAGCAAAAAGATTATATTCTATGTAATATATGGAAACAACGTAATGAGCGCCCAATTGTTGGTGTCTCTATTAGGAGTTGGAACGGTGCTCCGTCTCGAAAGGGATGCGTGGTCAATGGTCGAATGACTAAGGCAAGCAACAAATGAGTACAACCCCCCCCCCCCTCCCTCCCCCGCTTGCCGATTTTTGTTTTGGTCGCCTCGACATCCGGCGGCCAGGCTGCGATTTCACACTACAGAAAAGCAGGCGGATTTGCGAAGATTTTCGTTAACGACGACGGCCTGCAGGTAATAGATTGGTTTAGCTGCCACGATGCTAAATTATCATCTATGATTAATAGGATTAAAGTGAAGAATGGGGGGGGGGGTGGGGGGGGGGGGGGGGGGGCATGTCTATGCGTGCGTTTGCTAGTGGCCTTGTACCACGATACTAAGTTATCATCCAGGATAAAGTTGTTGTTTTTTTTTGGGGGGGGGGGGTGCATGTCTATACGTGAGTCTGCCAGTACAATGAATCATCATCTATTGTAGGATACACTATAGCATTTGGCGGCGGCGGTGCATGTCTATACGTGAGTCTGCCAGTAGCCTTCTATGATGATACTACTGTACATTAAATTATCATCTGTTGTAGGATACACTACGAGTAGGATCTGGCGGCGGCGGTGCATGTACATAGTGTGTGACCATGTGTGAGTTGGCCAGTAGCCTTGTACCACGGTACTAAATTACCATATAGGATAAAGCATAGAATTGGGGGGGGGGGGGGAGGTGCGAATATACTGCTGTATACGTGACTTGCCAGCCTTCACGATACGATTTGCAGTAGTATCTAGGGTAGAGTACGGAGCTTTGGACGGAAACATAAGGAGCATTGAGACGTTAATGTGAAGACCAAGCGGTTTATATATTTACATATTTACGCCCTCCTACCCCCCCCCCCCCCCCCCCCTCCCTCCTTCTTCTTTTGGCGTTCACAGCTACTAAGCGACAAGGACAGAGAGGCCCGCATCGCCGTGTACAGAGCCCACAAGATCGCCTACGTAGCGAGACCACCGCACAGCGTCAAGTTCAGGAAGGGGCTCTTCAAGAAAGCTAGGCGTGTGTGTGTGTCTATGTGTCTATTTTGCCAATTTTGCCAAAAACTTTAGTAACGTACGCACTACTGTAGCTTCGGGCAAAATTTAAATTTTGTTTCGTTTCTTCCTGTTTTTTTTGTGGTTGGGTTCGACCTGACGAAAAGGAGTTTTTTTTTTTTTTTTTTTTTTTTTTCCCCCATGAGATAGGCGCGTGTTTCCGGTTGTGCTTTTTGGCTGTGATGCTGATGCTATTGTTTTAGTTCGGCGAGTGCACGTGAGGGGTTCCTGCTCCGTTTTCTTTTCGTGTGTATGATGTGGGTCGTGGGTGCTTCCGAGTTGTCGTGGCGAAATTTCAGGAAGCATGCTGATCGTGCGTTCCTTGCCCCCCCCCCCACCCCACCCCACCCCACCCCCCCGCCCTCCTTCCCCGGCACCGATCTGCTATCCAACAGTAACATGAACTACTGCCTGTCCGTGAGCAATAGCACCACGGAGCTCATGGAGGATCAGGGCATCGCCGACCCCCAGCTGGCTCTGTCGATGGTTCAGGAAGCAGCGAACGGGGAGTTCCTCGCGGGAGGCGACCTTTCCATGGGGAGCATCATCCTGCTCGTCGACTCGGACACGCGGTGAGCGAGCGGCCTATTTTGTCCCCCCCCCCCCCCCCGCTTCTTCTGTCTCTATCTCTCTCCCTCCCCTCCTATTTGTCCGGCTGTAGCCGTACTCAAAACTGTTTTTTTTTCGGGGAGGGAGTTTTTTTTTTTTTTATGGCAACAGGTACGAGCAGTTGCCACCGAATGCACAGAAAACAAGGCTGCGACGTCTGTGAAATATCCTGCTGCGCGAGGTTGTAGATATTTCTACATACGAGAGTAACGAAGGCTAACCTGCACTATGTTTTTTTTTTTTTTTTCTGGGGGGGGGGGGGTCGTCGTCGTTGTTGCTGCTGCTGCGGTGTATCGTGTCGCCGGTTCCGCTTTGGGGTCAGGGTGCCAGAGGACTGCTTGACCAAGGTGGTGGGAGAGTTCCTGGAGTGCCCCACCCTAGGGTTCTTGCAGTGCCGAACGACGCCGCTAAGGGCGGAGGACAACTACTGGGAGGTGAGCGGGGTTGAAGATGTGCTCACGTCGGTTAGATCAGAAAATTAGAGCAGAAAATCAGATCAGATCAGATCAGATCAGATCGGGTCAGATCAGATGGTCTGAGATCTACGGCACTGCTGCAGGAAGCGCTGGCATTTCATTGGTGTCGGTTTCGTGTTGTGCTCCCGTCGGGTATCGGTTGCACAATGTGCTCGAGCCGGGCACAGATCAGATCAGATCAGATCAGATCGCATGATCTGAAACCTGCGGTATCACAGGGAGCTGATCCTTCACGGGTATCAATTTTTCAAGGTGTAGACTCCTGATTCACAGTACCGGCATACGATTGCTTATGCTCGTACGTAGCTCTCGTTGCCGAATGGAATCCGTACAGTGTCATGCCCATTGTCTTTATTTATGTGTACACGTAGCCCATGGTTCCTGTTGGTTGTTCGGATCTGTGCGACACAAGTCCTGCGAAACGCGTCGCAACGGCAAAATGTGGGCTCCATATCATATTATTTCAGATCGTGATCTATCTGTCTTGCGTGTGGGCACCGTTTCGTTTGGGTCTGTCGTTCAGGACATGATCTCCCACTTCACGGAGAACATCTACGACATCGGCATCGCCTTGTCTGTGTCCGGCGGAGACCCCGCTCCCCTAGTGGGGCACAACGCCTTCCTCAGGTGAAAATAGTGGGGAGTTCCGCACTTTTTTTTTTTTTCACTTTTATTTCACACATTCATCAATAGGTGTAGATCATCTTGTGATAGATGCAGGTCATCTACTAATAGATGTAGGTCATCTACTGATAGATGTAGATAATCTAGATGTACATCTATATTGTAGATCGTTTATATGTAGATCGTGTAGATGCATAGATCATCTGCATCTGTAGATCGTCTTCTTTTTTCTGCCCCGGAGAGCGATCTAGATATGTAGATCATGTAGCTATGTAGATCATCTGAATCTGTAGATCATATGTATCTGTAGATCATTCGCATAGATAAAGCATTTCGATATGTAGATTATCTGTATCCGTCAATCATCCATATCTGTAGATCATCTAGATTCGTAGATCATCCAGAACTTTATATCATCTAGTTTTGTAGGTCATCTAGATCTAAAGATCATTTAGACTATTAATAGACCACCTAGATTAGACAACCTACATCTACATTACGTCACCCAGATCTAGATAATGCAGATCGTGTAGAGGCTACAGTTGCCATTTTTTTAGATGACGTCCAAAGGACCGTCCGTATCAAGTGGACGTGCCGCCTATTAATAGTACTCGTACAGTTTTCATTTTTTTTGCGTTCTTCTGTGTCTTGCACTGCACATGTGCACCGGTGTTCCGCGGCTTTTGTTTCCGAATCGTTCTCCCTGCTTATTTTTTTCTCGTCTTGGTATGTTGATGTCGTGCACGAACCGTGCAGGTGGGAGGCACTGAAAGCCGTTTCCTGGCAGGAGGATGGCATGCGGAAGTTCTGGTCCGAGGCCCACGTGAGCGAGGACTTCGACATGTCCCTCAGGCTGCAGACGCAAGGGTACGCCACGCCCGCTCCTCTGCCCTCGAATTGGTGGCGGGTGTTGCCACGGTGGCTGCTGCTGCTGCTGCTGCTGCTGCTGCTGCTGCTGCTGCTGCACCGCTGCTGTTGCTGTTGCAGCCGCTGCTGCTGTTGCTCCCGCCCCTGCTGTTGTGGCCTTGCTGTGCTCGCGCGTGGTGTCGTTGTGCGTGTGTTGCGCTGTGCTTAAGTATGTGTGTGTGTTTTTGTTTTCGTGTACTGCTGTGTTTGTATGTCGCTGGGGTTGTGGGGGGGGTGTTTATCCTCGTAGTGTGTTGCTGTGATTATAAGCCGCTGTGATTTATGTGTCGGTTTGACGTTTCGCTGCTGTATTGATAAGCCGCCTGATTTTCGCCGCTGTGTTGATCAGCCGCCTCGGCTGTAGCTCCGTTCATTGGTGCATGCTGTGTACCGTTTATATAAAGTTTGTCGCTGTGCGTGTTTGTGTGCCGTGCTCATGTTTCTTGTTCGTCTTTGTGGGCTGCTGTGTTTGTAAGACGCTGGGTGTTCGTGGATCGGGTCCATTGTCCGTGCCGCTGTTCTCCTCAGATTTGTGCGCATATGCTTACATATCGGTGTGTTTCATGCGTCGGCGCGTTGGCCCATCTATCGTGCGTTTCGCTTCGCCTATTTTTCGTGCGCTGTGCGCGCGCGTGTGTCGATTTATCCGCCTTTTGTGCTGCTGTGCTTATAGGCAGGTCGCTGTCGTCTCGCCTCGGCTTGTTTCTGTGTGACCCCGGGGTTGTTGTCGCCGTGTGTCCTCTTGCTTATCTCTCGCTGTGCGTATCTGTCGCTGCGCCTGCTCATGCCTGTCGCTCTCTTTTCTATTTTCAGGTTCATCGGGCGGTATGCGACCTACACCGGAGCGGGTTTCCAAGAAGGCGTTAGTCTGACGTGCGTCGACGAGGTGATTCGCCTCCGGAAGTACGCCTACGGGGCGTGTGAGATGCTCCTCAACAAGTTCAAGGTGAGGCGGTATTTGCCCTTGAAGGGCGTCGGCTTATGAGTGCGGCAGCAGCAGCAGCAGCAGCAGCAGCAGCAGCGGTTTAGCGCGTTGCGGAGGACGTCGTCGGGGTATGATTGCGTTGTGGTCTGTCGGGGGGGGGGGGAGGGGTTCTCAGTGTGTGCTGCCTTGTTGTGTGTTGTGCTGTGTTTGATCTTCTGTGCGTGTGTTTTGGTCGTACTGCTGTGTTTTGGTCGTATTGTTGTGTTTAGGTCGGTACTACTGTGTTGGGTTTTGCGCCTTGTTTGTGTGGTGTGTTTGGTTCGTTGCGTTTTTTTTTTGGGGGGGGCTTGTGTGTGTCTTGTGTGTGTCTTTATGTGGTTTCGAATGCCGGCGTGCTACGGGTTGGCGGTGTTTCATTGCTCGTAGTGTGTTTTTTTGGTTTTTGTTTCGAGTGTCGGCGGTTGTACTGTGTTTTGGCATTTTGTTGTGTTGGCATACTGGCGTGCTGTCGTTAAATGTATGGAAGGGAAGCTTGACGTTTCTTCGAGGGAAAACTCTCGCCGCGCCCCCCCCCCCCCCCCCCGCCGTTGGGGGCGGGCGGAGGGGGCAGGCAGGGGGCGCGGGGGGGAAGGGGGGTTACCAATTAAATCAGCGCTCGGAAATGCTGGGCTGAAAATACCGTTTGCGTTCTAATTTTATGCAGGCACAAAGTAGATATCTACGTATGAAGATTTGGGACGCACGATAAAACTGGGATTCGGCAAGCGTTTTTTGTTTTTTGCATTCGGCCTCAGAATCGGCTCCTCGAAGCTCGATTCTGTCACCTTTATTATAGTATATATATACCAGATATTATATTATACCTGGTATATATATAACGTTTACCTTTGTTGTAACTCTCTTTCCTTCCCACCACCCCCCGCCCCCCCCCCCCGCCCCGCCGTCATTTTCCTCCGTCAGCACTGGCCTTGTCGGGGGCCCATCACGTCCCTCTTCTGGAGCTACCTCGGGGCTCGGTGCATCCCCTGGCCTTCTAAGCTCCAGATGGCGGGCTATCTGGGCACCTACCTGGCCATGGCGTACTCCGTCGTGGGCATCTGCTCGTACATCGTTCTGCGAATGTTCTACGGGGTGCTGCAGGCAAGGAAGACGGTTTTGTTGTTGTTTTTGTTTTTTTTCTTTTTCTTTTTTCGCGTGATGGCTGTAGTAATGGTGTTGCTAATCCGCGGAGAGAATAGTATTACGGGGGGGCATAGTAAGTGGGACTTACGGTACCCACAAAAACTCATTTGTTTACGTATTTTCACTATTAATAACTCTATTTTTGTCCTATTTACTATGGGCCCCCGTAATGGAAGGATGATGATCTATGTGCTGATACAGATATTAATAGTAATCACCACCTTCCGCCATGAGAAGGGTTTGTACGGGGGGGCGTGCGAGCGAGAGGGGACAGGTACAACCATCCCACCATATATAGTGTATGAGAAACATCGGGAATATACTATCCTATGTATCTGATCTGCCTCTGAAAGATCTACGGTAGATAGATCGTGATCTGTGGGAATTTTCTGCAGATGGATGGATCTATCCGACGTGCGAAAGTGTAACCCCTTCTAGGACCGCAGTCCCGCTTTCGGGACAAACTACTTAGGGTTAGAGTGCTTTGTCCCTACATTGGGACTGCAGTGATTTACAGGGTTAAGGTTTGCCCACGTCGCGTCGGGAAGGGCGTCCGTAGCTATGACGGGGGGGCCATATTAAATAGGACCAAATATTATTAGTCAAAATAGCGAAATATATAGGGCTCTGTGTGTACCGTAGGTCCTATTTACTATGGTCCCCCGTAATAGTTTCGTTCTAAACAACGTTGTATATGGTGCCGATGTGGAGGTGAAGCTAGAACGTCCACTTATCCCTTGGCTGTCTTGGGACATTTTTTTCTCTCTTTCTTTCTTTTTGTTGTTGTTTTCTTCCGGCGTATTTTGTACGTGAGTGTTACACTAATCCCGAGTGTTTTGTGGCCACAAGAGGAGTGCGGTACTAAACGGGATTGTTAACTTGCAACACTCCCTTTTTTTATGTGTGTGTGTGTTTTTTTTTTGGTGTGTGTGCGTTTGTTTTTTTTTGTTTTCCGTCTTTTGGCGAAACAGGAGGACATCACGAACACCTACGACGTTTTCATCACCGTGGTTTTCGTTTTCGGAGTAATCGGCATCTTCGGAGCGGGGACCATTCGGTACCGGATGGGCTTCGCGGGGGATGTCACAATATTCCAGGTGCGCTTTGATCTATTTTTGTTTCGTTTCGCTTTTTTTGTTTTTTTGTTCTTGTTCTTGTTTTTTTTTTTTTTTAATCAAAGGTAGTTGTTTTGCCTTTTTTTTCTTTTTTTTTTCAGGGACCTTCACGGGTCATGGCATGACCCCAACCCGCGGGTCGGACATGGAGGTTTTCGAAATCTCACGGGACGGGTTGGGTTGGGTCGGGTTGGGTCGGGTCGGGTCAGGAACTTTCAAATTGTGACGGGCTTGGGTCCTGTCACCGCTACCCGACCTGTCCTGTGAAGCGCCCTGTTTTGTTTTGGGTAGGGGTAGGGGTAGGGGGTGTTCGTTGTGTGTGTACGCATATATGAGTTCGTTTTTTTATGTTGTTGTCTCGTCTTCAGTTCTCGTGACATCGTTTGTTTGTTGGCATCGCTTTTGTTGGCATCGTGCTTTAGCTTTTCAGGCTCTCTGCGCGGTAAAAACGTGTGCTCGTTGTATCATGCCGAGGTACCAGGTAGCCTCTTTTTCCCCTTGGCGTCTTGCAAGTTTGGTTGATTTTGTTGTCATCGTTTCGTCTTTCTTGGCCTGGTGTGTGTTCGAATGTTCCGTTTCGTGCTCGACATCAGTTTTCAGCTTCCAGATGTGCGCGCTCGAAGCCATTCGCTCAGTGTATCAATCTGCCAGATACCAGCCAGGGCACGGAGCAGTGTCTCTCCCTTGGCGTTTCCCTTCGCGTTTCGGGCATTATCCACTCTTTCAGACCTTGGCCCTCAAATACCTTCTTCGCCTCGCCAGCCTCATTAAATTTACTTTTACAGTTTTGAAGACTTTTACAAGTGCTAAGAATCCCCCTCTCTCTGATCGCGTATTTTTTTTTGGCATGGCTTCCGCCTGTCGTGAGTTCCCGCAATTTGTGGCATGCCTTCGCTCACCTTCGCCAGTGGGTATTTAGCAGTAACTTCGATGTCTATGTCTTCATCTTGACCGTCATATATAGAACTACATACTTAGATCACAACCCCTGAGCGTGCTCCGTTGGTGCATCCCTGGCCTCTCAGAGCTCCCACTTCCAAACCGCCTCCTTTCATTACTTGCCGGACCTTTCCAGCAGTTCTTTGTTTTCTCGGGTACTTTCTTCCTTTTTTCTTCTTTCGTTTCGTGTGCGTGCGTGTTCTCCGAGCACGGCATCGCGGGAGGACCCGGCACCGTCGCGGGTGTCAGCGGGTGCTGGCGGGTAGAGGGGGGGTTGCAAGGAGCGCGGTCGCCGCTTTCGTGCCTAGGCGTCGCGTGTGCCTCGAGACACGAGGGATGCATGAACGGGCTTTGTCTGGCTTCGATTTATGATTTTTGATAGAGTATATACGAGTTATGAAGGTCGTTCGGGAGGGCAAGATAATATTCAAGCGGTGCTTATTTTTGCAACCACGCTAAAGTTGAAAGAGGGAGGTGTGCAGTTTGAACACCAACGTTATCGAGATGGCGAACGACGGCCACGGTGAGCACCGGGCTTCACGCGAGGCGGGCGACGGGGCTGATTGTGGCAGAGAGTGATAAAAGCTTTACCCGGACCGAATCGGTAGCGAGGTGGTCGCGAAGGGGGCGGGCGGCGTACGAGGCTGAGAGAGAAGCTCTTCTGTGCGATTTTTTCTTTTCTTCTTTTCGACCGGGTGTAAGGTGTTCCACTCAGGCAGAAAAATATTACACGAGAGGGGACGGGGATTTTTTTCCTTTCCGAGTTTTCGGTTTTTATTTTCATTGTTTCTGCTGCTGTGCCGTGCTGTGCTTTCGCTTTCTTCGTACATACGGTACAGACATAGAGCATATCGAAAGAAGAAAATAAGTACAGACAGTAGTAGTACCCTACCTGGGGTATGTACGTACGTACGGCATCCGCGACGCGAAGCGTATATGTGGCATCCAAGCTAACGTCGGAGCTGTTTTTTCCTGAAGCATGGCGGCAGGACTCTTGGCATTATCAAGTCGCCGGTTTGCAATTACGATCCTTGAAAACACTAAACTCAATCGTGGACCTCTGTTCGCTTCGCATAATTTGATGTACTTTTTTCCTTCCTGAGCGAGCGTAGCGGGCGGCGTAGGCCGCCCGCGGAGCGAAGCGCCTTGTATATATTATTTTTACATTTCCCCGTATTTTCAAGTTTCCCTGATGTGATGGTGTTTTGGTTCCGCATCCTCTGGCACATTAACATCGCTATACTTGTACACCGCCTGCCTGCCTGCCTGCCTGCCTGCTTGGTGCTTGTTACTCGTTTGCCGTAATACGTTACCCTCTTTTTTTGCCACGGTACACTTTTTTTTTATCTTCGATCACCATTTAGCGCTTACGTACCATATTCGATATTTTCCCACATTTCATAGCCTACCACACTTTGTAGTAAAACCACGTTTCGCCATTTTTCCCATTCATCTCTATATTTCACGTTTTTATCACAATTCATACCAGGTACCAGGGTACGTATTTTACCAATATTTCACATTTTACAATGTTTCACATTTCACCATATTTTACATTTTTCCATATTTCACAATTTACCATATTTCATGTTTTACCATATTTCACTATAAACCTTTTCCCCCCCTGCAACCTACGTATCCTATATATCCTTTGCCGTACTCTATGCTTTCCCTCAGGCGTACTGGATAGAGCTGCGCAACGCTCCGGCGATGACGATGTTCTGGTCCCATATCCTCTGGCACATCACGACCGCCTGCTGGTGCTACTTCTGGGACCTGGACATCGTGTGGGGCGCGACCGCGAAGGAGAGCACGCGATCCTCTTTCTGGGTGGAGTTCAACGGCACTCTGAGGCGTTACCGAGGGATGTACATCAGCCTCACGCTCTTGCTGGGTGAGTGAAAAAAACAACAAAAAAGCGAAAAAAACGAAAAAA
>JARUPZ010000013.1:4079477-4128144 GCA_031213475.1 Nereocystis luetkeana | reverse complement strand
ACACAAAAAAAAAGAAAAAAGGGAAAAACGAGGGGGGAAAAAAAACAAGAACAGAAAAGAAAAGGAACAGAAACAGAAGAACACGTAAATACGAAACAGAAGCATCGGAAAAATGAGAAACAGAAGAAGAAACACAAAGAAAACACCAAAACACACACACATTCCTCGTTTCTTTTTTCGTTACTGCTGCTGTGTTTGGGAGCACAACGCCGGTCCTTAATGGTCGCCCAGAAAAAAAAAAAAGGAAAATATCATACCAGGTACTCATTTTACCTCATTTTTTCCGGTGATTCTTGCACGGGAAAAACGCCGAAAATCCATAATGATGAACCCCCCCCCCCCCCCCCCCCCCCCGCGCGCGCGCTCCTAGCGAGCAAGCTCACCAAGGGAAAAAGTCCAAAAAGAGCAGATTAAAAACGAAACATATCCTAAAGCGAAAAAAAAAAAAAAAAAAAAAAAAGAGAAAGAAGCCACAAAAACAGGGTGAAAGTCAGCGTGCTCAGAGGAGGTGAGCGGGGGAAACAACTACTTTTTGCCCCCCCCCTTCCTGCCACCGACGCCCCCGCCCCCCCCCCCACCCTACCCACCCCACGCTTTACCGCCTGGTGGACCCTCCCCCGCCCCCCCCCCCCCGCCTCCCCTTTTTTCCCTCACTCGAAGAAAAGAACTCTACCTGGCTACAGCTCTCCTCTTGTTGCTCCCTCCCCCCCCCCTCTCCGTTGGTAAGGAAAAATCAGAAAAAAAGCAGAAAAAAACCGAACCAAATCGCACTCCTTTGCATTTTTTGTTACACCTCCCGATACAGAAATGGCACCTTTTGCATTTTTTTTTGTTACATCTCCGGCACCGAAATGGAAGCCGTTCGATATGTACCTCCCACTCCCGCCGGCCTCGTATTGAACGGCGTAACGCTGGCCATGCCCATCGAACCCCCACGTTTCGAGTGCATCCCACCCCCACTCCCCACTCCGCATGGTGTGTATCTACCTACCTCCCTCCCATCTCAAGCATCACGCTGCCCATGCCCACCGAACCCGCACAGTCCGAGTGTACCCCCCCCGCCCGCCCATCCTTTTCACGCCGAACACGCACACTCCAACACCCTTCCGCAAGGCATGTACGTACCTCTTCAGCGTGCCGCTTCCCATGCCCATCGAACCCGCATAGTTCTAGCCCCCCCCCCCCCTACGCCTACATATCTCCGCAAGGCATATGCCTCCCGCCCATGTGAAGCGTTTAGCTGCCCAAGCCCAACGAACCCACACAGTTAGAGTGCCCCCCCCCCTCCCCCCGCCCCCGCCCCCGTCGCAATTGTACACTTACATCCTTCCGCAAGGCATGTATGTACCTGTCGCCCATCTTAAGCGTAACGCTGCCCATGCCCGCCGAACCCGCACAGTTCGAGTGCGACTCCTTATCCTCCCCGCGCGTACATGCCTCCTCAAGGCATAAACCTACCGCCCAACTTGAGCGCAACGCTTCCCATGACCAACGAACCCTTACAGTTCGAGGTGTACGCTCTCCCCCCCCCACCAGGCATCCTTCCGCAAGGCATACACCTAGCGCCCATCTTAAGCGCAAAGGCTGCCCATGCCCACCGAACCCACGCAGTTCGAGTGCGCATCCCCCTCCCCCACCCACCCCTGCATCCCTGCGAGAGCAACACGCGCTCTAACCCACGCCCCCCCCCCCCCCCCCCCCCCCCCCCCCCCCCCCGCCCGTCCGCATCCACCTCCTCTCCTCCAACTCCACGTGCCTCCTCCCCCCCCCTCGCAAACAAGAACCTCTAGTGGGTAATTTAGAGGGGATGGTATCGCTACCCACGCGCGCGAGCCCCCCCCCCCCCCCCCCAATATCGCCAACATGCTTCCTTCGCAAAACCACGCAATGAGTAGCAGCAGCGGCGGCAGCGGCAGCAGCAGCAGGAACCACATCCCACTACAGCAGAAGCAACCCGCACCCCACCATAGCTACAACAGCAAACAGCCGCATCCACGACAACAGCAACAGCCGCAGGCGCCACGTTAATCTATAGTGTGACCATCCCCACAGCGTGGGGCCCAGACACGAATCCGAACACCACCACCACCACCACCGCCCCGTCGCGCGTCTACCCCCACCCCCCCCGCCCTCCTCCGCCCTCCTCCGCCATCAAGAAGCATCCATCCACGAACACCGGAGGAGCGGCTTAGGGATGGAAGGCGGTGGGGGGGGGGGCGTTTACAATAACCCTACCAACCGAGAAAGGATACTACTCCCCTCAAGATCGGGCACGCCCGGGGGCTGACCCCCCCCCCCCCCCTCCCTCCCCTGTCTCGCCACCAATATCACTACCATCGCCACCGCCACCCCCTACCCCCTCCATCCCGGTCAACGGTCGAATGGCTTAGGGAAGTCAACGAGCGAGTACGCTCGCCCCCCCCCCCCCCCCCCCCCCCCCCCCCCCCCCGCGCCGCTGATCGTTCACCATCCGTCAAACCAGCCGGCTTATGCCTCAAGCCTGACGATGTCACCACCACCACCACCACCGCCACCACCCGCCATCACCACCGCCACACTCCAAATTCAGCGTATAGCCCTAAGACTGGCCGTTCAAGCTTGCGCAGTTTGCGGTGACAGCCGCGGCAGGAGACGACATCGGCGCACGCATCGGCGACTCGGGCAACGAATCCATCTTAGCCGCCACCAGATGCGCCTCCTGTTCCTTGTGGGTCCGGCGGCGGGATGGGCGGCGCCGCCGACGCACGTTAGACCCCTCGGGAAGTTCGCGGGAAGATGACGCCGGGCGCTCCCCTTGGTGTCTTTCGGGTGGGCAGCATACCTGGGGAGTTGAGCGGAGGGGGCGGGGGGGGGGGGGGGAGGGCGGCGGCGGGCGTACTCAGTTGTTACTTGCATTAGTCATTTGACCATTGACCACGCATCCCTTTTCGGGACGGTGCGGGGGGGGGGGTGTACTCGATCCCTTTTCGGGACGGTGCGGGGGGGGGGTGTACTCGATAGAAGAGATGTACTCGATCTCATGCATGGCCGTAGTCGTATGACCATAGACCCTCGCATCCCTACAATGCCGGGACGGAGCATGTCGGGGTTTTCACCGACCAGGCAGACGTTGCTTGCACCAAGCGCGAAAGCGCCGTGAGGTGTCCGGCGAGTCGCATGAAGGGTGAGCTGCATCCTACTAAGAATCGCTTTTGAGGCGGACTTGCATATGGACGACACCTTCAATGAGTTAATTTAATTTCCGGTGTCGGCAATTCCAGAGACAGCAATGGGAGTACCAGGTAACTGCCCTATGGGTGCCTTACCTCGAACACTACGTGATACGATCATTCCCACGTGTGCGGAGCGAAGGTTCTTTACCTCGCATAAATGATCTAACTCGACAACCAGCTGTGGGCGACCGCCAGAAAAAAAAACGGTACCCTGGTTGTCTAGCTCACGTAGTGAGCGGCATGCTTTACAGTGCGCGGGGGGGGGGTTATTATTGTTCGTAGACGTCCTTGGTGGAGTGGTGCGGGTGGAGGGGGCTCGTGGCGACGGGGGTTGCTGTCGGTCGTCTATATATTGCAGTTGATTGACTATCGATGGTAGTGGCTGTGGTGTTTGGTGGTAGTCATGGTGGTAGTTATGGTGGTGGTCGTATACCTGGTATATCCGCCCAAAAGTCATCCATCCTAACACCTATCTGGCCCACATCACGCATCGAGTACTCAACTCTTCACGCGACACCGCCTTACGAAGAAGACACTTTCTTGTTTAAGGCTCAGACTCAAGTTCTTACTATCAAGTTGTTATTCTTATGTGAGGTAGGGTGCATCCCACACTAATTTATACCAGGGTACGGCTGTTCGCGGGTCGGGTCAGACCTCGCGGGTCGGGTCGGGTAAGGGTGAGACCCGCCCCGACCCGACCCGTTGCACTACGTGGTCAATTTTGTGCCGAACTTGACCCCTGCTACAGAAGTAGACTATGTACTGTGGGGGGATGTGCGCACAATTTCCTCGCTCGACGACCTCCGTATATACAGTACAGTTTAGTACACGCCTATTAATGAAAACATAAATTCTGACCCAGGCTGGGTTCTGTATTCGAGAGAGAGGGTGCATTCCACACTAACTTCAGTATAACGGCTCCATAATTTCTTATTTTCTTGGTGCATATCAGCCTATGTTTCTTATTTCCTTGTTTCTTATTAGGAGCCCTGTGCTGTACGTACCTCACCCCAAAAACACGACAAAAAATAAATAAAGGTTGATCACGCTTTCACTTACACGCAGGGACGTATGTGTACGGATACCAACAATAGTCCTCCCCTCCCCCCCCCCTCCCCCCCCCCTCCCCCTTGCTTTCCCGTCCCATCTCTTCTCTCTCCCTCCTGCAAAAAATAGGGGGACCACAGAAAATAGGGACCAACGGTACACACAAAAACCTACAGATTTATCTATTTTTTACCCACAATACTTGGTCCTATTTACTATGGCCCCCCGTAATAGGGGTAGCTCGGATCCGACGCGTTCTACGATAGATGTAGCACATTTCCGCTGATTCGGTTTCCGAATGACGGGGTTTCTTAACCCAAAATCGTTGGGATGCCAATGTTGTTGCGAAAACTGACGTTTTTGTATACTTGGGCCTTAGGATCATTCATCGGGATGCAATTTGATTGTTGCTGTAGTCAGGTTTCTGGTGAGATATGGCGCTCCACAAGTGAGGAGCCACAGAAAATTGAGGGTGAACCTTTATCGGAGAACGCCTCATCCGAGGTCACATATGTGTCTCTTCTCCCTCTACCAACTGCGGTACGTGGCTTCAGTTTTATCTCGACAAAGGTTCAGCAATTTCTGCCTTCGTCGACACGCGCCTTACCCAACGCTATGCCACATAACCAGTGCTCTCGGCAGTTGGTGCCACGAAAAACAAGAACAAAAAAAAACTCGATACATACCGAAGATTCAACCCTGACTCCAACGCTACGTATAAATAATGTTATCCGAGGTTAGAGGACTAACTATCAACGCGTTTTGGGCTGGGCGGTGTTGCTTGTCCGGTGCTGCTATGTACGACGAGCTTTATTTTCGCTCTACAGAAGTTTCCAAGGGACGCTTTTATCTCCTTCGTTGTTTGCCCGGTGTGGTACGTGCGAGTATAGCCGGTACGATAAACGAACGCCTGCTGGTGTCTTTCCTCCTTTTAGGTTATTGCGAAGCCCCCCGGTATGTATGTCATGTCAGCCACACCCCCGACGGGGAACCTTGGCTCTAACCTCTGTGTGTGCGCGCGTGTTCCTACACGTTGAACCGTTCTTCCGCTCGTCGACAACCAGCACACCCTGCGTCAACCCCCCCCGGTGCTCACTCTTCACCCCCCCCCCAAAAGAGACACGAGCTTTGTCGTCACATGCCAGGTGGTAAACTATTAATACGACACGGACATACAGGAAATACATCGCGATACAGCAAGCGCGTACAGTGTACGTACTCGCTAGCCGACCAGACCAACGCATCAGATGCCAGGCCATCGTCCTGGGCACATCGAGCACGAACATAACGCCAGCAGCCTACATAAGCATACTAGAGAGGGAAAGAGATCACCTGAGGGGACCGACTGCAAGCGAAGCAAGGGAATAAATTCCACGGGCGAACAAAAACAAATCGACCCTCACTGTTCTTTCTGCGAGTCCCAGACAAGGGAAAAGGGGGGGGGGGTGCACTCGATAGGAGAGATGTACTCGATCTCATGCATGGCCGTAGCCGTATGACCATAGACCCTCGCATCCCTACAATGCCGGGACGGAGCATCTCGGGTTTTCACCGACCAGGCGGACACTGCTTGCACCAAGCGCGAAAGCGCCGTGAGGTGTCCGGCGAGTCGCATGAAGGGTGAGCTGCATCCCACTAAGAACCGCTTGTAGGGCGGACTTGCACATAGATGACAGCTTCAATGAGTTAATTTAATTTCTGTGTGTAGACATTCCCAGAGACAGCAATGGGAGTACTATGTAACTGCCTCTTGGGTGCCTTACCTTGAACAGGGGCGGGAGGGGGGGTGAACTATTAATAGTACGAAAATCAAGCAAATCAACACTGAAGAAAAAAAACAGGTCTGGTACCAGACAACTGGCATTATTTAACCACCCAAATTTCAAGCAGTGTTCCCCCAAAACGGGGCTGCGGTCCTTAAACGAAAAAAATATCGATTCCAGACAAGAATCCCGATACGGGACTGGCTGCGCTTTTTGCCCTGAGAGGGTCAATTTCTGACGAAAACCGCAACCCGCCCCGCTATTATTGATGGTAATAATATTAACAGTGGATTTTTCAATTCCGAAATGGTTGTGGGCACTGGCTCCGTTCCTTTTTTGATCCCCCGTCAACCCCTGGGGATTCCAACCATGTTTTCGTTCATCTGGGTCGACGACTCCCATCCGTCAGAAACGTTTTTTTTTTTTTCCCCCGGGTCCTTGTTCGGGGCAACAACCCCCGTGGATGGCAGGAATCGGGGTGAATCAACCATGCACGACAGAGCTACCAGTCAGCGAGGACCAAACAATCGTCAAAGAACGACGACAGAGTTACTATTGCGGGGGGCCACAGTAAACAGGACCTACGGTACACACAGCAACCTATATATTTCCGTATGATTGCTCACACTATTTGGTCCCCTATTTACTACCAGGTGTTGTCCACCGTAACAGCAGCGAGGAGAAATAAACAGCCTGAAAAAAAACGCAACAGGAACATACCAAACCCACAACAAAGCTCCCGCGCGGTTATGCCGCGGTTCCTACCATACTTCGTGAAACACAAAAAAACAAAACAAAACAAAACAAAAACAATTTTATTCGATTCGGCGTACGTTGTGGTTTGGTCCTTCGATTCGGCGTACGTTGTGGTTTGGTCCTTCTGCTGGTGTTTTCGCCCTTATTGTTCCCTCACTGAAAACTCTGTTATGGTCTGATTCACCGCGATTCCCCCGTTCCTCCGGAATTGTTCCGAGCAAGGCCGTGATTTTTTTTTCGCACAATGCTAAAAGTATACCTCTATCGTAGTCGGCGTCATTTTCGTCCCCCCTCCCTTTCCCAAACGGGTTATTATAACCCTTGTAGGACCGCAGTCCCGTTTTGGGGACAAAACACTTGGAATTAGACTGGTTCGTCCCCAAAATGGGACTGCAGACCTAAAAGGATTAAAACTAGCGCATGAAAATATTATAGGAATGGTAAAACATACCTGGTATGAAGACATACCGGGTATCTACGTATCCACCTAGTACGTGACGCTGAAACTGCTGCTGCTGATGTCCTGTGCTAAAATCAATCCGAAAGAGTTTTCCGAAGATTTTCTCCAGATTTTTATGAGGGTGGAGAAGAGGACTCACTACTAATACTATTAATACTATACAAATACAGCAATACGTGCGGGTGCGAGTCCGCAGGATACCCCTATAATACTCTTGTGTAGTACCTGGTACTAAATATGTGGGTGCCGCTATTGAAAGTCTAGTCGGCAAGTCGGCCTACTATTTTGTGGTACTAAATCTGTAGGTGCCGCTTATTAAACAGCCAACTAACTGACTTCAGTCGGCAAGTCGGCTGGCGAACCCAGTTGGTTGCCAGCCGACTTGCCGACCCCAGCAGGTTGCCAGCCGACTCGCCGACTTAGTCGGATAGTCAGCACCTCCAGAAAACGAAAAATCACTCCGGCGGTAGTCTGATAAGAGCGGCGTACTAAACAGCAGTAGTTGGTGACCTGCAGAGTAAGTCGTAAAACGAACGAATAAGTAGTTGTCCGACTAACAACTGCTCGTAGTTGGTGACCCGCGGGCTGATAGGTCTTTTGTTGACTGATCGGGATCGGGCCGCGTAAAAAAAAAAAACACACACACACACACACAAGCGGGTTCTTTTTTCTTTCTTATCCCGCAAAAGTCTGATTGATCTTTTTATCAGATAGCGCGATCAGAGCACGCGAAGACGCCATGATGGCGATACACCTGGTATATATATATATATTTAACATCACGCTGTCCGTGGACTCACAAGAACCTTTCGCATGAGAAAATTGCATCAAAGCACTCCTCAACCCCTTTAGAAGAGCAGTCCCGTTTTGGGGACAAACCATTCAAATTGTAAGTACTTTGTCCCCAGAACGGGACTGCAGTCCTAAAAGGGTTAAGGCTATGGCAGGGTAGTAATACAGGTATGAATTCGTATACAGCGTCGGTTCATCAGAGGAGGCGTTTTTGTGTTCTTCACACCAACCCGCCACTTCCAACGAATCCACCTATCAGTCGCACACACGTGCAGCACAATCCAGTGATCCGGGCTGATTCCCGAGCATACATAAGAGAGAGAGAGAGAGACGCACGAAAAAATGGGCGAGACAGGAGGGGGAAAAAATACCTATATCGCAAAAACAGTACGAGCGACAAGAATACCGTGCGTATGATAACACATATCCCCCTTGGGCCGAATTTCGGGGCTGGTTTTCTCGAAAATGAGGAAGGTGCAAACGCCGAGCGGTGCGTCTTGATACAGCAAAGACACCGCCAGTATGGGTCTTTCCGAAACCGCCAACTTCGTCGTGTGCCCCCCCCCCCCCCGCCCCTAACCCGTTTAGGACCCCAGTCCCGTTCTGGGGACAAACCACTCAAAACCCAAGTAGTTTGCCCCCAGATCGGGACCGCGGTCCTAAAAAGGGTGAAGGCATGTTTTGAGATACCTCGACTCCGAAAAATCGAGAAAAAATCGTTCAATCTGGCCGGAAATGTGATTGGACCGTTTAGACATGAATATGACTACCAAGCAGTCGTTCTAGTTTATTCGACCAGAGTGGTACTTTTGTATCACATGGTAGGCAATGCAATGAAATGCCCGAACGAACAGGATACGAAAATATAAATACCATACGCAAGCCAGAAAACCAGACCAACATGGCCAGATTTGTATAGAGAAACGGTCGATCATCCTCACGCCCCCCCCCCCCCCCCCCCCCCCCCCCCCGCCCGGTGCTGTGTTTCAGGGTATATAGCTTTACCACTGGTTGGCCCGCGCACCGTGCACAAGACAAAGGGAGTGACGCTAGCCAGTGGCCGTACATGAGTATCATAGGCCTTACCCCTTGACCGAAAGCGGTGGGCAACTTACCTTAAGGGGGGTTGGCCGACTTCGAAATTGAGGGTGAGCTTACCACGCATTCGAGAAGATGGTTGAAACACAACGCACGAGTCGAAGAGTAACTAAACCCTGAGCCAAAGAGAGCAACCCCGACCCTGACCCCCAAGCCAATCAGGCCAAAAATCGAGAAGATTGATTGCTACTCTCTGTACTGTCAGAGAAAATCAAGTGCATTTCAACCATTTCGTCATCCACCGCGTGTGTTGTTGCCCTCGCCCTCGAGTTTCAGCGGAAGGTCGTATGTCGATCATCTGGAAATGAAGCTGATGAGGGCAGAGCTGTTTTACGGGTCACGAGTCACGACCCCACCCGGCGGGTCGGGTCAATGAGTCATGAAAAAACTCACGGGCCGGGCCGGGTCGGGTCGGGTCGGGTCAGGTCAGGACGTATACGAAATTTCACCGGTCATGTCGAGTTGGGTTGGGGTCTGGTCAGGCGATCGCGGGTCGGCTCAAAAAGTCTTCAAAACCTCACGGGCCGGGTCGGGTCGGGCCAGAAGGTAAACGTAACCTCACGGATCAGGTCGAGGCGGGTTGGTTCGGGTTATGCGATCCGATCCGACCCTCGAGTTTTGACCGGATCGGTGAACAGCCCTGGAAATGAGATGAGCGTGAAATGATCAACCATTTTCCTTACGTTGAGCCGCGTCGTATGGTCAACACACACTGCTGTTGTACGAGACGAAGAGAGCAAGACCTACCCAACAAAGTTGATTGATTGAAGTCGGGGTTAGGGTTTCCGGTAAAATCATACCAGGTACCTGGTATATATTATCGTATATCATACGGATACACATATACACACATCTAAAAAAGCGTATGTCAACCATAACTCCGACTTCCAGTAACAATTCCGTCTTTCGTCCTTCTCTCCTCTCTATCTCAACGCATGTGGACTGCTGGCGTGCGGATCTCGTACATTTCGTATCCAGCACGATGACATGGCATTGCGTTGTCTGCACTCCTTTCTGTGTGTGTGTGTTCTTCACATTATTAAACCGTTCTTTCTACCCGTGGGTATCCTGCACACAGTGTCCGCGCCGATACTTCAATCGTAGATATTGCATTACAGCAATGGGCATGATGCTCGCAGTGCCTCGGAGAAAATGAAAGTAGTCCCGAGAGGAAACACTTCAGGGACTTCGTGTGCCCGCAGTATCTCGGGGCCCAAGAACTGCTGTGGAATGCTCCTGTACTTTGACGTATTTCGGGGTTTTGTATGTACCGCGGGTACTGTCAAGGACTGGCACTATTCATATTGACAGTTCTTCGTTGTCCGTTGGTACTGGCCTGTCTGTGAGTATCGCGAGTACTCGGAGTACCAAAATATTCTCAATACGTGCAGTATTCTCCGAGTATGAAGTATGTATCGACCGATTGTGCACCGTTTCTGCCGTTTCATACCCGCTTTAGTACAGAAAGCACCCATCGATAATCCCACGAGTCGGAGATGGGAGCAACTTCCTTTACGGGGGGAGAGGGAGCTGGGATACTTGAGAGTATTGGCAGTGTTTCGGGGAGGGGTATATGCTGCACGTACCCGCGGTATTTCTTCAAGGGTTCAATACTCGTGTGCGCTCTTGAGTACTCTTTTCAAGTATTTCAGATGTTTGTACGGCGGGTGCTGCTCGTACTCGGGGGTTATCTACTGCTCATAATCCAAGTACTCGCAGTACTGAAGCAGTACTGGGGGCTTCGGTTCTGCTCATACTCCCAGTACTCGCAGCATTCCGGCCGCCAGTTCTGCAGTACTCTCAGCACTCCGAGTAAGAAATGTTATCTATGCTCCGAGTACTAGAGCTGTGATTCGGCCGGATTTTCACGACTAATCACTACCAGATGGGTGCCGTAAGCCCACTAGCTGACTATACTTGGAAAGTCGGCGGGCAAATCGAAGATGATGGCCAGCCGACTTGCCGGCAAGTACGCCAGCTCGCTCCGGCCTAGGGGGGGCCCGCCCAAGAACGAACAAAACTATCCCGCACTCTACAACCCTTCGTACACGTATGTAAACCCAACAAGTCGGATAAGCGGTACTTCCGGGCAACGACTAATTATTATTCCGACTAATACCTACCTAGTACCGGGTACCTGGTAGTTGGTGACTTGGGCCTTTTAGGACGGCAGTTCCGCTTCCAGTGCAAACTACTTAATAGTTTGAGTGGTCTGTCCCCAACACGGGACCGAAGTTTTACCGTGGGCAGTTGAAAGACGAGTCGTAGTCGTGCAGACTATAAATAAAAGCTCTACCGAGTATGCTGGCGAGTACTCGTACTTGGAGAGTGCTGTATACTGGGAGCGTTTTGCGCAACAATGTACTGCTGTAAAGTAGTGTCTCTTGTGTCGTGGTTTTGTGACGCACAGCGCTAGTGTCTCTTAACTGTGCGAGGAGGATCAACAATCAATCGGCACGGACACTGGGTGTGGTGGATATCGACGCTGGCAAGACAGGAAAAAGAAGTTCAACGTGTGAAGAACACACAGCCCCACGGCGAGTGCCGGCAGTGTTACGCGCATGGCGGATGACGTCAACGTGAAGCACCGAATACGATTTCTAGAACTTCCCTTTTTCTTTGTCCACGAAGTAGTATCTATATCATAATTTCCACTCTTTCCGCGTGGTATTTTCGCGCTTTGAGGAGTTGGAGCGGTCTAATTTTGATGTTTCGATGTGTTGATTTTGACAAACTACGAAGAGGTCGTAATTCGCACGTACGTGTTATACCACTGCTTGCATCTCAGTTTCTGTAACCTCAGCAACCAGGGATGGTACACAGCAGTTACCGGAGATCAGAGCCATGACGTACCGGTAGTCACCGACGGTATTAATGGGGGACCATAGTCAATAGGACCTAACAGGTATGTCGGTATTACGGGGGACCACAGTCAATAGGACCTACCAGGCATGGTATACATAGCAAAAACTACCAGGTATATATTTAACCATCTTCACTAACATGATTTGGTCCCGTTAACTACGGTCCCCCGTAATAGCTGAAAAACATACCGCTCGCAATTAACGCCACGGCAAGGCTTGAAAATTCAGAGGGTGCATCCTTGTCATCCCCGTTCGAGGGTAATCGTGGAAACCCCCCACAGAGCACGAAAAGAGCCTCTGTTGTATGTATGTCACCTGCACACGGCAGTCTCGCTAGAGAGAGAGCTACGTAGAGTCACCATGAAAACAAGAAAAAATCGGAGGGTTTCCTATGTGCATGGAGCCATGTTTTAGAGGCAATTCATTCTAAATAAACCCAACTACAGCAAACGAAAGCAGGGGTGGGAATTACGTGGACGTGGATCAATAGCGTATTATACGCGTATTCACGTGAAATCACCTATTTTGAGTACCTACGTGTAATTACGTCCTGTACCGGGGATGAAGTCTAGGCATCCCCGAGGCAAGTTTGTAAACCGAGTGTCTATTTTGGTGTTGTTATCGTCACAGGAACACAAATAAAAAATCCCGGCACGCCCATTTACAATGGTGTTTTTTTATATTTTCCTTTTCTCGTTGTTGTTTTTTTTTTTTTCATTTATTTTCCTATTTTTCTATTTATACATACGTAGAATGTTTATGTCGTGCCTATCGTATCCAGTACTTGTATCATGATATGATGACACGGGATTGCATTGTCTACTCTACTATCTGCATAACAATGTAGTATCTCTGTCGCGTAGCTTTGTGGCCACAGAACTTCCTTGTATCTCTCGTAGGATCGAAGAATCGGCACGGACACTGGTCGTGCTGGATGTCGACGGGTACAAAGAACGGTTTAATGTGAAGAACATACACAATACTTTGATTCCTACAAGTTGCGCATATGCGCAAAAGGTATCTACATGCAGAATTCCGGAACGTCATCGATTAAAGCTCGATTCCGCTTGCCATGTAGCCATCGGACTCCACGGAGCCCGGGTCCCAGGCGACGCAAGCAATGTACCAGTGAGTGGGTGCTGCCCGTGCTGCCTAGCCGTCGAAAGCTATTATCAATAATAGAAACCACAAAGCGGGCTTTTCCACATACTCAAGATCTGAAGGCTTTCTTTGCCCGGGAAAAGGTGGTAAAAGTTACCTGGTAATTACCTGGTTCGTCATATTTTCCAATAACCCGTAACGCAGTACATGTCATCCCCGGAAAGAAGAGTACCTGGTATATATATATATATATATATATTTTTTTTTTTTTTTTTTTTTTTTTTTTTTCCATCCCATTCATTATCTTCGCACATCTTCTTCTCTCTCTCCTTCCAACTCGTAACTCAGATCCGGGGTCACATAGCAGGCTCTTCTCCCCCCTTCCCGCTACGGTACGTGCCTTCATTTTTATCGCGAGAAGATTTCAGCCTTTTCTTCCCTCGTCGACTCGCATCGAATTGTGCCTACCCACGCTGCAAGGCGCTCTCAACAATTGAATCCCTTTTTTTATTTTTGCAAATAAAGTCAAAGTCCGACCCTCCTAGGGCTCGAACCCAGGACTCAAACAAGTAGAATTCGAGGTTAACCACTTGAACCACCGGGGCGACCGGCTCCATATGCATGATACTGTACCAGGTATCATATATTGCCATACCACTCATAAATGACGTTACTGCTGCTATTCATACCTGGCATGTATTTTACAGAGAAAATGCAGAGGCTGACGATTTTGATAGTTTTGATTTGATAAGTTTGATCCAACAAGGGAAAAGAGCTGCAACACCATTCAATTCAGAAGCGGCAGATTAGACAGCAGAGCACAGCTCACACCCAGCTGAACTTACAGCAAGTCTTCTGTCGGCGGCTTGTACTGTAGTACGCCGCCTATACACCAGGTACCCGACGGAGTATTCGATTACAGCACATCCAAGCATACCACAGAACGCATAAGCAGCGAGCAGCGCGGCAGCAGCAGCAGAGCAGCAGCAGAGCAGCAGCAGCTGCAGCTTAAGACACGACACGATGTACGAGGTATCTCTCCACTCTGCCCAGAAATACGTACGAGTACACGTACCGTGTTTCATGGTACGTATTCATCCAAAAGTGATCCTTGATCCTCATGATAAATATACTGCGGTAGTACTTGTACGAGCACGAGAATATCTGGTATATGGTACAGCAGTAGTTGTGCGGTACTCGTACGTAGCGATCAGCTCGCAGACATTGGCTGTTGGGTGACAGAGAACCCAAACAATAGCAGCAACACCAACGACAACAACAACATCAACGACAACATCAACGACAACAACACCGCCGCCACCGCCGCCACCGCTGCCACCGCTGCCTGCTTTAGCTCGGATCGGTGCGCGGGGGGGGGGGGGGGTATGGTATGGACAATAGAAAGAGTAGTATTAATATTAATATTGCGGGGGGCCATAGTTAACAGGACCAAAAATTGTTAGTAAAAATGGTTAAACATATAGGTTTTTATGTGTACCATAGGTCCTGTTAACTATGGTCCCCCGTAAATAGTACATCGACAGGCTCGTACGAGCCTACACGATGATGATCGGTGGTCACCAGAAAGATTCATTTGGCAAATTGAAAAAAAACGGACGATTGATGATAACAAATCTCTCGTACTCGTACGGTACGATGAACGGAGGGGGCAATGGCAACTACTATGCGAGGGTCACACATGCATGCATCATCATCCCCATCATCAGCAAGATTTGAGAGATTTTGGGTCACTTGGTTGGAAATCGAGAATCATCGGATGCGCATCTTTCACAGCGGTACGAGCATCGTAGCACCGACCGCTCTGATTCTCTGGTCGTACATAACGACTTTCAACATTTCAACTTTTTCTTTTGATTGAATTTTAGAGTCGATTGTCGGCCGATTAGAACCCCGTATACGCAGGCTTTGGAAGCATCGCCGACGGCGGTTGTCGAGCTCGAGGGGTTCCAAAGCGCAGAAGAAGCGACGACAAGAGCTAGGGTGTCGGGATGGACGGTTGTTTTGAGGAGGGCCTCGTGCGCGCGAACGGTGGTAACTGTTAGCTGTGCCGCGATGAAATCAGGCACGGTTCTCGTCGAGGCAAAAGCGGTCGGAAACTTTTTTACGTACGTACATATCGTGATTCTTTTCGAAGTCTGCTCATCTTCGCAACAACGAGGCCTCGCCTCGGGCGGACGATGGCTGGCGGCCCGCTCTCGCTTTTCGCTGGAACTCACCCCGTTTTTCCTCATCACGTGGACGTTCCATCCCAGCATGGCGCTCGCGATGGCCGTCACTATGAGGGCCTCGGCTAACATGATTCAACGAGGTCGTCAAGAAAAAATAAGCGAAGTGTTTTCTCTTCTCAAGAGACGCCGCTGTCAATCCAAGGATGCAGAGCTCCGAGCCCGACAACCTCTGGTGGCGCTTGCGCGTCGGCGCTCCCTCGTCGCACAGGCAGCAACTTGTGGTGAAGCCTAGCAGTTCAGCGATCTCTTTCCGCCTATCTCCTGCAGCGTAAGTAGGGTGCGGCCTGTGGGTCCTCGACTGCTTACTGATGTGCCTACTGCTGCTGCTGCCGCTGCTATCGGAATCAAGGCTGTTAGGAGGCGTTCTTCGATTTAGAATAATTGAAATGTAAAGCGATATGATTGGTTCATTTCGAAATTGGTTCGGGTTCTCCTAGTTAAGCCGAGTTTCCCGAACCGTCACTTTTTATCCCGCCAAAACTCTCGTAACTGTCATTTTTTTATTGGTCTTTTTAGAGGATTTTTATAGGGACCCCAGGAGCCACGAGCAGCCAACATCAGACCGCAGCAGCAGCGGTCAGCATATCTCGACCACATCCCCTTCCCAGAAACACAGACCAGCAGGCCAACTCCAGAAAACACCTTAGACGATACTACTAGTGGTGGTTGATACTGTGATGCATGCACACACAGGCTGCCCTGGGAATGCTTGAAGCCTGCCCAACGTAGCTCGCGTGAGTGCTGCTCCCGCCTGCTGCTCCTGCCTGCTGCTGCCTGCTGCTGCTGCTGCTGCTGCTGCTGCTGCTGCTGCTGCTGCTGCTGCTGGCTGCGCTTTTCTTCGGCCGTTCGCAAAAAACGAACAAAAAACAACATGCAGCAGGTCAGCCCAAGCCCGCCGCCTATTCGGAGCGACATCAACTTCGAGCTCAGCACGCCGACCCGGAAGACAAGGAGAGGGAAGCGGGGCGGCAGGGGGAGGTCACTGTCTCCGAGCCCCGGCACTGCCGTCGGACTCGTCCCCAGGGCTGCTGTCGTTGGCTCGACGACAGCAGCACTGGCGGCTGGGGGATGGCTCTCAAAGCAGGACATGGGAGCAGGGCGTCAGCCACAACAACAAGGACAACAACAACAACAACAACAGCAACAACAACGTCACGTTCGGTCCTCGCATCTGAGCAGCCAAAAGCGCGAGGAAGCAATGGGGGGAAGGAACTGCGCGGCCACCACTACTACTACTAGCGCCTGGGGGCACCAGGTTCGTTTTAGCTTGCGGTTTGGGAGCCCCTTCTGCTCTCGTCGACGAGAGCCGAGCGCGGTATCATTGTTGTGTCATACAAACTCTCGTCTTCATGTCATGTGATCGGCGAGCTGTTCGTGCTTGAAAAATCCCACCGCAGGTAAATGCGCTCCTGTGCCTGTGCAAAAGATGTGTAATAATGATAATGAACCCCGGATGATGAGAGGCACGCAGAAATACGTTTGTTCGCCCCCGGCGGTCTGTTCTTTGTCACCTTGGCCGCTGCTACTGCTACTGCTGGTGGTTTTGGTGGAGTTTGTGCTGCAGCTGCTATATGATGGCCCCGGCAGGCAGCCAGTGTCTTTCTTCGTCGGGTACTATACTGCTGTGGACACGAACGAGATGTTGGTACCGCGAGGAGTCTCGTGTGTGCGGCGGATTCTCTCGGCGCATCCGCCGGACAGCGCGATCCATGAACCAGCTGCAAAACAATACGTACCAAAGCTTTCGGGTCCCGAGATGACGACCAAAACAACGACAAATCTGGTGTTTTACTATCGACCGTCTGCGACAAGCACGCAGTACGAGCAAAGCGTGAACGCCCAGCAGTACATATGGGTGAAGAATCATGTCGCGTCGGTGCCGTACGACGCCGTACGACTCATCCTTGCGTTGTACCTTGACACTCATGTTGTGACTATTTTACATCACCCCCAATCACGCAGTGAGTGTGGCCGTTGCTGCAGTCATCAATTTGTAGTGCTCGTAGTATTCAAGTTTTCTCTCCGTCTGTAGTCCCGAGAAGGCTGTAAATAAATATCCATGCGTCCATGCACACACTGAATGAATGCATCGTGACGTACAGCAGCAGTACGATTACCCCATATAGGGGGAGCCACCGACATTGTATCTGGCATCAGGTCATACAAACCCCGCACCCCGCGCCCCGTTCCTTATCAAGCATGAGTAGGCGAGGGCAGAGTAGGCGAGGGCAGAGCGCGGAAACCTCGGTTCTCGACGAGTAGGTGAACACAAGTGATGTGCTCGTGAAATGAAAAAATGCATGAAAAACATACGATACATGATATTAATTGTGTTTTTGTAGTGCGAGCAGTTCGTCTGACACATTCGAATTTACTCTGTACGAGTATACGGCAAGGTGCCCATCCAGTTATCTTTTCATTTCCAGTGTTGCACTGGTATATGGTGTGCATTTTCCGTTTGTATTGAATTGTATTGTTGTTATTTTAAAACATTAAAATGGATATCGTCGGGCTCTCCGTCCGGCATAGTTTATGTTCCTCGAAAGGCTGCTCAAATATACTCACACTCCAAAACATCATGTATGTATTATTTCGTTCTCAGAACAAACAGGGTCACATGCTGTCTGGCACTCATTCACACGCTCAAGCTCTTTCAGTTCGTTGCAAAGACTGCCACCTGCATTGGCGTATACAGCACAAGTATACGTACTGTGAAGGTGTTACCTACTGAGCTATAGGGGTGAAATATCTATCAACAATTAATTACTACCCAGCCCAGGGAAATCCTTAAAATACTCTCCCCCCCCCCTTTAAACGGCGGGGATAATTGCTACCCAGCCCAGGGAAATCCTTATAACACTCCCCCCCCCCCTTTAAACGGCGGGGTATTTAGGGCGTCGGTACCGTATACGGCAGTACACTGATCTGTCTGCTTCGTTTCAAGACCTGGGGAAAAAAATACCTGGGGAACCAGGGAGATATATTTTTGGGGACGGACGCCCAAGCGTTTCTATTCAAAGCAACGTTCGCAGTATTCCAGAGGGTAACCCTTACAATAACGGTACCGATAAAAAAACTTTAGAAATCTCTCCGCATGCCGGCTGCCCCGGTGGTGCAGAGTGGTTCACCTCGAATCCTACTTGTGTTTGAGTCCAGGGTTCGAGCCCCAGGTGGGTCGGATATTTGACTTTATTTGCAAAAATAAAAATAAAAAGGATTCAATTGTTGAGAGCGCCTTGCAGCGTGGGTAGGCACACTTCGATGCGAGTCGACGAGGGAAGAAAAGGCTGAAATATTCTCGCGATAAAAATGAAGGCACGTACCGTAGCGGGAAGGGGGTAGAAGAGAGGCTGCTATGTGACCCCGGATCTGAGTTTCGAGTTGGAAGGAGAGAGAGAAGACGATGTGCGAAGATAATAAATGGGATGAGCAAATATATATATATATATATATATATATATATAATATGTATATATATATATACGACACAGAAGAATGACAACGGACCGGAATCACCTCATACATATATTTAAAGAAAAAACTGCCTCTAGACCTTCCGGTAACTCTAGCATTAGGCGAGGAGTTGGTAATTACTATTACGGGACACTATGTTAATAGGACCTACGGTACACACAAAACAATATATAATAGTATATCTTGGGGTACATATCCATGACCCCCGTGTAGCCTATGTTGTTGCTCCAACCAGAACTACAGTAAAACTATGCTACCGGTCCCGGAGGGATACTGAAGATATCCTTTCCATTATTTACCAATCATAGCACTTACTAAATGTGCTGTCTGCCGTAGATTATGTACGTGCGTACCACAGCAGTAGATCCATGGCACTACTTGGCACTGGGACTTTATTCTGTGCGTGGGGGTGCACAGTAGTATACGTGTAAAAAGACAGCTGCTGCTATCCTACTATAACTCAGACTGTAAACCTGTCTGTTGTACCTAGAACGCGTAAATGTATACCAGATGACGTACGCGTAACCGAGTAACGAATATGATGGCTAGTGACAAGTATCAACTCTCATAAGTCGAGGTATGTCAAGGCAAAGCTGTTGTCTGTCAACGGGTGAAAGTGCTGTCTCTGACATATTTGGCTGCCGGTTCAGGCCATCGGCATATTATGGGGTTCATCATGAGGACCTTCAACAACCTGGGAGAAGGGATCTTTACGATGGTAGGCTGTTCAGGTGTTTTGGTTCCTGTTGGGATCAAGGTGCGAGCGAAGACCCAACCCGACCCCTGACTCTAACCCTAAATACAACCCTAACCCTAACCCTAAACAGCCAAAACGGGCCAAAACTCACTATAAACGCGGAAATTTCTCAGTTGCGGACGACGATTCCGAAGTGCAGACCACGCTACGCATTTTTCAAGTCAAAAACATACCTAAATATCCCTTCTCCCAAACTGCTAAACCTACTCTTCATCATATTGTCATCGGATTTTGGATCTTGCCCTCTTCTGCTCTTCTGCTATTGTGCGCGGTAGTGATGGGGTGATGGGGTGATGGGCAATGATATCAGTAACCCCTATCTCCTGTTGGGATGACGAGTACTACTGCTTCTTTCGAAACCGACCTTGCCTGGGGTTTACGAACACCCGTCCAACAGATAATCGACTCCGAGTTCGTGATCTACCTAGACATTTCGAGGCAAAGGTCTGTTCGCGATATTGTATGATCTATACCAGGTAACCATATTAAATAGGGCCTGCGGTACACACAAAATCCTATATATTTCGCTTTTTTTACGAGCAATATTGGGTCCTATTCACTATGGTCCCCCCGTAATAGTAGCCCGGTGCAATGTGCACCAGGTATGATAAAGGTCATATTTCCCGGTTGGATCTGGGCTGTGCACGGGTTGGACCCGTGCAATATGCACCAGGTATGATATAGGTCATATATTTCATGCGTTGGTTCTGTAATGTGCAGATAGATCCTGCGCAACCTCTAACAACGGCAGGTGAGGAACCCGATGATCTATCTGCAGATAGATCACGATCTGTCCAAGGTGCACAGTACTGTACATATATAAATAGCGTGGACCGAGGCCTTGATGCGCGTAACTCGGTGCCTCCACCACTTCGTTCGCACCCGCGATGGCCGCTGTCATCTTCACGGATAGTAACAACACCGGCTCTGAACCCCTGCCGGTCGCCACAACCCTCCCTTTAGACGGCGAAAACGAGAAAATCGAAAAAAAGAAGTAACCGCTGCGCCATTTTTTTATTATACCGAGAAGATCACGATACGTTGCTGGGTACCGTAAGTGACTATTAATATTAGGGATCCGACATTTTATTTGCTGTTGCAAAAGGCTGCGCGGAAAGATCTGTGTCGTACAGATAGATGCCACCCCGAAAAAGCGTGTTGCGCAAGAAGAGCTGTGTCGCACATATCCCATTTGGAAACCATTTTTGCACCAGATGGTGCAGATCGTATACCAGCATCTATATAATAGAGGGGCATGCACGCCGCGTGCTTGCCTTGCGGGGGTGGCGCCTAAGCTTGGACAAAGATTAGCCGCCGCCCCTACCAGGGTTTCTCGCTGGGTAAAACACCCTACCGAGCCTTCGGCAAGGTTGAGTACGATCTCAATCAACACCCTACCGAACACCCCCCGATAAGATTCGGTGCCAGCTTCGATACCTGTACCCCGACACTCGCGGCGAGTTTGCTACTATACGCCCCCACCAAAAAATACCCCGTGGGGACCGGTACACCCTTAATTCTGATTCACATTATTAGGGTCCCTCGCTTGAGAAGCTCTGCGCTAGTAGTAACTCACGCATAAGCCACCGAATAAACGGATTCCACCGAATAAACGGATTCCACCGAACAAACGGATTGAGAAGGGGGGGGAAAAAAAACTGAAAAGTGCGATCCGACGAAATAGTCCCGAATCCCAGGCAGGCAGGCAGGCAGGCAGGCAGGCAACGAAAAATATTGCGCAACACGATTGACCGCGTTGGTCCCAACCAAAAAGGGTTCAATGAGCACCGTTTCAAGGCCGAAACACCGAAATTTTGTAAAAAGATATGCCCCCCCCAAAAAGGTCTAGATCGTGAAAGGAGGATCTGTCTGATCTGCTCGAGAAGTTGTGATCTTCATGTGTACGTTGAGAGATATGTCTGACCCGAGGGATCTAGATGCATGGAAATTACTGTAGCATCTGATCTGTGCCAATAGATTTACGTTACCCCCTCCCCGTCCCGGCATTGTATGTAGGGATGCGAGGGGCTATGGCCATACGACTACGGCCATGCATGATAATGAGTACATCTCTCCTATTGAGCACACACACACCCCCCCCTCCCTCCCCCTTCGGCTTCGGTAACGCCTCGTTTTTTTTTTTTTGTTACGTACACAAAAAAATAACAATCAACAAAACAGGATCTCTTCGACGATCCGTTATCCATATCGTGGATGAACACGAGCCGCTCATATTTCCAGGCGAAGCAATCCTTCGGGCACGGACAAGCCCTCGTCCACCACGCCGGAAACGTTGGAACAGGAGCCGGAGGAGAAGGGGCAGCGGCGGCAGCAGCGGCTGCTGCCGCTGCTACTACTGGTCGAAGTGGAGGTTACTGCGGGCCGCGACCTCCCGGGGTAGCGGCGGGAGGGCGCTGCCCACGCCCGAGGGAGCCGATATTGATGCAGGTTGAGAGAATTCAGGTCCATCTCAGCGACATGGCGTGTTTGATTTCCAACTACAACATGCGCGAGTTTAGGTGAGGGCTCGTCAAATAAGGCAAGACCTGAGGTATCGCCGGTGGTATCACGCCAGTGCTAGTATGTCGCCATCGCCCATAAAGGTGCAGGGGGGTTGGGGGGGTGGTGCTCGCTTTATGTCATCGGCATACGAGTAGTCGTATGAGGGAGGGGTGGGGGTGTACTCGATCTCATGCATGGCCTTAGTCGTATGACCATAGACCCTCGCATCCATACAATGCCGGGACGGAGCACGCCGGGTTTTCACCGACCAGGCAGACATTGCTTGCACCAAGCGCGAAGCACCGTGAGGTGTCTGGCGAGTCGCATGAAGGGTGAGCTGCATCCTACTAAGAACCGCTTCGTTGAGGCGGACTTGCGTATGGACGACAGCTTCAATGAGTTGATTTAATTTCCGGTGTAGGCTTTCCCAAAGACAGCAATGGGAGTCCTATGTAACTGCCTCTTGGGTGCCTCACCTTGAACACTACGTAATACGACCACTGCCACTTGTGCGGAGTAAAGGTTCTTTACGTCGCACAAATGATCTAACTCGACAAGCAGCTGTGGGCGACCGCCAAAAAAAAAACGGTACCCTGGTTGTCTAGCTCACGTAGTGAGCGGCATGTTTTACGGTGTCATTGCCAACCGACGCCTACCAAACCTATATAAAATAGGGGGGGGGGGGAGGGGCAAGGCAGTTAGCCCGTCTAGAGGTGCACCCGCGGTTTTGGGGACAAGATCCTAACAGTTAGAATTAGGGTCGGGCCATGTATTCAGCAGGAAACACTATTCAACCGATGAGCTCCTACGAGGTACATGTGTCACCGCACAGTGCACTCTATGCCAAAGGCGTCATAGACCGCCTTATTACAGGGGTGCCTGAATAGGGCGGTATCCCCGTACAAGGCGGTACTGCTGTACCTTCATAAGGCGGTATCTGACCGTAGTACCAACAGTCATGAGGCGGTATCCCAATATAAGGCGGTATCGAGTAGTTTTCTGAGTCGAGGAGCCCCGTCACTTCAGGAGTGCGAGTTTTGTGTGCAAGAACGCACCTCCCTATCGTTCGCAGCATTACTTCTGAAGTTGCCACCGGCGTGTCATGGTTGACGAAATGCGATCGGAAACTAAGCAGGGTTTTTCACGGGTCGGGTCAAACCACGCAGGACAGGCTAGGCCAAGTCGGGGAACGGTAACCGGACACGACCCGGGATAATTTGAAAGCCTCCTGACCCGATCCGACTCGACCCGACCCGACCCGACCCGACCCGACCCGTGAGGTTTGAAAACATTCCTCGGGTCGGGTCATGACTTGTGAAGAGCCCTAAAAAAAATGGTAATGGTCGGTGAAGCCCCGTCTTGTGCCTTCCCCCACCTAACCCTCTACCCACTCGTACATTGTGCCGTTTTATCGACTATCTTCGTTACGTCGGGACCCCACCACCTACGGCCCAGTCACTCACCATTACACCCCCCCCCCCGTATCCTACATGGCGCCCGCCGTGCAGCGGCCGTCCTATATAGAAGATTGCCACTGGTGCCTTCTTGTCCGAGAAGCGCGAACTCGTCCAACCGTACATTTCGAGAACGTGAAACCGTTCGTCGGTGAAAGCGAAACCGTCTCATTCAAGAAAGCGAAACCGTCTCATTCAAGAAAGCGAAACCGCCCATTCGAGACATAAAAAGGAACACCGTTTTTTTTTTCGTATGCTTGACTTTTTGTCGCGCCGTCACTCGCGTCTCTCGAACTTCCCCGCCCCCCTCGCGCAAACCCGACCCCCGCCGTCCATCGATACAACGAAACTGACACACAATCGACGTGCTGAAAAGACCCCCCTCCGCCCCCGCCCCGCCCCCCCGCTATGCATCCAATAAAGACAACACATAGCCGACACGCAGAACGCCCCCACCACCCGTCGCAATCCATCCATGCAATAAAACCAACTCATGACCGACGGGCACAAACGACCCCCCCCCCCCCCCTCCTTGTCCCCTGCCATCCATCCAATATAACCAGCGCATATCCGATGCGCAGAAACGACCCGCCGCCCCCCCCGCCTTCCATTACCCCAGCATAACTAACACAAAACCGACGCGCAGAAGCGACCTCCCCCCCCCCCCCCCTTTCATCCACCCAATAAAACCAACCAACCACTCAGCCTGTCACCGACGGACATGGAAAAGGTGGAGGAGCAGCTCCGGGGCGCGTCCGCCCTCATGCGCCAGCTGCAGGTGAACTTGGGGGCAACGCAGGTAACCCTCAGGACCGCCCAGCCCGCCCCCCTCACCTGCTCCGCTCCCGCGGCGGCGGCAGCTGTGGTAGTAGCGCAAGCGGCACAAGCGGCGCAAGCCGCGCAAGCCGCCCAAGCCGCGCAAGCGGTACCATCAACGCTACCCGATGACGGGCCGCCGCAAGAAGCGACGACGATGACAACGACGACGACGACGACGACGACCAGCGGGAACGGGAGGAAAGCGGCCGCCGCCACCGACGCTCGCACGAGGAACGACGACAGGCCACACACGGAACGGATGGAGTCAGAGTCGGCGTGGAGACCTCCCGGTGTGGGGGGGACAACGACACGAGCAGTACGTGCGGAGGCAGGGGGTGGGGCCACAGCTTTTGGGGGCGGTGTGGTGGGATCAACGATAGGTGCGGGGAGGACCGGGGCTCCTTTTGGGCCTGGCGGCGGCGGCGGCGCGGCAGTGGGAGTCTCCGGTGGGGTCAACCCGCGCGTCGAAATGGGGTCGCGGGTCCAGACCGGGGGGTCGGTCTTGGCGACGGGGTCCATGCAGCTGGCGGAGACGCCACGCGGCGGGGTGTTTCCGGTGCGGCAGGGAGAGGCGGTGAGAGCGCCGGCGCCGAGGTCGTGCCTCCCCGTGGATGCTGAGATGTCGGCGCATCCAAGCCGACAGGTGTGATTTTCATTTCGTGCAGCAGGCAGGAGCCGAGAAAAACGCGTGTGCTGTTCAAATGCTTTGCACAAAGGAAATCGGGCTGGTCGCCATCTACAGTAGATGATCTAGATTATCTAGATCATCTGGATCATCTATACCATCCAGATCATCTAGATCATCTAGAACCCAGCCTTGCTGTTACGAGTTGTTTTGGGGGCTGAACCAGTGTGCGGATCCAACCCAGAAAAAACATGTCCTGGATCGTGCAGATCGCGCGTCTCCCACCCGGCAACATGAGCCGCGTAGATCATACAGATCGTAGAGATCATACAGACCATACAGATCATACAGATCATACAGATCAGGAATAGATATCTATCTGCCCCGACTTATCTGGAGAATGAACTGTGGTAATCGCTTATCTCTCCGACGCGTGCCAAAGCATTGTGCGCAATGCTCGGGGTCAATGGACCGCAAGGGGTGGGAACGCGCGACGTTACTTAAGGGGGGTGCGATGCAGCCGATACCGATGCGAATTTCTGCAGTCCCTCATTGGGGTGTCTGGATGCAGATACTAAAGACACGGCTTTCGTAGCGAGAAGCGGGCCCCGTACTGTTGACGGAGTCCCCTCCTCCGACACCATCATACACCAAGACTTTATGACGCCAGTGACTCAAGACGGTCATGCCACACAACCTGATCACAGCTGATAGACACCCCCCCCCCTCTCTCCCCCTATATTATACAACTGGTACATATATAGGTCGGGTTGGCGTCGGCTGGCGACGACGCTGTAAAAAACGCCTCTCACCGCGTGAGCTAGACAACCAGGGCACCGTTTTTGTGTATATGTTTTGGCGGTAATCACGGCTGACGGTCGAGTTAGATCTTTTTTTGTGCGGGGAAAACCGTAACTCCACGAGAGGGGGATGATCGTATCACGTAGTGTGTATATGGTGAGGCACCCACGAGGCAGTTGCATATCATACCCATTGTTATCTCTGGAAGTGATCGCCCCAGAGAATATATCAACGAATTGACGCTGTCATCCATATGCGAAAAAATCCGCTTCGAAGGCGGTTCTTAGTAGGATGCAGCTCACTCTTCATGCGACTAGCCCCATCTCACCGCGCTTCGTGCTTGATGCAAGCAAAGCCGACCTGGCCGGTGAACACCCGACGTGCTCCGTCTTGGCGCTGTAGGGATGCGAGGGTCCATGGTCATACGACTACGGCTGTGCACAATAATGAGTACCCTCCCTCTCCTCCGTGGTCATTGGTCAAATGACTATGGCAAGCGATATGAGTACCCCCCTCCTCCCTCCTGTCCCCTCCGCCCCCCTCTGTGTCCCTTCCCCCCTGCGTTCCTCTTCAAACGCCCCGGGCGATCACTATGCGTCGCGTGGTGTCAGATGGGGGAAGAGCGTGTCCTGCCTCCTTCTGGGGGCTCGAGCGCGACGCTGTGCTCGACCTCGTCTCCCGACAACGACGGCGAGGTATGGTACGGTGTATCGAGTACCCTACGGTAACGGTACGGTGACAGTGCGGTAATAGTTCGGTGACGACACGGTAACGATACGGTAATGGTATGGTAACGGTACGGTAACGGTGTGGTAACGGTACGGTAACGGTACGGTAGCGGTACGGTAACGGTACGGTAGCGTTATGGTAACGGTACGGTAACACTACGGTAACAGTACAAAAACGGTACATAATCAAATCGGTAACAAGACGGCAACAGTGCAGTAACAGTGCAGTAACAGTGTAGTAACAGCGTAAATTACGTAACACAGTCACCGTAGTGCAGTAAAGCGCCGTAACAGCGCAGTAATAGCGCAGTAACAGCGCCGTAACAGTGCAGTAATAGTACCGTAATAATACAGCAACCGAACAGCAACAATACGGAAACAACACAGTTACAGCACTGTGACAGCATGATGCAGTGTAGAGTGCGGAGAGGAGTCACCGACCTACTTTGGTACGGATACATCCTTCGGGAAAATACACACACATACCTCAGTGTCATAGGCGACCGAACGCATCACACGCAGCTTGGCAAGTATAACTCCTTTGATACCACTCTGTCTCTAGATTTTGAGACCCTCTTTATTGTATTTTAATGCAAAATGTGTCCTTACATTTTGGGACAGGCTGTTACATATTTTGCGTCCGTTATAGACGCAAACGCACTGAACATCGAGGTGTTAACATGAACGCTTAACGGCCTTGACATTTCCACCCAGCGTGAACCTGCAGTAGCCTCCTAACTCCTTCAAAGTTTAAACCCACCGTTTTGGGGGATACATCACTTCGAAACAGTGTACAAGGTAGGATATATACTTCGTATATATTATTGCGGGGGACCACAGCAAATAGGACCTACGGTAGACACAATTCCCTACTTTCACAAACAGTATTTGGTCCTATTTACTATGCCCCCCCGTAATAGTATTACGGGGGACCATAGTCAACAGGACCTACGGTGTACATAAAAGCCTATATATTTAACCATTTTTACTAACAATGTTGGGTCCTGATAACTATGGTCCCCCGTAATTGTCAGAACCGAATTACGGTGTAGTCTATTCTAAACGTAGAGAGGTTCGTGGTGGTTCAGGCCCATCGTGGGTCCTGAATACTACCGTGCCCCGCCTTAAGCAGCGAAAACAGTTTGGCAAAGAACAAAACCACGAGAAGTTTAACCCCTCCTCCCTGCCCCCTCTCCTGTCTTACCCCCCCCGCTTGGTGCAAGCAATGTCTGCCTGGTCGGTGAAAACCCGACATGCTCCGTCCCGACATTGTAGGGATGCGAGGGTCTATGGTCATACGACTACGGCCATGCATGACAATGAGTAAACCTCCCCCCCCCTCCTCCTCCCCGTCCTCCCCCCCGCCCCCCTCGGTTCGCTTGGCCAACACACCCACCCCCACCCCCACCCCCCGGTTTCCATGATGGCAAACGGAAACCCCGCGCCTCTTTTGCTGGTTTTAGAGCGTGCACCAGGTGCCGAGAAAGAAAAAGCGCAGAGGAAAAAGAGGCGTCCGCAAGAGCAAGAAGCAGGTGCGGGCAAACGTTTTCTGTGCTCACCACCTCCGCCCCTCATCCTTCCCCTGAACGCCCCCAACGTTCGTTTCCACGCCCCCCTCATCCCCCAACCCGATGCTATCTCACTGCAGCTGCTACTAAGGACCAAGGTTGGCTATTATAGTGGTACTCGTGCGTGGAGGAGATCAGTCCTACTGGGTGCGTCAAGAGTCACACAAACGAAAAACAGCCACCGGCTTTCAAAACATTTTGAGGCGTTTGCCTCTTTTTGTCCGATTTGTTTTCGGTCACTGTTGTAGCTGGTAAATGAACACCGGCTGGGGCGAAAAAGAAAAAGATTTTTAACCTCTTTCTTTTCGAGCAGAACGCCTCCTTGTCCGGTTTCTGCTTCTATTTTTTTTTTGTATTTTCCCCATTCTATATAGCATAGGTGTGCACCTCTAGTCAAGACCCCTGCTGTCGTTGTTGCTTTCTACTCTGGCTTTAAATACAAGCAACGTCTAGGTATATAATGGAAAACCAAGCGGTCCTTGCATTTCCGCTCACCGCTTGATATTGGTCATCAAGAGTCCAGACAGACACTGATTACATTCCCCACGAAGATTTCCAACCGGGTAGTTGGTGACGTTTCCCATCAGAGTCCAACCGGTGAAGCTGTGAGCCGGCCCGACCTCAAGTCGCCAACTATTAATAGTTCTTAGTCGGACTCCTAGTCGAGTCGTTTCCTGGAGGTGGCGACCATCCGGTTCACCGGGTTTCCGTATTGGCAGCAAATATTGTTGAATGCGGGGAACGTGTTTCTTTTTTTCGGACGCCACCCTCCCTCGGTCTGGGGGTAGTTCGATTTGTCTCGCTTCGCTGGCCTGACTTGAGTCGACAAGTCTCCTGACCATCATCGGCTGGATTACAGCCTAGCATCGGTTGGGTGGCTCAGCACCTACCGATTGGTTATTAATCGTTGAAGCCTGCCGACCGACAGCTCCACCAAACGGAGATTGGATACGTTTCCCAGCAAATGTACGAATCGGAGTTCGTTGCGTTTCCCGTCAAAGGGGTACCAATCCCTATTACGGGGGACCATAGTAAATAGGACCGAATATAGTTATTATGGGGGTCCATAGTTAATAGGACCTATGGTATACATAAAAACCTATATATTTAACCATTTTTACTAACAACATTTGGTCCTATTAACTATGGCCCCCCGTAATAGCTGTGTTCGTGGTATTTATTAGGAGGGGGGGGTGTACTCTATAGGAGAGATGTACTCGATCGCATGCATGGCCGTAGTCGTTAGACCATAGGGGGGGGAGGGGGGGGGTGTACTCGATATCAAGCACTGCTGTAGCCGTGTGGCCACAGACCCTCACATCCCTATCTATATATATATATACAATGCCGGGATGGAAGAGCATGCCGGGTTTCAGCGACCAGGCGGACGCTGATAGCTTTGCACCAAGTGCAAGCGCGAATCGAGCGAGTTGCGCCAAAAGGATGAGCTGCATCTTGCCTCCAAGAACCGCTTATCAGGCGGGCTTTCGGGCACATGGGTGGCAGCTCTAATGGGTTAGTTCATGTTCCGGTTACGAGGTGGGATCAGCCGAGGGGGTCAGCATCGCGGCCTTCCACGCTATCATCATTTTCTGACGGAGAAGAGGTAGAGAGGAGGCTCTCCCTCACGACAGGCGGATTCGAAATCCCGTAGCGTCCCATGCTTCGACCACAGAAGCTGCGGACTACGCACGTCCCCTCTTCCCCCCCCCCCCCCCTTCCCCCCGCTGTTTCCGTAGTTGAGCTGTTGCGTATCCCCGACCTCACGGCGCTTCGCGTTTGGTGCAAGCCAATGCCTCCCTGGTCTGAAAAAACCCGACGTGCTCTTCGTCCCGACACTATTGTGTATTTACTTGTATCGGGATGCGAGGGTCTACGGTAGTACAACTACGGCCATGCATGACATGGACACCCCCCCTCCCCCCCAAACCCGACATGCTCCGTCCCGCCATCGTAGAGAATGCTAGGATATATGGTCATACTACATACGGCTGTTATTAATTCCATGACGTGAGTACCCCCCCCCTCCCCCCCCCTCCCCCCCCCTCCCCCCCCCCCTTCCCCCTGACCCGCATTTCGCGGGTCGGTTGTTCCGTATTTGTCTCTTCCGGCAGCTGGAAGGGTTTGCCGGTTTTCCTCTCCCGGCTGGCCTCGGACCTGAATTTGCAGGCCAGGTAGGCGGGCGCGGGGGGCGGGCGGGGGGGGGGGGGGGGGGGGGGTACTCGATAGGGGAGATGCACTCGATATCATGCATGGCCGTAGTCGTATGACCATAGACCATCGCATCCCTACAATGCCGGGATGGAGCACGTCGGGTTTTCACCGACCAGGCAGACATTGCTTGCACGAAGCGCGAATCGCCGTGAGGTGGAGGGCGAGTTGCATGAAGGGCGAACTGCATCCTACTAAGAATCGCTTTTGAGGCGGACTTGCAAATGGATGACAGCTTCAATAAGTTGATTCAATTTCCGGTGTTGGCAATTCCAGAGGCAGCAATGGGAGTACTATGGAACTGCTGCCCCTTGGGTGCCTTACCATAAACACTACGTGATACGATCATTGCCACTTGTGCGGAGTAAAGGTTGTTCACCTCGCACAAACGATCTAACTAGACAAGCAGCTGTGACCGACCCGCGAAAAATCAAAATGAAATAAAAAAGCGGTACCCTGGTTATCTAGCTCACGTAGTGAGCGACATGTTTTACAGTGTCGTTGCCAACCGACGCCAACCCCAGACAGGGAAGGGGAAGGGTAAAACATAAAAAAATGACCCAATGATGTCCTGCTGCGTAAATATAGGCTCTGTACGCAGCGTTTCCTTCGACGTCAAAAAATGTCCTGGTGACTGAACCTCTTGAGTTCATGCCGGCGGCTTGTCTTGTTTGCTCCTATTTACAAGCGTTTCGCCCCCACTATGGGAGTGCGGCCCTGAACGGGTTAAAAGGAGGAGGTTGGCGTCGGCGGCGACGTGGCAATCAGTGCTGGTTTTCGGGGGAGGGGCGGGGGGGGGGGGGGGGGGGGGGGGGGAGTGCTTCGTAGTTCCTCAGGACCTCTAGGGCTTGAGCGAGTCTGTCTATGGATAGAAACAGAGAGAGGAAGTCACGGAACACGTGTTTCGCGTCACGGAACACGTCTTTCGATCGACTTTTGCTTGTCGCCGCGCCTCGCACATCTGCTGCTGCTGCTCCTGCTGCTGCTGCTGCTGCTGCTGCTGCTGCCGCCACTGCTGCAGAACGATTCTTCAAACGCCCCCTCAAGGGAGACGCAATGCCTGTATTTCTGTGCTCATCACATGTATACATAGTAGCTCGAAAACTATCGCAGAGGTGCTCTCGCCGTATATATACGTATACCGGTATATATTATTCTTCTAATGCGCCGCCTTTCCCCTTCCTATGTACCACGTACCTGGCTTGGACAACACACGAGCGAATATCTAACCCCGCCGATTTAAGTGCACCGCGTCCCCCCTGACCTGCCACCGAGAACCGAAAAACGTACTGTAAGCTCACTCCTCTTCACGTGCCGAGGGAGAAAAGGAAAAAATCTGTGCACCGGTAGTACATCTCGGTAGGCATAGCGCTTAACACTCAACACACCCATCATCCATGTCGCCCACGCCCCCTCCCTCTCTGGCCGCCCCCGCCCCCAAACGCGGCTCTCAGTAGGATAGAGTTCACCCTTGATGCGACTCGCCGAACACCTCACGGCGCTTCGCGCTTGGAGCGACCAAAGTCTGCCTGGGTCCGTGAAAACCCGACCGTGCTCCGTGCCGGCATTGTGGGAATGCGAAGGGTCTGCGTTCATATGACCCTTATCATGCATGACATGAGCGCACCCCCCCCCCCCCCCCCAAATTCACCCCTCCTCGTTTCCACCGGCCTCGCCCCCCCCCCCCCCCCCCGCCCCCTCCCGCGACCGATCTACTCAACCATTAATGTGACGATATATTATGGGTCCCAGTGATGCATTCCACTGTTTCGCGCGCACCCCTCCGTCACAATAACAAAACATAACAGCCGCGGAGGCGTCTTCCCAAGGCACCCCCCTTGGAGATCACGCGAGACGAGCACGACCTTAGCCAGTACTGCCTTCAAGATGACGACCCTAAAAGTGACGTTCCTACGGCTACGACTCCGGGGCGCGGTGGAGGAGGAGACCCCCTACCCGCAGCAGTGAAATCATCATCACCATCATCATCGCCTGTTTTTTCCGGCCCCCTCGATCGGTCGGACCGTGGCGTCGCCTCGATTCGCAGCGTCGGCGGTGACGGCGACCAGCCGCCTCACGGGGACACTGCAACAGTTACGGCGGCTGCCGCTGCCGCCGCCGCCGCTGCCGATGATGTCGCTGCGGCGGGGACGGGGGCGGCGGCTGAGGGATCGATGGAAGCTACCAGCGGGGCCGGCGTCTACCACCTCCCCGGCAACCACCCCCCCCACCACCACCACCACCATCATCACCGCCGTTGGCAGAGCGAAGGGGGTGTCGCCGGAAAAAGCTGCTGGGAAGCGGGAGAAGGACGCGATGACGGACGCCGATATGAACAACATCAACAAGAGGGGGGAAAAGGAGCAGTGGGGAGCGAGGAAGGGGGGTGGTTCTCCAGGAAAGCGCACTCACGAAGCGCGTCGGCTTGTGGTGGTAGCCTGGGGGGCGGTTCGCCAGGGCGAGGAGCTCCCGGCATGGCCGATGATGCCCTGGACGCAAGATTAGGAGAGGAGACAAGGGTCGTTCGGCCGCCGCTATCGCAGCGGCCGCCGCAGAGCCACATGCCTGTCGACGTGAATGCCATCGCCGGAAACCCTGCTTCGCGAGGGGGTGGAGTTGTGAACGGGAGCGGTAAGGCGGCGACGACGGCAGCGGCGGGGATGGGGGGGGCGGCTTGTCGAAAAATCCCCGGTCAAGCGATCCCTTCCTTCAGCCATGAGATGGATCTGTCCCTGCTTGACCAATCCTGGAAGAACTTCGGCGGCTCCGATGTCGCCCTTGGTACGATCGCCGTTTTGAAGTCGAGCACTAGTGGCGGTGGGAGGCACGGGGGCGGGGGCGGAGGCGGTGGTAGCAGCGGCGGCGGTCACGGTGGCAGCGGCGGCGACGGCCGCGGAAACTGTAGGGCGGGGTCGAATGAAAGACAGGTTTCTCCACTGGTCGTAGTGGGGTTGGAAACCGACACTATTAGCGGGCGCGGCAGCGGCATCTCCACCCGCAGGAAGTCGTCTTCCGGCGACGACTCGGAGACGCACACTTCGGGGGTTGGAGCCCCCGTGTTCGAGGCAGTAAGGGCGGCGGCGGCGGCGGTTGGGTTGACCGCTCAAGGGGTGACCGCTCGAGCGGCGGGGTTAGTGGAGACAAAGATAGATGCTGAAGCACGGAAAATCCGTGATTGTCCAAGCGATTTCAAGGCTGCCCCCGGGGGAGGTAGGGCCTGCGGTGGAGACAGAGGCGGCGGCGGCGGCGACGGCGGTGGCGGGCATCTCGGTCCCCTCGGCCAAGGCGACGACACGCCGAATCATTCAGACGGATCTGGGCGCTTCCGTACCTGGCAGGGAGATGTAACCGGGGCGCTCAGCACCACAGCCCGCCTGTACTCGGGTGGAGGCGACGCATCCACCGAAGCCCCCCTTCCCACCGCTCTCCTAAAAGGCGGGGACATTCTCGGGCGTTCGATCTCTCCCGGCACGCCGTGCGCGCCGTGGGAAACCCCTCCCTCGCACACGATGTACAAGTCTCAATCTTCTCCCGATTCGTCCACGCCGCCACCAGAGGGGGAAGGAAACCTGGAGGGGGGGGGGGGGGAAGCTCAGCGGGAAGGGCAGCAGCAACAGCAGCAGAAGCAACAGACCTTGCTCCCCGTCGCGGTACCGTGCTACCGTGGCAGACGTGCAAGAGGCTTTCGAGCGCGCAGACACGCGCGTCGCCAGGGAGCGGGAGCGTCACAGCAACGGCGAAGGGGCTGGTGTCGGCGGTGTCGGCGGTGGCGTCGTCATGAACGGCAGTAGAATCGGGAATAGTTTTGGCGGCGCTATCACAGGGTGCGAGGACCAAGCGCGGGTGGCGAAGGTAGACGGAGGCTCGCTGAACGTGGGCCTGTCTGCCGCCGCTGCTGCTGCTGCTGCTGCTGCCGCCATGACGGCGAAAAGGGGTTGCTTTGAGGAGGTGGGTGTTTCCTTCACACTCACTCGCTCGCGTTGTTGCGGTGTCGCGCTGTTGGTTTGTCGCTGTGCCACTCGGTCACTTCGTCGCTTTCTCGCTTCCTCGCTCTGTCGCATTGTCAACCTGTTTTTCCTTTGTTGTCTTCGTCGCTCTGTCTTATTTAGTCGCTCTGGTGGTTTCGTCGATTTTGACCTTTTTGTTTGGTCGCTTCGGTCGCTTTGTCTCTTCGTCGGGTTGTCGCGTTTCCTCTTCTTCGCCGCTTCGTAATGGTGTCGTCGGTTTTCTTGGGCGAAGGTTGTTCTACAACCCGGCTGTTCCATGGCCAGTGCAACATTTCTGTATTAGCACCCACCACCACGAAATGTTTAGGTCGACGTACTACATACACCCCGTGCGTTGCCCTCAGTTCGCGCTGCACAGGGCGTTACGAAAGGCTTCTATCGTAGCACAAACAAGTCTGACTCTCATTTCGTTTTTTTTTTGGTGTCTTGATTCGGATGCCCCATGTCCACGATTCCTATCTTTTCCTGGCTTTTCTTCGTCGGGGGGCGGGGGGGGTACCCGAATCAACAGCAGGAGGACCGACTCGGTAAAACCCTCCCCCCGCTATGGATAGACGAAACGGGTGCTTGTGATGAGGCATCCACACACACCGAAATCGGCGAGTCGACGTTCTCCCTGATGACCGGGAAGACGCCCCACACGGCAATACAGAAGCAGCAGCAGCAGCAGGGTCAGGCAGGCAACAGACACGGACAACCGCATGAACAGCACCTGCTACGGTCGATGGCTCACTTGAACGAGGAGGGGATTTCAACTCCGGCCGCGGGGTAGGAGCTCGCGGCAGGGGGGGGGAGACGGGAAAAGACGGAGGTAAGACTTCGCCACGGCAGAAGATATGCGTATGATCACATGATCATGACGATGGTACAGTTGATGATGACGACGATGATGATAACGATGATGGCTTTGATGCTGATGATGATGATATTGACGACTTGATGATGATATTGATGATGATGATGATGATGATTGATGACGTTGAATATGATGAGATTGATTACTTTAATGAGGATGACGACGATGATGATGATGATGTTGATATTGATGATGATAATGGCAATGACGATGCTGATCAATGAATATATTGATGGGTGATAACATGATCGCATTTAGCAAATTTCCGTCAAATCTAGCGCTCCCGCGATGTTCACAAGCAGACTAAAATAAGCGTCACATGAGTCGGTGGTACCCTTAGCGGTCTCGTCTCACCGAAAGAGGCTCGGGAGTTCACAAGCGTGGTTATGGCGGTATGGTACAAAGAATATGGAAGACCCGACCATTTTCCGTCCGTTGACACGCTTCGCACTACGACAATATCACTCGGGTATGGGTCGGTGGAAGGGTCGGTTTACAAAAACAAAAAAGGGAGCCGTTTTGAATTGATGGGTCCCTGGTCGCCTGGCACCCATGCTACAATCTGGGGGGGCACTATTTCGGGGCGCGTTTGACCTCTTTTGGAAGCCCCTTTATGACTCCACCCAGGTTTTCGAGACACACTACTCATATATACTCCCTTTACGACTACACCCGCGGTTTGGAGACACACTACTGTAATTATACGAGGGCGTACCAACCACTCTGGCCGTAAATATAGGCATCGCTTGGTTTTCACGTTAATGCCTATACGGCTCTTAAACTTCCGTCAAAAGTAGTATGTAGCCCCCCTGTGCGTAAATATAATGTCGGCTTGGGAGGAATTCTGCAATAAACGTTCATCCTGAATGTTCTGAGGCTCCTCCCTATGTCTCCGCCCCGGGGCATACTGGGACGAGCATAAGAATACGACGGATGCTTCACGCGTCTCGTACGTGTACGCACGCAGTGCGCCCAACAATGTAAGAGCACAAGTTACATGCTCATCCACCCTCTGATTGCCCGGTAAGGACGCCGCGGTAGCTCGGAAACGCATTGCGCCCTACCTGGTACAATGTAAGAGCACAAATTACATGCCCATCCATCCTCTGACTGCCCGGTAAGGACGCCGCGGTAGCTCGGAAACGCATTACGCCCAACAATGTAAAAGCACAAGTTACATGCTCATCCATCCTCTGACTGCCGCCCGTGATGGCTCAGAAACGTGTTTTTTAAACGCGTTCTAGGGTAGAGGGAGCACATTTCCGCTGAAACGGTTTCTGAATGACGGGTTTTTTTATCCCCAAATCGTCGGAATGCCAGTCGTGTTTCGAAAAATGACGTTTTTGTATACTGGGGCCATGGGATTATTCATCGGGATGCTATTACGGGGGGGCATAGTAAATAGGGACCTACGGAACACACAAAAACCTATATATTTGCATATTTTTACTACACAAAGGTGTCCTATTTACTATGGCCCCCCGTGATAGTAGATTTTAGCTGAAGTCAGTTTTCGGGTGAGGTATATGGAGCTCCTGGAGTGATGAGCCTCAGAAAGATACGGGTGAACCTCTGTCGTAAAACGCCTCAAATGTGATAACTCTATCGTAGGACGCCTCTTGGTGTTCATGTCAAATGTCTACACGGCCCTCCTTCTTACGCTCAAAATGGTCTATACCGCCCTGGACGGAAGTGTTAGCACCGTTAAACATTAGCATGGATACCAAGTGGTCCTTATATTGACAGACATAACTTTTGGTGAACTTTGCTATTTTGCAACTTAAGGGCGGGAACAAAAGTTGGGGGGACGGTTACACTGGTACAAGCTCAACGGATATATGGCAGCATCCAAGCTACCTGGTATGTCGTTGGCTCAACGAATTTTTGACAGCATCCAAGCTACCTGGCATGCCGTCGGAGCACATCAATCGAATCGGTCCAGTATTATAGAGCGAAACGATGCCGGTTACGGGGCGGTCGGTGAAGGGGGGGGGTTGGCCTCCTACGACCACCTTGCCCCCCGGGTTTTGATCCCTACTGGTCGGTCCGGTCGGTGGACTGGTCGGTGATTCTCAGGGAAGGGCTGTCAGTTGGCCCGCAAAATTAAGTCACCGACTGCAGTAGTTGCGCGTGTGCGTGCGTGCGTGCGTGCGTGCATTTTGTTTTTCTGTTTGGCGTTTCCTGCTTGTCTTTAAATAAATCTGGCTGGCGCGTTTATGGCTGGAACGTCTTTGTCTGTTCGTTTGTTTGTTTGCTTGTTTGTTCGTTTGTTACTTTGTTTGTTTGTTTGTTTGTTTGTTTGTTTGTTTGTTTCGTTTGTTTGTTTGTTTGTTTGCTTGTTTGTTTGTTTGTTTGTGTATGTTTGTTTGTTTGTTTGTTTGTTTGTTTGCTTGTTTGTTTGTTTGCTTGTTTGCTTGTTTGTGTGTGTATGTTTGTTTGTTTGTTTGTTTGTTCGTTTGTTCGTTTGTTTGTTTGTTTGTTTGTGTGTGTATGTTTGTTTGTTTGTTTGTTTGGTTGGTTGGTTGGTTGTGTGTTCGCTTGTTCGTGTGTTTGTTTGTTTGACCCATCCCACAGTAGGGGTGCACCAGACGTTCCTGAGCCCCTCACAATAGGAGCTCAATATCTCACCCGATACAATACTACAAAGAAATTCGTTCGTGCCACCGGGCATGCACTTGCATGCGCTAGACCTAAAACGAGTAAACAAGTACAATTTTCCTCCTAACGGGTAGTTCCTCACTTGCAGATCTCAATTGGTCTGAAACCTTTGGCCCAAAGCGGGCAACCCTTACCGTGGGGTGACTCGCTTGTTTGTTTGTTCGTTTGTTCGTCTGTTCGTGTGTTAGTTAGTTAGTTAGTTTGTTTGTTTGTTCGTTTGTTTGTGATTGGTGGTTTCAAGGCTTATTTACAGCTAACACGGCGACCACCACCACCACCACCACCACCACGGCCACCACCACTACTACTACTACTACTACTACTACTACTACTACTACTGCTACTACTACTGCTACTACTACTACTACTACTACTACTACTACTACTACTACTGCTACTACTACCACCACCACCACCACTACTACTACTACTGCTACTACTACTACTACTACTACTACTACTACTACTACTACTACTACTACTACTACTGCTACCGCTACTACTACCGCTACTACTACTACTACTAACTACTACCACGACCATTGCCTCTACCATTACCACCACTTTTATTCTGAAGTTTACCGAAACAAATGCCCCACTTCCAATCCAGATCCCTCCCCTGCCCCGCCCCCCCCCACCTCCCCTCCGAACCAAATTCAGGGAGCATGCGCGCTCAGCGACTCTGGCGCAAAGGCCGTCAAGGCCGTGCACGACTCGTCCGACACCAGGAAAACATGCGTCCTCCGATTCGAACTCCCAGCCAGCGACGACGACCATTTTTACCACCACAAATCATACCCGCGAACACCGTGATACCCAACCTCAGGGCTCACACGCGATGTTGGCGACAAAGTGGTTACCGCGTGAAAGCGAGGCCACGACCAGCGAACCAGAGCGCCGATAGGACTAGCCCTTAATAAATACAAACCGGGCCGGCAAAACAAGTGCAACGTTTGCAGAAATGGTTCGGTCCTGGTTGGTCGGGGAGGCCGCAAGCAGTAAGCAACCCTTCGGCAAGCACGCGGGTTTCAGTTTTAGAGAAACGGCACCAACAGACACGCTGCGGAGAAGCGGCGCGACCGCCCAAGACGTCTGGGTCGCGGTTAGGGTTCGGGTGAGGGCGAGGGATGGGGTTATGTAGGGGTTGATCGGGGGTCGGGCTTGTCTGAGCCGGCGTACAAGAAATAGAGTTGACCATCAACGACATTGCAAAGAAGGTTTTTGGTAGGTGTGTCCTGCATTTGGGGTGGACCCGGTGGACATGTTGCCACATGAATTAAGGAATGAATGAATGAATTATTTAATTAATTAAGTAATTAATTAAGTAATTAATTAATTAGCGAGTGCCTTCTGTCGTTTGTGGTGGGGGGGGTGAGGGGGGTCGGGAGAGGGTTGGGGGAGGGGGTGGGGTTGGGGTTGGGGGTGGGGCGTGCGCCCGTTTTTGAGGAGGAAATGCTGCCGCGGCGCGCTCTTTTGTTGTTTTGTCGTCGATGTTGTCGAGGCTCCTGTTTGTTGCTTATTGCTTGTTGTTCGTCGCTGTTGTTGTTGTTGTTGTTGTTGTTGTCGTTCGTTGGTTTCCTCTGCTACTATTGCTGCTGTGCCCGCCCCCCCCCCCCCCCCCCCCCCCCACGACCTACCGCTACTGCCTCGTACGACATTTTTGTTGTTTGTCGCTGATTGTTTGTTGTTGTGGTTGATTGTGTTTTTCTTATTCACCTTATCTCTGTGGGGGGGGCGTCTTGGTGGGACACACTGTACACGTCTGTACGCTCAGTCTCCAGGAAGGACGTACTATAGCAAACAGCGGTTTAGGTTTCGGCTGCTCGCGCTTTTATTCCTCTCCCCCGACACATCACGTAGCGCAGGCCCGGCGTCGCCATACACCCCCCTGTGATACCTATAACAGCAGGGAGGGGGGGTGTACTCGATGCTCATGCATGGTCGTAGCAGCATGACGATAGACCCTCGCATCCCTTCTGTACGATGCCGGGACGGAGCACGGCTGGTTTTCACCGACCAGGCCGACATTTTTTGCGCTAAGCGGGAAGCGCCGTGAGGTGTTCGGCAAGTGGCATGACGGGTGAGCTGCATCCTCTGCTAAGAACCGCTTGTGGGGTGGACTTTCACGGGCCTTTTGTTGTTGTTGTTGTTGTTGTTGTCGTCGTCCGTAAATGAAATGAATCAAGCAACGTATATCTAGCCTGCGGGTAGGTGTGCAACCAAACTCAAACGGGCCTCATTACGTTTTTCAGGACAGAGGCCGCGTCGCGTAGTGGTGGTACGTATACCTAGGCGTAACTAAAAGTGCTTTTTCAGGACAGAGTGCGTTCTGGTGATGCAGCCAGGAGTTCGTACCTGGTGGGTTCGTGGAGGCGCCGCGCGAGCACAATCGCCCGAAAACAGAGGTGTAAGATGATGCGCGCTCGCAGCGATAGCTATAGGCTAGAACCGGGGAGTGACTTGTAGTTTAACCCTTCTTAATGCGCGGTACCTGCAGAGGTTGCGATTTTGAGCACCAGCATTTGGCTCTCGCTGGCGCGCGGGGGGGGGGGTGGGTGGGTGTACTAGATAGGAGAGATGTACTCGATCTCATGCATTGCCGTAGTCGTATGACCATAGACCCTCGCATCCCTACAATGCCGGGACGGGGAGCACGTGGGGGGGAATTCGATATCATGCACGGCCGTAGTCGCATGACCATCGGCGCCGGTGGGCGGGGGGGGGGGGGGAAAGGGGAGGTTGTACCAATGTCAACATTCGTGCGTGACCATAGACCCCTCGCATCTCTACAATGCCGGGACGGGGAGCACGTCGGGGTTTTCCCCCGACCACGCAGGCTTTTATCTCACCAACAAGCGCGAAGCACGGCGAGGTGGCGTTCGGCGAGTCGCATGAACGCGGAGGGGGGGGCGGGGGGGGGGGGGGGGTTCTACTCAGCTGAGAAGGTAGCCAACATTGTTTTTTACGAATAATGATCATCCGGACGACTCAGAGTATAAATACTCGTGCCCTCACGCGCGAACTGCAGTTTCAGCACCATAAAGGGTACTGGCCGAAATCCATCGGAAATCGAGCCAGTAAGTATTATCGTCTCGTCGACCCTGGTAGCATCGTCCAGGGGAGCCATCGGCGAGTAGTCGATCGCGGGGGATGCGATGAAAAACGCGCGCACGGTTTACCACGAATCTTGGCAAAGTTGAGTGTCGACCGATCGGTTGAACTCGCCGCTGACGTGCCGTTTTTAGCTTCTTTTTTTTTTAAATAGAATAAAATAAAATACTCGTACGTACAACAACAGTAGTACCAGAGTATGCGAGTTGTGTGGGAGGGGCGCGTGTGTTGACCAAACCCCTCCTGGGTTAGTCGGGCGGAGTCTCGGGTGCGGGACGACGTTTTGCGTCAGTTTCGCAACGCCACCTGATGTTTGCGCGAGTGTTTATTTACCACGCGGAGACTCGTTTTACGCGCTGCCTTCTGCCTTCATGTTGCTCGAAGTTTTCACATCCGATTCGGTAGTGTCACCTTCTCGCCCGTTCGTCGGAGGTCCCGCTTCTTACATTTTTGTCTGAAGTACTGCTGCTGTTATTAATAGTGCAACCTGATGGGTGTTCACACAAACGTACGTTACGTACGCACGTACGTACGCACGCACGTACAACATATTTGGTGCGGCTACGTTAACCCTACTGCCGCCCTAGCTTACTTACTATAACGGGGGGCCAAAGTAAATAGGACCTATGGTACACACAAAATCCTATAGATTTACCTATTTTTACTAACAATGTTAGGTCCTATTTACTATGGTCCCCGGCCATAACAGTTTCTCCCACTCTCTTGAAATTTTGCAAGCAATTGCGGCAGTTTTGCCTCCAGACCTTGGGGGCGGGGCGGGGGGGCGGGGGTCCGCGAACAGTAGCTATTACGGGGGACCCTAGTTAACAGGACCTATGGTATACATAAAAACCTATATATTTAACCATTTTTACTAACAATATTTGGTCCTGTTAACTATGGCCCCCCGTAATAATACTCTTAACCCTTTTAGGACCGCAGTCTCGTTCTGGGGACAATTGGGGACAAATTACTTATAATTTGAGTGGCTTGTCCCCAAAACGGGACTGGAGTTCTAAAGGGGTTAAGGAAGGTTGGCTAAACGTATATATGCGGCGGTAGCTTTTGCCCTCGGAGCGGTCAAGCTATTTTCGTAGCAGCCGGCCTGTCTTTACAAGGAAGCCCCCCCCCCTTTTCGGCGTGTGTTGGAGACATTGATTGGCGACTAGTCTACATGAAAACGGTCATTGAGTTTTTGCGAGTCGCGGCGTGTGACCGCCCATCACGGCAATGCTGCAGTACGTGTAGCACGGCTAGCATCACGTTGCGCCCCGCGCGGTTGAGTGCAGCTGCTCGCACCGTTTCCTCTCAGATGCTCCAATCTGCACCACCACCTCCCGGCCTCACGCCGTGTGGCGTGACCGCTGCTGTAAAATATCATAATGTGTGTGTGTGTTTTTTTTTTTCATTTTCAATCATCACATCAATGCTCCTCTCTTTTAACCCTTTTAACATCGCAGTCCCATCTTGGGGGGGACACCACTCAAACTACAAGTAGTTTGCCCTCCCCAAACGGGACTGCGTTTTCTAAAAAGTTACTTCCCAAGAGGCTTCGAGGGAGAAATTATGTTATCGGGGGGTAGGGGGGGGGGGTGGGGGGGAGGACGCAGAAACACCCTGTTTCTTCGGGTATACTAACCCTCACGTACGTACTGACAGTGAACACAAGAATAAAAAACAACTCGGGGTCTCTACTCGTAAGGTTGGACTTTTGGACACGGGCGGGGGTATTACTGCTGGGCTCATTCACGAGTCATGAAGGGGGGGGGCTGGGGATTTGATCGTAGCTCTGCGGCTAGGCTGGAAACATCGTGCAAGAGCGGGGCTGCGGATTCGATCGATCGATCTTCTTATTGCACACCTCCTGGGATAGACCCATCAGTTTTTATTTGTCAGCTGATTTATTGATCGTGCGTACTACACGTAGCTCAAGGTTGCCGGTGGGAGGGGTGCCATCTATAATAACGTGATGTGGCACATGTTTCCTGGGGTTGGTCTGTACTGCTACTGCTCTGTCCGGGAATATAGGGACGGTTCACTCATGAATATGGAAGTGAATGCCTCCTTACATTTCCGGACGAGAGCGGTACGCGAAATCCTGCGGAACATCTCGCGACGGCATGTGAGGACATAGATAAATCTGTCTGCTGTGGATAGATAGATCACGACCTGTCTGTCCTCTGAGTGTGACCTTGTACCCCGGTACAGCTCGCTAGCTCGCGGTCGGTAGGCTGGCTTGCGTCTCGCCGTACTTTTGAAAAAGGCCGAAGAGAAGACAAACAACTGTGTGTCGTCGCGCGTTGGCGGTATACACGAGAGTAGCAAAAAAAAAAGTGTTTTGTCACTGCCGTGTTAAGACCTCCGCTCCGTCGTTGCTACGACACATTATCTGCTTGCAATAGGTGTTCGACGAGAGTGCTGTTTCGGTTCGTTTTTTGGACGTCTGGTAAGAGATACCACCAGTCAGTTTAGAGCGCACATGGCCTGATACTTCGCCGCCGACAAAACATGCATTACCGAGTAAGGGAGAACCCTCCCCGCCCCCTCGTGCAAATTTGATACGATGGTTGACGGCAGTCTCGCCCCTTGACGGATATAGCCGTCAAGGACAGACGTCAAGGACAGCTGTAAAACAGTTACCCACACAAGAACCTTGAACCAAGCATAAGAAGGCACATGCTGACGGGTCAAAATTAGAGCCAAGAACAACCGTCAAGGAAAGCCGTCAAGCACATCTGTCAAGGATAGCCGTCATCGAAATACCCATACCGAAACTGTTGTATCACGTATAAAAACACACTATTGATGGGTCAAAACTAGAATCAAGGACAACCACCAAGGACATCCATCAGGGACATCCGTCAAGGACAGCCGTCAATCAATACCCACACTAAAACTGTTATATTTAGTGCACAGAGGCATTGACGGGTTAAAACTAGATGTGATGCCATGGTTGACGGCACTTGTGCCGCTTGAGGGCAGTCATTAAGGATCGTTGAGGAACTCCCTATACGCCAAAACGGCTCTGTTGACGGCTCTGCCAACGGCTTCTGTCACCGCTCTCGTAACGATTCTGCTGACGACTCTGTCGACGAATATCCACGGCTCTGTCACGGCTCTTGTCAACGGCTCTGTCAACGACTCAGTCAACGGCTGTCAACAACTCTGTCAACGATTGCGTTGATCACTCAGCAAAAAGCTCTGTGTCAACGGCTATATCAACGATTGTGTCCACGGCTCTGTTACCGATTGTGTTAACGGCTCTGTCAACAGTAGGTCAATGACCCTGTCAACAACTGCCAACGGCTTCTATCAACGACTCTGTCAACGACCGTCAAAACGACGATAAAGCACTTGCCGTGTACAGCTAGCTTACGCCCCACCTCCTGTGCCTAACCCAGACCCCCTCGCTCTCGGATCACCCCTTTCAACCCACCGAGCGTCCCCCCTTCCCCTCCCCCCCCCCCCCCTGCGGCGGCCGCAACACCGTCATAGCCGTTGTGTAAACCGTTTAGAATCAACTATGATACCTTGCACACCCTACGCTCGTTCTTCGAGGAACAACAAAAAAGGAACAAATACTACCAGGTGCTCACTACTAGACCTAGTGAGAATTGCAGTTCGAACAAACGATCAAGATCCCAGGCAACACTCAGTCCCCTTTTCCCCTCCTCTACTCCCCCCTCGTTTGAGTCACGCTTTTCGATGCAAGCAACACAAAAAAGATGGAGGGAGAGCTAAATACGGCCATTTACGTGAGAAAAAAAACAAAATGCCTTATGTCCAAACACTGTTTTTCGCGTTTGGCTGACCCACTCAGCTTTCTGGCGATTCCATCCAATCGATGAATCCACGGGAATCCTGAGAGACCGCCTTTGACACGCGCACGGGGATTTGTCGGCTGGGCGGAGCGCGGGTCGGGGCTGCTTGCTCCCTGCCCCTACCCCGCCTCCCCCCGTCAACAAAAAGAAAAAGAAAATTAAAAAAAAAAAAACGAAAAAAAATCCGAGGAAAACAAATTGGCGAGAATTTGCTCTTTTGTTTTTTTTTCTGTTTCTATTTTTTGGGGGGGGGCGAAAAAATAAAACAAAAAAACAGAATCATCAGAAATCTCAGACAGGTAGGTCGAATCGAGTCGACGTTTTCTTAGCCTTGTGGCTCTTCCCCCCCCCGTGCTTTCCTTTCCCCCTCCTCTGTTGCCACCGGCGTCGGCCCGCAGTGCTCTCCCCAGCGAAGTCTCCATTCTAAAACCAGGGGGGGGGGGAGTTGGATGGCAGAGTGGGCGGGTCGGGGTGGGGATGGGGGTGGGGGACGGGGATGTACTCATTGTCATGTATGGCGGTAGTTATACGGGGGGGGGGGCGGGGTACTCGATAGGAGAGATGCAGTCGATCTCATGAATGGCCGTAGTCGTATGACCATAGACCCTCGCATCCCATGCATGGCGGAAGATATATAGGGTGTACTCGATAGGAGAGATGTACCCGATCTCATGCATGGCCGTAGTCGTGTGGGCGGGGGGGGGTGTACTCGATAGGAGAGATGTACTCGATCTCATGCATGGCCGTAGTCGTATGGCCGTAGACCCTCACATCCCTACAATGCCGGTACGAGCATGTCGGGTTTTCACCGACCAGGCAGACATTGCTTGCACCAAGCGCGAAAGCGCCGTGAGGTGTCCGGCGAGTCGCCCGAAGGGTGAGCTGCATCCTACAAAGAACCGCTTTCGAGGCGGACTTGCATACGGGCGACAGCTTCAACGAGTTCATTTAATTTCCGGTGTAGGCATTTCCAGAGTTATATAGGGGAGGGGGGAGGGGGGGGTAAATGGGTAAATGCGTATCAAGTAATATATACGACCTTGATTTTTTTCGAAGGTGTGGGTTTGGAATTCTCACGCTTAACCCTTTTAGCACGGCAGTCCCGTTGTGGGGAAAAACGACTTGATATTTGAGTGGTTTGTCCCCAAAACGGGACTGCGGTGCTAAAAGGGTTAAGGGCGAGGAGGAGGGGGGGGGGGGTGTAACTCATGCCAAGCATGGCCGTAGTCGTACGGCCATAGACCCTCGCATCCCTGTATAAAATGTCGGGACGAGGGGTTTGTCGACGAGAAGGGGAAGGGGAAGGGGGGAGGAGGGGAGAGGGTTTCGAGGAAGAGAAAGGTAAAAAAAAGGAGGAGGAGGGGGGTACCCATTGCCCATGCATGGCCGGAGTCCTCCGGCCGTAGACCCTGGCATCTCTACTAGATGCCGGGACGGAGCACGTCGGGTTCTCACCGATCAGGGGAAGGGGGAGGGGGTTTGGGGGGAGGGGGGCAGGAGGGAGGGGTAGAGGGATGGTTAGGAAAGCGGAGTGTGGTGGGGGCGGGGGGGGGTAGGGTGAGCGAGTACTACATACACCACCCCCCGTAAGTTCCACGGCTGTCAGTGGAACCTCAGCAAGGGAAACGGATAGGTGCACATCCTGCACGGCGTTATATATAACCCCGTAGCAAGCGCGATCGGGGAGTTTTCAACGAAATCTTCGATGTGAAACCGCCGATGTTGCAATTTTTCGTATGTAAACACGACTGATACATATTATATATATATATATATAAATACCGACCTGACGCACCGCAACGACGGTTCACTCTCTCTCTTTTTGGGCAAGAGGCTAGGAGAGCGAGCATAAGGAACAAACAAACACACAAACAAACAAAAATACTAAGCGCGAATATAAACTTTCCCATGAACAACCTTGGCTGAGAACCCTCGATTCGGCAATGCACGCCTACCCCAAACCTATCCCAAACCCGCCCCAGCGATACCAGCCACTACCACTACCACTACCGCCGCCGCCACCATCACTACCATCACCCACTGCCCCCGCCCCCCCCCCCCCCCCCACCCCCCGCCCACCTCGCACCAACCCCCGCCGCCTCCACCACCAACATCTCACCTACCACCACGAGCCCGCTCCCACCGCTTCCCTCCCCTCCCATCTCTACCCTCCCACCACCCCCCCCTTCACTGCCCCCCCCCCCCCCCTCCCCCCACTCACTACTCTCCCCCCCTCCCCCCCCCCCCCCGTCACCTGCATGCCTATGGCCATACAACTACGGCCACACACGACATGAGTACACCCCAACCCCTTCCTCCCCCTCCAAATCACTACCGCTGACCACTAACCCCACCTCCCCCCCGCTCCCATTACTCTTCCACCCCACCTGCATGACCCTGGACTTTCTCTCCTCGTTCATGCGCTTCGCCACATCCTCGCCGTCCTCCCCCACCCCCCGTTCCCCCGTTCCTCCCCCTCGCCCGCCCGCCCCCCGCCCCCAGCGCTCTGCTTCGAAACCCCTCCAGCCCCCGCCGCCGGATAGCTTCCGTCCGCGCCCAGCTCGGACGCCTCGAACGTTTGCAGGGGGTCGTTGTCTTTCCTCCGGGCTTCGTCTTGCCCTCTCCCCTGGCGGCGCTTCGCGCCGCCCCTCGCTCGTTTTACTTTCCTCCTCTGTCGCTGATATGGGGGGGGGGGGGGGGGGGGTGAGGGGGGGGTGGTGGGGGGGGGGTGTACTCGACGTTCATTCATGCATGGCCGTAGTCGTATGGTCATAGACCCCTCGCATCCCTATACATATATATATATATCGAGTACGTGGGGTGCGAGGAGGACCACGTGGGGTTTTCACCGACCAGGCATAAACATTGCTCGCACCAAAGCGCCAAGCGAAACTTGAGGTGTTGGTTGCGAGGGTCGCACGAAAAGGGAGAGGGCTGCATCCTACTGTATAGGGAAAACCCGCTTTTGAGGCGGATTCTCTTGCGTATGGATGACAGCGTCAATTAATTGATGGAGGGATGCGTGTGTGTGTGGGGGTGTGTAGTTACAGCAGTAGAGTTAGCCACTCCGTTCAAGGTTTGATATGATTGGCTCAGCGTCGGGGCTAGGGTCCTCTGATCATTGGCTTAGGGGTTTATTATTAGCGCCATAGCCGAATTTCGTTTCGTGACGTGTAGCCAGCTAACAATTCATCGACTATCAATGTCACGGGGGACCACAGTAAATAGGACTAAATATTGTCGGTAAAAATATAGGGAAATATACAGGTTTTTGTGTGTACCGTAGGCCCCATATACTATGGTCCCCCGTATTATTAACATTACGGGGGACCAAAGTAAATAGGACTGAATATTATCACTGTAAATATCAAAATACGTAGGGGTTTTGTGATACCGTAGGTCCTATTTACTATGGCCCTGGTAATAGTTGGTGCACGCATCCCCTTAGTGGGGGAAACAAGAAGCAGTCACAACAACAGCAGCAGCAGCAGCAGCAGCAGCAGCAGCAGTCACAACAACAACCGACGACGACGACGTTGACAGCCGCATCTACCTACAAGCACAGAAACAGCAACAGCAACAACGAATAAGCAGTGGGCGGCGATACCGCACGATCGACGACAGCCCCCCCCCCCAAAAAAAACACACACACACACACACACACACACAAAAACAGCATACAGCAGCATCGGTAAGCGGCGATGGAAACGACTGCGTGGCATGGGCACAGGTGGAACACAAATGCAACAGGAACAGCAAGGACTATCGAAACGCGGCAGGCAGCGATACCGTAGGATCAACGACAGCACAGAAAAAAAAACACGAAAGCAGCAACAGCAATATTGGCATCAGCAACAGCGACAAAAAAACAGAAAAAAAAAACATAACCACCACCGCCACAGCAACACCACCATCACCACCACCACCGATGAC